>JARBWK010000002.1:9847757-10019313 GCA_030556195.1 Anolis apletophallus | reverse complement strand
CCAGTGGTGGGGCTACAGAGCGCTGGAAAGGGTCCCGTTAATAAATCAAAACCTAAATAGGATAGAGGCGGAAACCCTTTGTAAAGAGGAAAATTCCTGGGGGCAGTAAGCCCAAACTAGACCCCGTTATCAGGTGGCGAAACAAGGGTTGTATCCGGGGTCTTGCTCAAGACGCCAAGCGTCTTCCTGGTAAGTAGCGCAGGCTCCGCCCAGAGTTATGCCACAAGGGGTGGCGAGAGTGGTAGTCCACTGTTAGTTGCCAAGAGAAAGGACGCCCGAGCTCAGCTGTTGCGAGTGGTGCGGGGACGACGACACTCAAGCCCCAACACTGTCGTCTTCCAGGAACGTTTTGTGCGGGGACCAAGCCTGACGGCGGGGAGCTCAATACGAAGCCGGCAGCGGGTCGTTTCGTCCTTTCCAATAGGAGTTCCTCAGAGGCAGCGTAAACTAAATATTACGTCCTCACATGTGATAAATCATCAGGAGTCTTTCAAAGTCACGGAGGACGGACCATCCCAGCCGGTGGAAATGGTGAATCTGTTGTGGTTCTCATTGTGTGAGCCTTATTTGCTGCCTTAGTCGTATTTGTGTTATGTCCTTGAGTGACAGGAAATCTTACTTTTTTGAAACAGAACTCCCAGAATTGGGGGATGCCTGCCATAGATGCAGGCAAACGTCAGGAGAGAATGCCTCTAGAACATGGCCATACAGCCCAAAAACCTACAAAAACCCAGTGATTCGGCCATTAAAGCCTTCAACAATACTCCCAGAATTCCTCCATAAGCATGAAATTCTGGGAACTATGAGGGCAGGTCAATATGTCAGTTACTTTTTGAATGAAACACAGGTTTTTGGATTTAAAAAATCATTTTATTTTTCAACGTAGTCTCTTTTGAGCTCTATACACTTTGTCCAATGTTTCTCCAATTTTTTTTATCCCTTCCAAAAAATAAGATTTGTCAAGGTCATCAAAATAGGTATTTGTTTGTGAGATGATTTCATTGTTGGAGTCAAATCTCTTTCCGCTGAGCCATTTCTTCAGGTTTGGAAACAAGAAATAGTCACTCAGGGCTAAATCCGGAGAATAGGGCGGATGAGGGAGCAATTTGTATCCCAATTCATGGATTGTTGCCATGGCAACTGCACATGTGTGAACCCTTGCATTGTCCTGGTCCCATCTTGCGGAAAGCTTTCTCATACCCAAGTGATCATTTAAAATGGAAACCACTGAGCCATGTGAGATGCCTATGGCTTCCACAATCTCTCACACTTTCAATCTCTGATCGGCCAACACCATATTGTGATTTTTCAATTGTTTCGGATGTAGAAACCTCAACTGGGCATCCAGAGCGTTCGGCATCTTCCATGCATGTACGGCCACAACAAAATTCAGTAAACCACTTTTTACCATTGAAATTGATGGTGCAGAGTCCCCATAGTATTTATCAAGCTTAGCCTTGGTTTGGGGGATGGTTTTTTACGCAAAAAAAAAAGCTTAATGAACACACAAAATTCACTTTTTTCCATTTTCTCCTCAAATCACGCGGTAGTCTGCTATCAATGGCTGTCAAACACAAACTAAATGGCGTAGCTTGTTCAAATTTTGACAGGAGTCAACTGACAGATGCCTGTTGAGAGGAGCAGAGTTGCCCTTTCAGTTAAGAGGCGGGAAATTCAAAAAGTCACGGACTTATTGACCCGCCCTCGTATATTACAAAATGTTTTCTAAACTGCTTACGAGTTATTTCTAAAAATATGGGCTATTGAAACATGATTTGAAAATGTTTAAAAATGCTTAATTAAAACAGTGAGTAAATGTCAGAACCTCTAGAATGATCCACCAACTAGAATCTGGTGCATAAGGCCAACTTTTACAATTTAATCACCCTCAGGACTTAATTAAATTCATAATTCATCAGTATAAAAAATCCGAGTAGCAGTTGCAGCAGACTTGCTTCATAATAGCAATATATTTTAGGCTCTTTCTACACCCACCGAGGCCCCCTGGTGGCACAGCGGGTTAAACCACTGAGCTGCTGAATTTGCTGACCAACAGATTGGTGGCTCGAATCCGGGGATCAGGGTGAGCTCCCACTGTTAGACCTAGCTTCTGCCAACCTAGGCCAGCTTCTGCCAACCCCTCTGTTATGCCAATCTGCTACCGAGCACAATTCAAAGTGCTGGTGCTAGTCTATAAAGCCCTAAACGGCTGCAGCCCAGTTTACCTGTCTGAAGTATCTCCCTCTACAAACCTTCAAGGACTCTAAGATCATTGGGAGAGGCCCTGCTCTCTGTCCCGCCACACTTGCAAACGCGACTGGTGGGAACGAGAGACAGGGCCTTCTCAGTAGTGGCTCCTTGGCTGTGGAACTCCCTCCCAAATAATATCAGATCTGCCCCTTCCCTCCTGGTATTCAGGTCAAGCCTTTGAGCAATAGATACAGTGATTGAATGCAGCTGACTACTGCGACCGGCAAATGGACTGATCATGGATCACGTTTCTAAACTGGCGATATTTTAGAATTTTAAATCTTTCAATGTTTCAATTGTTTGAACGAGTGTTTGTTAAATCAATGAGCAGCATCTAATGGTTGCCTATTGCAATGTTTTTCAACCTTTTTTGAGCCGCGGCACATTTTTTTACATTTACAAAATCCTGGGGCACACCACCAACCAAAATGAGACAAAATGACACTCTAACACAGTAAAACATATAGTTAATATGTTTTTAAATGTACTTATACACTCACTTAGTGTGAAATCTGGGCCTGTTTCGATGCTGGGAGTTATAGTTCACCCGCAATCAAAGAGCATTCTGAACTCCACCAATGATGGAATGGAATCAAACTTCCCACACAGAACTCCCATAACCAAGAGAAAATACTATAAGAGTTTGGTGGGCATTGACCTTGAGTTTTCAAGTTGTAGTGCACATAAGCACAGGCTGTGATTAGCCAGAGAACACCATGTGCTTCTAGAAAGATAAACAGTCGTGATTGGCTTAGCTCTCACCATGCGGGTTTGTTTACAAAGTTTGTGGATGGGCTAGGGAACGCGCATGGTAAATGAGGCTTCTCTCCTGGCAGGCACCAGTGAGAAGCTTGGTAGAAAAATGTAACGATTTAAGAACAAGCTGCACATAGAGCAGATAACATACAATGGAAATGAAAATTAATGCTGCGCAACACTTGTTAGCAAATAAGAGTCAGAGGCTAAAGATGCTTTGTTTAATTGGATAGAGAAATAGGGGTTCATGAATGCTAGCCAATAACAACGCATGAAGATGGGAGGGACTGAAATATTGCCACCATTGTTTGTATAAAACCTGTTTACCGAGAATGATCGGGGTTCTGTCTTCCAGCAGCATTGTTCTGCAAAGGGGCAGACCCATCAGCTGATGTCATGCAAATAAAGCTGGTTTCATTGAATCGCAGTAGACTCCAGATACTGCATTGACAGTAGTTCACCTATATCCAGAGAGCACTGTGGACTCAAACAATGTTGGATCAGGACCAAACTTGGCATGCATACTCAATATGCCCAAATGTGAACACAGATGGAGTTTGGGGAAAATAGACCTTGACATTTGGGAGTTATAGTTAACATACAATCAAAGAGCATCCTGAACTCTTGCAACAATTGTATTGAACCAAACTTGGCATATTGAACTCTCATTACCAACAGAAAGTACTGAAAGGGCTTGCTTGGTAATTGACCTCGAGTTTGGAAGTTGTAGTTCACCTATACCCAGAGAGCACTGTGGATTCAAATAATGATGGGCGGGCAGGCCTCTTCCTCATGGGGAGGGGGACAGTCCACCCATATCCGACCCTCCCTCTGCTCACCTCAGCCTACTTGCCGGCCTTTCCTCCTCCTCAAAGGTGACCGCTGGGAAGGGGGCGGGGCCTGAGTGATGTCACCCTTCCCTCCTCCCTCCCTCAATTGGAGGCTGTCTGGCTGGCGCGTGTGGAGGGGAAACGACCAAAGGAGGCGGTGCCCCGGCCCCTTCTTCTTCGCTGCCGCCGCCCATCCCTTCCTCCTCCTCCCCCCCCCCCCCCGCAAGCAGCAGCAGGAGTTTGGCAGGAGGGGGAAGAAAGGGTATATTGGAGGTTTTCCCACGGCACACCTTATGATCGCTCACGGCACACTAGTGTGCCGCGACACACCGGTTGGGAAACACTGGCCTATTGTAAGGATGGGGTATAAATGCTTGAAATAAATAAATAAACCTAGCTGTTCGAAAACAAGCACATGTAAGTAGATCAATAGTTCTGTGGAAAGGTAATGGCGCTCCATGCAATCATGCTGGCCACATGATCTTAGAGGCGTCTACGGACAACACTGACTCTTCGGCTTAGAAATGGAGATGGGCACCCCGAGATGGACACAACTAGACTTAATGTCAGGGGAAACATTTACCGACACCCACCATCCAACTATTACTAAATAATTGGGAGTCGGGAATTTGATGATTTGCAGATCACCGAAGGATGCCTTGGTACATTCAGATCTACCTTCCTCCCATCTTTTGTTCAGATAATATTTTGATTTCCTACAGGCATTGTAGGTGAATAGCACGGTTGCTGAATGGCATGGATAGATGGATGTGGAGAAAAATGCTATTTTATTTTTTTCTGTATCTTCTAATCTTATATATATAAAGGAAGAGTCGTCATGGAACGACCGTCCGAAACAGAGAAACCTTACAACGCAGAAACACCAAACTTGCCAACAGAAATAGGCCTCAGACAAGGTACATTTGTAGCAAAGAAACTTTCCCCCCAAAAACCTAAAAGGCCCCCAAAACAACGAGTAAAAAAAACCTACATTTCCCAGCATCCTCCGGGGCTGCCAACGACTCTCCCAGCCTCTACATTCTGACAACATGATTGGCTGCCAATAAGGGCACAGCAACGCGTGCCTGGTACAGCTAGTAAAATATACATTTGGAAAAGTACTTGAGCCAGTGTTATTAGTGAAAAAGTATAATTATGTTATATTTACATCAAAAGCTTTTTAAACGCGTGTAACATTTAATTAGGTTTACATTAAAAGTGGGGAGAGGGCTTTTTCAGATTCTAATTTGGTATTTCAATTTACATTGCATTACTTTAGTGGAAAGTGGAAGCAAGAAGGAAAAGAAGAAGATGATAATAATACAGATGGATTGATGCAATTAATGAGACTATAAGACATTTATGGGCAACCTTTTGAATTTGGGAGCCACATGGTGGGCTGGAGCGGGGTGGGCAGGCCAGTAGGGAGGGTGTCCTCCCCAAGCCCACTCCCTGCCATTTCCTCACCTTCTTCTCTTTCCCTCTCAACCCTCTCTTCTCCCAACTAAACATCCCCCAGGAGGAAAGGAGGATGGAAAAAGAGAAGAAAGGGAAGAAGAGAGGAAGAGAAGGGTGGAAAGAAGGAAGCGTGGAGGGGAGGGAGAGAGGAAAGAGGTAGGGAAGGAAGGAAGGATGGAAGGGAAGGAAGGAGGGAAGGCAAAAGGGAAGGAAGGAAGGAAAGAAGGGGGAGGAGACCAGAGAGCAGAATGCAGCACTGTGGACTGGAATAGGAACGGCAAAATGACTGACGAGAATATGGATAACTGTTTAATAACAGATTTATGGAGGAACAGTTTTAATTTACTTGAGTGTTGAATATTTGCTTGTTTTTAACTGTTACTTTTTAATTATATATGTTTTTAGGATTTTTATATTTATTTATTTTATACCCCGGCCTTCTCACCTCCGAAGAGGGACTCAGACCGGCAAACAGCAAGTATTCAATGCTCACATTTGAAATCTAAAAACATCATACATTTACAATAAAATTATCAAATACAATACAATAAATACATTTTAAAACCCTTTCGCCAAAGTAAAATCAAGTCTAACGTAATCCATATATTCGGTCTGTATCAAGTGGTTAGAGACTTTAGTCGCTTTGCGATCTCCGCCTTCATTCTGCGAAGGCCTCATTGCACAGCCACGTTTTCACCCGCTTCCTAAAAGTCAGGAGGGAGGGGGCGGATCTAATTTCATTTGGGAGGGAATTCCACAGCCGGGGGGCCACCACAGAAAAGGCCCTGTCCCTCGTCCCCACCAGACGCGCCTGGGAAGGTGGTGGGACCGAGAGCAGGGCCTCTCCAGACCTTAGCACTCTTGACGGTTCAAAGGGGAGAATACGTTCGGACAGGTAAACTGGGCTGAAACCATACAGGGTTTTGTAGGTCAACACCACACTTTGAATTGTGCTCAGAAGCTAATTGGCAGCCAGTGGAGCTGGCGCAACAGGGGAGTTGTGCGCTCCCTGTACCCCGCTCCTGTTAGTAGTCTGGCTGCTGCGCGCTGGACTAATTGCACCTTCCGGGCAGTCTTCAGAGGTAACCCAATGTAGAGAGCATAGCAGTAGTCTATACGGGATGTAACCAGTTTCCAGTTGGACTGTTGTTAGATCTCACGGCAGCTTTTGACATGGTAGATCACACATTATTGACCTACCATTTAGCCGCGACGGGAGTTAGGGGGACTGCCCTTAAATGGGTGGCCTCCTTTCTTCAAGACCGGGGACAACGTGTGGAGAGGGGAGGGATGGCTTCTGGGAGACTCCCATTAAGTCGTGGGGTTCCCCAGGGAGCTATCCTCTCCCCTTTATTGTTTAACATCTATATGCGTCCGCTCGCCCGACTAGTCCGTGATTTTGGCCTGGAGTGTCATCAGTAAGCTGATGACACCCAGCTGGTGCTGAGAATGGACAGCAGGCCGGACACCGTACCCGATTGTTTCCATCAATGCCTTGAAGCTGTGACTGGATGGCTGCGTACCAGCCAGTTGAAGGTGAATCCATCGAAGACGGAGATCCTATGGCTGGGTCGTCCTGGTATTGGTGAGTGCCAGTTGCCTACCCTGGATGGCGAGCGGTTAAGCCCGTTGTCTTTGGTAAAAAGCCTGGGGGTCCAATTAGACCCACTGTTATCGATGGAGACTCAGATCTCCACGGTCAGCAGGTCCGCATTCTTCCATCTCCGGCAGGCAAGGCGACTGGCTTACCATCTATCCAGGAATGATCTAGCTACGATGATCCAGGTGATGGTCATCTCGAGGCTAGACTACTGTAATGCCCTCTACATTGGCCTTCCCTTGCCGACAACCCGAAAACTCAAGCTGGTGCAAAATGCTGCTGCTCGATTGCTGGTGGGAGCACCTGCGAGAGAGCACATCACACCAATCTTACAGCAATTGCACTGGCTGCCAATAGAATACTAGATTGTTTTCAAGGTGCTGGTGTTGACCTTCAAGGCCTTGTATGGTCTAGGGCCAGTGTACCCGAGGGGCCGCTTCACCCCATATGTTCCCCCGAGATCGCTGCGCTCAGAAGAACAAAATCTTCTGGTGATTCCATCAATCCGTTCCTGCCGCCTTTTAGTAACAAGACAAAGAGCCTTCTCTGTGGTGGCACCGACACTATGGAACACGCTACCAGACGACATTCGGGCTATCACGGAGTTAGCCCCCTTCCGGAGGGTCTGCAAGACTACCCTTTTTAAGCAGGCCTTCAATCTAAGCACCTCCTGACAACTCTGACCATGTCCTTTTGTTTTATATAACAAAGTGTTTTATCTGCATTTTAATCTGTTGTTTTATGTAAACCGCCCTGAGCCTGCAGGGAGGAGCGGTATATAAAAATGAACAATAAAATAAATAAACCCCACGTAGAGAGCATTGCAGTAGTCTATATGGGATGTAACCAAACAGAAATGCTTGCCATCCAGGGTCCTAATCTGGGGATGGAGGTATGTAAACCAGTTCTGAGGGGTTACGGTCCTCCTGAAAGACTGTGTCCACAGCTTGAGAGTGCCCCTGAATCCATCTCTCCAAATGTCAACCCAGGTAGATGTGATGGTCAGGAGTGTTTACTATCAGCTTTGGCTGATACACCAGCTGAATCCCTCCCTAGGTTTGGAGGGCATCGGGACATCACTATCAAACCAGAAAAAGTAATTGAGAAGAAAAAGAAGAAGAAGACTGTTGCTGTAAAGTAAAAAAATAAGTCAAAAGTATTCTAAACATTTTGTTAATGAAAGTAAATAAATAAATAACATGTATTATTTATTTTTATTTATTTATTTAAAATTTTGTACCCTGTGTGATGAGGTGGTTATTTATGTGTTAATACATGTGCTATATGTTAATCACATGTTTGTCTATGTGTTTAAAAAGGACAGTCTTTAAAAGCTACAGAGCGTAGGCAGTGGAATGTTCGCAGCAGCAAGCTTTAAGCAGAGGCTGTTGCCATGACAACTGAAAGCCACTCTAGCTTTAGAATGTTTGCAGTTTGAAATGACAGTTGGGATTTGGCAGTTGGTGAAGAAGCAGCTGTCGGTTAGAGCTGCAAGTGTGCAGTTCAGTTCTGTGTGTGGGGTTTAGGGAAACCCAAGTGTGGGACAAGTTTAGTCCTAGTTAGGGTTGAGAGTAACCCGGTGGTAAGCAGTTAAGTAGTAGAACTGCTGGTGCCCATGTGGCTGTGTCAGGGGAAGTTATACCCCAGTGTCAGGGGAAGTTATACCCCAGTGTTATATTGTTTGAAACCTTCAAGTCTGTACCTCTTTGTAGTCTGAAACCAACTAAGCATTGAACCCGTTTGTGAAAATAAACTGTTTGATGGTCCTTCATGAAACTCTCTCAGTCATATCATTTCAACATAGAAGCATCAAGATAAACCCTCACATCGGTAGCCAGAGAATTAATATGGTGGCAGAGTAATTGGAAATAGATCCTCTCACAGTGGGTTGCATGCTTTAGGCTGTGTCTCCACGTAGTGGTCAGGGATTAGTTTAAATCTACAAGAGGTTTCGACGCTAGCCTTAGGTGGCGTTCGAATACCTTCTCCATGCCTCGACCTTCTCACCTCCAAGGAGGGACTCAGATCAGCTTACAGCAAAAATTCAATGCCATACAAATTTAAAACATCTTAAAACAGCATATTAAAATATATAAAAACAGAGATACATAAAACCACATTGCCATTAAAACCACATTCAGCTCGGTCTAAAAACGTGGTCACCCATTTCCGATTGAAATCAATCTCAGCTTATTCTGGGAAGGCCTCGTTCCACATCCAAGTCTTCACTCACCTCCTGAAGGACAACAGGGAGGGGGCAGATCTAACATCGCTGGGGGGGGGGGGGAGTTTCACAGCCGGGGGCCCACAACAGAGAAGGCCCTGTCTCTCGTCCCCACAAGACGCGCTTGCGAAGATGGCGGGATCAAGAGCAGAGCCTCTCCGGAGGATATTAATGTCCTTGATGGTTCATAGGGGAGAATTCGTTTGGACAAGTAAACTGGGCCGGAACCGTATAGGGTTTTGCAGGTTAAAACAAAAATTGCAGTCATAGAATGTAACATCAAAATATCCATGTGTTAGATCAGTGCTGTCCAACTTCTAACCGGCCAAGGGCCGGACCCCAGGTCACTGATGACCTGGGGGCCGTCGGCCCCTCCCCAGGCCCCTCCCAGGCCCCGCCCCAGGCCCCCTCCCCAGGCCCCTCCCCAGGCCCCTCCCAGGCCCCGCCCCAGGCCCCTCCCCAGGCCCCTCCCCCAGCCCCGCCCCCGCCCCGCCCCCATCCCCTCCTACGCTGTCATTCTCCCTCCTCCTCCTCTTTCTCCGGCGCCGCGGCGCATGGGACACCAGCGGCGCCGGGAAGGAGGAGGCCCACCTCCTCGCACCCTCCCGCCCTTCCCGGCGCAGCCGGTGTCCCGTGCGCTGCGCGCCGGGGAAAAGGAGGAGGAGGAGGAGAGAAAGGAGAAGGCAATCAGCTGACTGCCCTCTCCTTTCTCCCTCTTTCAGCCGCCGCCGGCGCCAGCGTCCCTCGCGCGCGGGGAAAGAGAGAGAAAGGAGAGGGCAGTCAGCTGGCTGCCTTCTCCATTCTCTCTCTTTCTCCGCGCCAGAGCCCAGGGTCCCCGCGCAAGACGGGGAAAGAGAGAGAAAGGAGAGGGCAGTCAGCTGGCTCCCTTCTCCATTCTCTCTTTCTCCGCAAGACGCGCCAGAGCCCAGGGTCCCCGCAAGACGGGAAAGAGAGAGAAAGGAGAGGGCAGTCAGCTGGCTGCCTTCTCCATTCTCTCTTTCTCTCCGCGCAGAGCCCAGGGTCCCGCGCGCAAGACGGGGAAAGAGAGAGAAAGGAGAGGGCAGTCAGCTGGCTGCCTTCTCCATTCTCTCTCTTTCTCCGCGCGCCAGAGCCCAGGGTCCCCAACACACGGGGAAAGAGAGGGAAAGGAGAGGGCAGTCAGCTGGCTCCCTCTCCATTCTCTCTCTTTCTCCACGCACGCGCCAGAGCCCAGGGTCCTCACAAGACGGGGAAAGAGAGAGAAAGGAGAGGGCAGTCAGCTGGCTGCCTTCTCCATTCTCTCTCTTTTCTCCGCGCGCCAGAGCCCAGGGTCCTCACAAGACACGGGGAAAGAGAGAAAGGAGAGGGCAGTCAGCTGGCTGCCTTCTCCATTCTCTCTCTTTTCCCATGGCGCGCCAGAGCCCAGGGTCCTCACAAGACACGGGGAAAGAGAGAGAAAGGAGAGGGCAGTCAGCTGGCTGCCTTCTCCATTCTCTCTCTTTCTCCATGCGCGCCAGAGCCCAGGGTCCCTCGCACAAGACAGGGAAAGAGAGAGAAAGGAGAGGGCAGTCAGCTGACTGGCTTCTCCTCTCTCTCTCTTTCCCCGCGCGCGCGCCGACGCCTGGGATCCCCGCGCGCGCGGGGAAAGAGAGAGAGAGAGAAGCCAGTCAGCTGACTGGCTTCTCCTTTCTCCCTCTTTCCCCGCGCGCGCGCCCTTGCCCCGATCCCGAGCGCCGGCGCGGGGAGGGGAAGGAGGAGGGGCGAAGGAGGAAGAAAGCAGCCAGCTGACTTCCTCCTCCTTCGCCCCTCCTCCTCCCCCGCGGACGCGCCGCGGCTCCAATCGTGAGCCGCGGTGCAGGGAGGGGAAGGAGGAAGGGCGAAGGAGGAGGAGCCAGCTCTCTTCCTCCTCCCTGCTCCGCCTCCCCCTCCCCCCCGGCCGCCATTAAAAAAAAAAATCGATTTTTAAAAAAAAAAAATTAAAAATGGCGGCTGAGGGCATAGGTGGGGCCGCGTCCAACAGGCTACGGGGCCGGATCCGGCCCCGGGGCCGCCAGTTGGACAGCCCTGTGTTAGATGCAACAGCAGTAGTATCCAAACACAGAACCCCAGCAATAGCTTAGAGGGTGAACATCGCAATCACACAATATACATAAATCATAAACATGGCAAAACACATCAAAGTAATCAAAGGGGTCGATACCCTGAATCCCAGATGGATGATGGCCAACGGAGGAGGTAGAGAGGAGTATCCGCTCGCCTCGTGAGGCTCAACTCTCTCAAAGAGAAATGCAGGAAGCGTCCCAGCTCTGTGAGCTGCGACGTCACAGAGTCGCGTCTGTGGGTGGAGAGTGTCGCTCGTCAATGACGTGGCGCAAGTAGCGCTCTGATCCAAATTAAAGTTAATGGAAGGGAGAAGCCCCAAAATAACACACTAAATGATCTAGGGCCAGTAGTGTCCCAGCTCTATGAACTGCAACGTCACAGAATCGCGTCTGTGAATGAAGAGCGTCGCTCGTTAATGACGTAGCGCAAATACCGCTCTAATACAAAATAAAGTTAATTGTAGGGAGAAGCCCTAAAATAATGCAGTTAATGATCTATGGCCTGTATGCCCTGTGGGTAAGCTCTTCTATAATATACGACCTCCGTGGTCACTGTCGAGCCGGTGGAGCCGGTGAGAGCCCACTCGGAAGGAGGGGGGCCATGGGGAGAGAAAACAAGCCGCAAAAGGCGCCAATGTGCCGTAGCACCATAATGTAATGGAAATCTCTGGCTGTATAGGACATGGATATTTTGATGTTACATTCTATGACTGCAATTTTTGTACTGTAGTTTCCCACCTGCTATACACTGCATTGGATTTTGTATTGTATGTACTGAGCATTATACTTAACCTGTTGATATGTATGACACATGCTGACAGATATACTATCTTTGTTACTCATTGGGATGTTCTTTTAATGTTTTGATATACTGCATTACATTGATATTACTGCTTTACATATGTGGTTTTGTAGCAGTATCTGGAGTCCCAGAACTCCCAAGGCAATACCTTTTGTCTTAGGCGGCTGTTTCTAGCGAGCACAAGGACTGATGACGCGACAATTTTACTGCGATTCAGGAAACCAGCTTTATTTGCATGACATCAGCTGATGGGTCTGCCCCTTTGCGAACAACGCCGCTGGAAGACAGAACCCCGATCTTTCCCAGTAAACAGATTTTATACAAGCAATGGCGACAATATTTCAGTCCCTCCCTTCTTCATGCATTGTTACTGGCTAGCATTCATGAACCCATATTACTCTACCCAATTAAACAAAGCATTCCTAGCATCTCAATTCTATTTGCTAACAAACGTTGCGCAGTGTAAATTTCCATCTTTCCCTCTATGTTATCTGCCCTATGTGCAGGCTGTACTTGAATCGATACATTTGCTACTGAGTTCCCACTGGAAGCCTGCCAAGTGGAAACCTCATTTGCCATGCGCATCTCCTAACCCAATTGCTAACTTTGTAAACAAACGCACATGGTGAATGCTAAGCCAATCACGACTGTTTCTTATCTAGAGGCACATGATGTTCTCTGGGCTAATCACAGCCTGTGCTTGTGTGGACCAATCAGAGTGGATTATTTTCATCACTGTTGCTGGCAAGCTGACTCCACTATTCAGTGTCTATGCTAAGCAGCACTTTCTCCTGCCGTTTCTTCTGTTAAAGCATCAATTTCCCCTTCATTATCTGTTTATTCAGAGTGACTATTTTCTTAGCTTGTTTGTTCATTGCTTTATGCCAGTCCCACATTGCTTTCTTGTTGTTTGTTTTTGCAGGTTAAAACCAGCACTTTGAATTGTGCTCGGAAGCTAATTGGCAGCCAGTGGAGCTGGCGCAACAAGGGAGTTGTGCGCTCCCTGTACCCCACTCCTGTTAGTAACCTGGCTGCCAAGCGTTGCACTAATTGCAGTTTCCGAGCAGTCTTCAGAGGCAACCCCACGTAGAGAGCGTTGCAGTAGTCTATGCGGGATGTAACCAAACCAGAAAAAGCAATTGACAAAACGGCCGTAAAGTTAAAAAAAAAAACAAGTCAAAAAGCATTCTAAACATTTTGTTAATTAAATAATAAATGTCATTCATTTATTTACTTACAACTGTTATGTGTATTCATACCATGATCTGATCCCCATGCTCAATATATGCCATATGGATGGGGGTTATTGTTGGGAGGGACACTCAAATGGATCTCAAGCATTTTAGGAATCTCTCAGAGTTTGGCATGGCTTGTGGGTTTCAGCTCTTGCTTAGGGATGGCGCGCCATCTAGTGGCCTTTGGCGGAATTCCGCACACAAGGCAGGAATCCACATTTTCAAAGGAGGCAAGGGAGGAGTGTGCTGTGCGCATGGGTAGCCCTCACCCGGAAGGAGAGCTTTCTTCTCTTCCCTCGCCATGTGACCGCTTCCTGGCGCTCCTCCTCCTTCTCCTCCTCTTCTTTCTTCCCGTGCTCCCGGCAGAGGAAGGTAAGGGCAGGGGGCTTGGAGGGGAAGGGCTCCTTTGCAGGGGGGCTGGGCAGGGAAGTGGCCCCAGAGCCCAAGTTTGTTCCTGCCTGGTTAGATGCAGCTAAAACAGTGTTGGTTTTGGGGTGTTGCTTTGCAGAATGGGCCAGCCAGGCTTCAGGGCCCTCCCACACAGCCCCATGTCCCAGGATATCAAGGCAGGAAACCCCACAATATCTGCTTTGATACCCAATAGAGCAACATTTTGAATACTCATGGAGTTGGGGGTGGGTGGGTTTGATTTTGTCATCTGGGAGTTGTAGTTGCTGGGGTTTATAGTTCACCTACAATCAAAGAGCATTCTGAACCCCACCAATGATGGAATTGAACCAATCTTGGCACACAGAACCCCCATGGCCAACAGAAAATACTGGAAGGATTTGGTGGGCATTGATCTTGAGTATGGGAGTTGTAGTTCACCTACACCCAGTGAGCACTGCGGACTCAAACAATGATGGATCTGGACCAAAACTGGCACGGATACTTAGGGTTGCCATATGTCCCTTATTCTAAGGGACGTCCCTTATTTTGGCCCTAAAATTCGTGTCCCTTATTTTCAGGCCCTGTCCCTTATTTTTGACTAGCAGGACAGGACTGGGCGGGGTTGACCAGAGGAAGGTGCGCGCTGCGGTTTCCGCGGCAATGCCTGCCCGGGGATTCCAACTCGCAGGGCAGCCTGCGTCCCCGTTGGACGGAAGAGGCGACATAAGAACATAAGAAGAGCCATGCTGAATCGGGCCTCAGTCCATCTAGTCCAGCATTCTGTGTCACACCGTGGCCCACCAGTTGTACACAGGGATCTCTAGCAGAAAGGAGGGCAAAACCCTCACCTGCTCCCGACCCCCCACAACCAGTACCCGGGGAAATCCTGCCTGCCTCCATCAACACAGAGGTGGCACTTGGATGTCCATTTCCCTTGGATCATTTTTGTTGCCCTTCTTTGTACCTTTTCCAGTTCCGTTATATCCTTCTTGAGGTGCGGTGACCAGAATTGTACACAGTACTCCAGATGTGGCCTCACCATAGATTTGTAGAGAGGCAATACAACATTTGCCGACCTATTTTCGATTCAGGCAGGCCTCGAACTCATGACCTACTGGTCAGAGAGATCTTATGCATCTGATACTTAGCCAGCTGTGCCACATTCCTGGTGGATTGTGGTTGCAGGGATTTATAGATTTATAGTTCACCTACAATCAAAGAGCATTCTGAACCCCACCAATGATAGAATTGGGCCAGCCTTTCCACACAGAACCCCCATGACCAACAGGAAATACTGTGTTTCCTGATGATCTTTGGCAACCCCTCTGACACCCCCTGGTGACCCACAAGGGGTCCCGACCCCCAGGTTGAGAATTGCTGTTCTAGAGGCATTCTCTCCTGATGTTTCACCTGCATCCATGGCAAGCATCCTCAGAGGTGAGGCAGAAAATCCCACATTATCTGAGTGTGGACTCGGGGTCCTTCCACACAACCCTATATCCCAGGATATCAAGGCAGAAAATCCCATAATATTTGCTTTGAATTGGGTCGCCTGAGGGCCCTTCCACACAAACCTATATCCCAGAATATCTATTATTATTAATTTATTCGAACTTATCCGCCGCCACTCCCAGCTGGCTCGGGGCGGCTCACATACCAATCACAATAAAAAACAATTAAAAACATCACATTAAAACAAGAACAACACATTAAGCAGCATCAGAATACAACAGCATTAGCAACATAAGGGAAATCTAGCAGTTGTTCAGGACCCGAAAGCCTGCCGGAACAATAACGTCTTGCAGGCTTTCCATAATGCTGGAAGGCTCTGAAGGGCACAGGTTTCGGAATACAACGCGTTCCCAAGGACCGGGGCTATGATTGAAAATGCCCTTCTCCATGTTGCTGTCAGATGATATACTTTAACACTTGGTACAGCAAGGAGATTTTGTTCCTCAGAGCGTAAAGATCTAGTGCAGACCTGGGCAACTGCCGGCCCTCCAGGTGATTTGGACTTCAAATCGCAGAAATCCTAACATCTGGTAAACTGGTTAGGATTTCTGGGAGTTGAAGTCCGAAACACCTGGAGGGCCGGCCATTGCGCAGGTCTGATGTAGTGGGGCAGTATGGGATAAGGCGGTCCCTTAGGTACACTGGCCCCAGACCATTCAAGGCCTTGAAAGTCGCTTTGAAGGTAATCCGG
The DNA here is from genome assembly GCA_030556195.1 of Anolis apletophallus. NCBI lineage: Eukaryota > Metazoa > Chordata > Lepidosauria > Squamata > Anolidae > Anolis > Anolis apletophallus. The sequence goes on along the minus strand of JARBWK010000002.1, from coordinate 10,003,484 downwards.
CATTCAACAGGAAGCCAGTGCAGATCTCGCAGAATCGGTGTGATATGGCAGCTCGTCGGGACTCCCGCAATCAGCCGGGCTGCGGCGTTCTGCACCAGCTTAAATTTCTGGATCACCAACAAAGGAAGGCCAATGTAGAGAGCATTGCAGTAGTCCAGCCTTGAGATGACCATTGCAGTAGTCCTGCCTTGAGATGACCATAGCAGAAAATTTCCCCAATTCTGCTTTGAGATGAACACTCTGATAATGAACTGCCTTGAATATAGGGCTGTGTGGACAGAAACAGGGCATTTAAACAAGAATGATCCAAGGGATGGAGCAGCTCCCTTATGAAATCAGGGGGTGCTGCAGGAGCAACTTATTGCATACCTGACTCAGGGGGACCTGCTTTCAGCCTTGAAAGAGCGGGAGGCGTCTAAGTCCTCAGGTGACCTGTGATGCCCTGAAGGCCTTTTGGCCTAAAATCATGCATGGGATGGCCTGGTCTCCGTGCCCTGGCCAGGCCTGGAAAGGTGAATAGACTCCGAAAAAATATTTTCTCTGTCACCAGCTGGTCGACACTAGGACTAGAGGGCTGACTCCCCCTGAAGCTCCAAGGCAGGACCGATGGAACGTTAGGACTGGAAGCGAGGACTGAGTGGAAATATTGGAGGGGTGGGGTGCGAGCCCCAGGTCTTCACCCAGAGGGTCATGCCCTGGGGAGCCCCTGGATGGAACTCACTTCCAGGCGGCGGCCGGGGGGTAACAAGATGGCGTGATCTCAGCGGTCAGTCAACCTCCACCCTCCCCGGACAGGGCGGAGCGGCAGCTTCCCCTTCCAAGGCTGGAGGACTTAGACCCCAGATTCCAGCTGGACTAGTGACTAGGCCAGAATCCCCCCGCCTCCCCTGATGGCCAGGAATCAGTAGCTACCCTGAAATGGACCAGGTGGCCGCAAGTGCCTGGACCTCTGGCCCTGGGACACTTGATGGAGGCAGGCTTCGGCGATTTCCCAAGTCCTGGACCCGCTGGGGCCAGAACCTGGGGGGCAGGTTTAGAAACGGAAGTTTTCTTGCCCTCCTTTCTGGAAGAGATCCACCTGTACAACTAGTGGGCCACTGGTGACACAGACTGCTGGACAAATGGGGGCTGAGGCATGAATCATTTTATGGCTCTTCTTATGTTCTTATGTTCTTATGTAACTCCTTTGATGGGATAAAGCTACCTCTGTCCTGCTGGGCCTCCCACAGCCCCTATCCCAGAATATGGCCCTTCCCCTTATCTGCTTTTTACTGTGTTGTCTTGTTCCTGTTTGATATTGAATTATGTATTTTGTTGCCTTGTTATTCTGAGATATCAGGGCTGTGTGGCATAGGGCCCTGAGACAAATAAATAAAATAAATTTATGCTTAGCTGTGTTCTTAATCACTTCCTTAGGTGTGTCCATGGTAACTTATGTATCAGATTGAAAGTTCTTGGCAGGTTGTCAGTCCTGGAAGACAGGGAGGAGGGAGCACTTTGGAAAAGTTAGGCCCCTTACACACAACTGAATAAAATCACACATTATCTGCTTTGAACTGGAGTATATGGCAATGCAGACTCAGATATCTTAAGGCCCATCCACACCATATAACCCGCCATATAACCCAGAATATCAAGACAGAAAACCCCACAGTATCTGCTTTGAACTGGGTTAGCCGAGTCCACACTGCCATATATTCCAGTTCAAAGCAGAAAATGGGATTTTTTCCAGCTGTGTAGAAGGAGCCCCAGTTCAAAGCAGATAGTTGTGGGATTTTCTGACTTGATATTATGGGACCCCTGGTGGTGCAGTGGGTTAAACCACTGAGCTGCTTGAACTTGCTGACCGGATAGGTTGGCAGTATGAATCCGGGGAGCTCCTGCTGTTAGGCCCAGCTTCTGCCAACCTAGCAGTTCGAAAACATGCAAATGAAAGTAGATCAATAGGTACCACTTCTGTGGGAAGGTAATGGCACTCCATGCAATCATGCTTGCCACACGACTTTGGAGGCTTCTAGGGACAATGGCAGATTCTTTGGCTTAGAAATGGAGATGAGACCCCCAAGAGTCGGACACGACTAGACTTAATGTCAGGGGAAACTTTTACCTTTTTTATTCTGGGTTATATGGCTGCGTGGAAGGGCCCTTGGCTGTATGTCAACAATATGATCTATTTAGGGCCTTACTATATTTTTAATAATTAGTTCAGGCTTTGGATCACATAACTGTTCAGTGGTGCTGACTGTGTGCTTCACTTGAAGCACATAAGTAGACTTCAGGGACATTGGCTTTGAAAAAAGGAAGTAATTTTAGAGTTTTTTGTACAGGACTAAACTTCTAATTTCTTCCCTACCAAGTATGTGTTTTAAAGGAAGGACTTTCTGGCCCATTCTCTGCAGCATTTTACTGACTTAGTAGCTGCAGCATCCCAGTTTAACTATGTTTTCTTTAAATAAGTTACCAGCAGTTCCAGTAAAACTGGATGTATGTCTCCATTCATCACCGTTCCTAACTTGAAATATTTCTTTGAATAGGTGTTTATTTTATTTGCACACCACTTTACAGTAAAATACGTGTTTTTAGAACTGCAAGACAAGTTAAACTGGCCCAACCTGCAGTTGAACATCTCCGTGCCTGAGGTTATAGCATGCCCTTTAATTCGTTGTGCTTGCATTTCTTCAAGAAAAAGAATGGTAACATTTGCAACTACTGTACATGATTCCTTAAATCCTAGGGTGGTAAGTGCATTGTAGAAATGGGCAAACTAATTTTATGAGATCATAAAATTATCTTGTATACTCATGTATAAGTCTAGACATTTTAGTAAACAATCAGCCGAAAAAACCTGGGTCGACTTATCCACGGGTCAGTGTGAGTACTGTAGCTTATCAAAAATGGAACTGCCCCCTTCTCTGAGTTAGAGTAGTGAAAGGCGAGAGCCTAATTCACCTCGGAAGAACCCGAAAGAAGCAATGACTCCCCTCTGCTCTCTCTCTTTGTTGTTGCACCACTTCTGGCCTTTTTGAATGCTGGGGCAGGGAAATGGCAGCACAGCCATAGACAGTTGGCCTCCTGAGATGACACTACACTAGCACTTTCCCCTTTCTGTGTAATGACCCTCGATGTATCCATGGGTCTTATCAAAATCCATAATTTTGAACCTAAAACTTTCCCTCAACTTATAAATGACTGGTGCACAAGTATATACGGTAGTGTTCACTGACTGACTGACTGACTGACTGACTGACTGACTGACTTTATTATTTCTGAGTCGCCCTCCACGTTAGTGCTCCGGGCGTCTTACATATAGCAATTCAACAATTAAAAATATTAAAAATATTAAAATTAGATTAAAATATTTAGGGGGTTAAATGCAAGGGCCAGGCTCAGGTAGTTGAGTTCCTGGTTCTGCATTAGCCATGGGCTTTCCTAAATAGCCAGGTCTTTAGAGGCAGGCATCAGCAAGCGGTCCTTTAAGTATGTTGGGCCCCGGCCCCGTAGGGCTTTGAAAGCCAGGTCAAGGTCTTATGTAAGGCTCTATACTCCACGGGCAGCCAGTGCAGGCGCTGCAGGGATGGTGTAATGTGGCATCTCATCGATGTCACCATAGTCATTATGTGATTTATTTATTTCCACCATTTCTACCCCGCTTCTTCTCAACCCCCGAGGGGGGACTCAGAGCAGCCTAACAACGGCAACAATTCGATGCCAAAAACACAGTATACATATAATAGAAAACCAAAAACAGTCAAAATTAAAATATATTAAAATACAGTTAGCATTAAAATACATCATATACATTCACATAAGTTATAAACAGTATTCCGTCCATAATAGAAGCATTGGGTCATGTCCACCAGTTTGCCATTTCAATCCAGTCTAAAGTGCTGTATCGTGCTAATGTGCAAACACCTGGTCCCATAACCAGGATTTCACTTTTTTCCTGAATGCCAGGAGGGATGGGGTTGATCGTATATCAATTGGGAGTGCGTTCCACAGACGGGGAGCCACCACCGAGAAGGCCCTATCTCTCGTTTTGTTGTTTATTCGTTCAGTCCATTTCGACTCTTTGTGACCTCATGGGCCAGCCCACGCCAGAGCTCCCTGGTGGCTGTCACGAGCCCCAATTTCTTCAAGGGGGAATCAGTCACTAACATCCATCCATCTTGCCCTTGGTCTGCCCCTCTTCTTTTTTCCTTCCATTTCCCCCAGCATCATTGTCTTCTCCAAGCTAGGAAAGTCTTCTCATTATGTGGACAAAGTACTTCATCCTTGCCTCTAATATCCTTCCCTCCTGTGAGTAGTCGGGCATTACTGCCTGGAGTATGGACTGGTTCGATCTACTTGCGGTCCAATTCTAACTGCTTTACCTGAAGCATTTTGGTATTATTCTATCCGTGTCGGCAATAAAAACATACAGTATATTTTAGAGAGAGAGAGAAATCTAGAACTAAGGTAGTCTGTATGGGAGCAGATTTTTCTTCCATAGGCCAGTGGAGAAGCTGCATGGACTCGTACAAAGGAAATACTCAAGATGCAAAACAACAAAGGCAAGAAATGTCTGGAAGGCACTTTTGGTCTTTAAAAATTAGAATTGTTTATGCAAAATAGTGCAAGAAGAAGATTGTAATCAAAAGATGAATTTCTGCTCATGAAGCCTTTCCGGGGGGAAAAGGGGCAGACCAAGGAATCTAGAGACTTCAGGAGCCCCAGCTTCAGACATGCTTGTGGCCCAAAGACTACATTTGGCCCGCCCCAACCTAGAGCCTCGTGTAAAAATGAGAAGATTAGAATTGCCATTTTAAGTGATGCCGAGAGCCATGTAATCCAACATTCATTTTCAGTAAACTAACACCGAGATCATTGTGGGAGCTCACAAGCAAGGTATTATTTGCGATGGATTTACTGTCCTGATTTCTCCCTTCTAAAACTGACAGGCACACTTCCTTTAGTTAGCCATTGATTGAGCTGTTCTCCAAGAAGTGTCGAATAGTATATACATATCTCCAAGAAGTACCAAACTAAATTATATCCATCAAATTAATTGAAGACCTATACTGATTAAGATTTAAGATCATACAATTAATATAGTATGCAAATCCTCTCAATGATTGACTATCTCTGCTTTCACTCATGGGCATTCCCTTGCTTACTGTTTGATTTTTTTTCTAGTCTAGATATTTTCTTTCCAAGTTCATTGTGGTCTTGATTTGAAAACAAAGTTATAAAATACTTTTGACAATTTACAAAGTTCTGGTAGGTAGCTCTTGAAATATATATATATATATATATTTCAAGAGCTGCCTACCAGAACTTTGTAAATATATATATTTACATATACAATATATTTATATATATTTGTAAATGTATATATATATATATATATATCCCTCTGTTAATAGGTTGATAGCTGGTAGATCTTTCTTCTTATTGTCTAAAATTCAAGACGAGTGATGTTTATGGGATAGCTGTTTCTATATCTTCTATATCACATGTCTAGACTTATACATGAGTATACAAGATGTCATGGTCATTCTGGGTGAGTGATATTAGGAGCCACATGATTCTTAGTTGGCAGTGATATGCACTTTTCCTGTATGGAAAATAGTAAATGTAGAATGCTATTAAGTGACACTTATTTATTTTTTACTAAACACTGTTCAATTAAAGTGCAGTATTAAGCACCTCCCCACTGTCCTGAAGAGTCAGACTCTGTGGCACCACCCCTGGACTTTAGTTTCTTTCTGATAAGAAGGAACACAAGCATTCTGCTGATCTTACTTCGGTCATTGTACTCCTGGGGTGCTTTAGGTTTTGCTTACTTGGGGAAATGCTGGCAGCACTGTCTTTGATAAATTCAGCTTTTCTGTATTTCCCCCTGATCCTCATGAGCTCAAAGGCATGTCAGCTCAACACTATCCCATTCCTGTGAAGGACAGAAGAGATTTCCAGTTATCAAGGATTTTTAAAAATTCATAAGCACCCAGTAATTGTTGGCTGATTAATCAATTTATAGGTGCCTGAGAGCAGGGTGGCATAGCCATATAACTTTGTTCTACATCCCATCTTAAGATGTTTTTGCTCAACCACTAGGTTACCTTTTAGTTCATCAAATAATGTTATGTGCTGGGCAGTAGATGTGGGACCAGTTGGTATTTAGAGTTCAGAGACTCTAAACACTTGCTAACAGAAAAGTATGGATTGATGTCAGCCCTTAAGGTAAAGGTTTTCCCCTGACATGAAACCCAATCGTGTCTGACTCCGGGGGTTGGTGCTTATCTCAATTTCTAAGCTGAAGAGCCGGCGTTGTCCATAGACACCTCTAAGGTAATGTGACTGGCATGACTATGGAGCGTTGTTACCTTCCCGCTGTTGATCGACTCATATTTGCATGTTTTCGAACTACTACCGTGTTTCCCCGAAAGTAAGACAGCGTCTTACTTTCTTTTCCCCCAAAAAAGTCCCCCTACGGCTTACTTTCGGGGTACGTCTTATATAACCCAAGACGTACCCTGTCACGCCGCCGCAACTGGCCCCATCGGCCGCGGCACACCTCCGCGGCACACCTTTTCGCCAGGCCTCCAAGCAAGGGAGGGGAAGAGCCAGGGGCGGGACCAGGCAGCGCGTCACTCTGACGCGGCGCTACCTGATCCCGCCTCTGGCTCTCTTTCCCCTCCCTTGCTTGGAGGTCTGGCGAAAAGGTGTGCCGCGGAGGGTGTGCTGCGGCCGATGGGCCGGTTGCGGCGGCGGCGCGCGCGGCGGGACGAGGTACGGCTTACTTTCGGTACGGCTTATATTAGCCGACCCCCCCCGACCCCCCCGATACGTCTTACAATCGGGGGTGTCTTGTTTTCGGGGAAACACAGTAGGTTGGCAGAAGCTGTGGCTGACAGCGGGCGCTCACGCCACTCCCCAGATTCAAATCTGATCTTTCGGTCGGCAAGTTCAGCAGCTCAGTGCTTTAACCCACTGCACCACCAGTGACTCCATTATATTAATTGTATTAGTAAATTGGCTGCTAAGGCATCAGAAAATTTCACATTACACAGTTGTGTTGTAGTAGTATAACAAGGAAAGAGCCAGATTGAGAACAAAGGGAGCACTAGTGCAACACATCTGGAAGGTACCAGACTGAGATGGCTACAGTCAAGTGAAGCCTCTAGTACTGTGCGTCGTGGGATTTTGATATGTTGCATTTTTAAAAAATAATTATACAGTCTCTTCCACGTCTCTTCCCTCAATGTGGGTGGCTTCTTGTGCTCAGGATATGTTTAAAGGGCGACCTAGTGTAGTTATTGTTTTATATTTCTTGTCTAAAACAGAATACTATCTTCAGTACATGTTATCTAGGGAAGACGATCAAATTAAAAGAAGCGGCCTTGTGTCGAGGACTTTTTCAACCAGAGTAAATGCTGCAAGTCAGGGGACCAGTGATAGCTGTTTCTTTCAGCTTGTCTTCTTTCCAGGTCAAAGTTGAAATAGGGAAACTTTTGTTCTCATTGGAACTGATACCATTGGTAGCTGAGTCAGTGCTTGTTTGGGTCACCAAACTTCCTCAATATTTCTTTTTAAGAGGAACACCGAGTAAGCTCAGATGGAAGTACAATAATAGTTTAAAACTGCTGATAGCAAAGAAGGAACTACATTGCTAGGGAGATTTATTTCAATGTTTCTATCTAATTAGTTCCAGTAATGTGTCATTGGGTCAGGAGAATAACTAACTAGTAGGCATGATAACAAATCGAAAAATGGCGATTCTAAAATCAAATGGGGGGGGGATTTTTTTTTGATTAGTATATCAAAGACTTACAAAAAAATTCCCAAAATTTTCGGAAATGTAACTTAAGTACTAACGAAATTCGTTAGAAATTGTATGCCAGAGCATGCGCTTTCCAGATGGTTTTGGCCTACAACTCCCAGAAATCCTAACAGCTGGTAAATTGGCTGGGATTTCTGGGAGTTGTAGGCCAAAACTTGAATAAACCACACTGAATTCTAGATGGGACTCTCCAAATAGGAAGGAGGGAGGGAAGGAGGAGGGGGAGGGGTTTTCTATTCTTGGAAGCAGCAAAAGAAAAGGAGGGGGAGCCCCCCCCCCTCGCTCCTCGCTGCCTCTCTCTCACCCCGATCCTGAGGGAGCGAGGGCCCAAGTTTGCCCAGGCTGAGAGGAAAAGGAAGAGGCCTGAGGCTGTGAGGAATGGTGGGAGTTGAAGTCCAAAACACGTACCTGGAGGGCTGAAGCTGGTCCCTGCGATGGGGCAAGGCAGAGCAACGGGAAGAGACGCATCTGAGAGAGCGCCGGGAGAGAGAGGAGAAGCGCGCGCGTGTGTGTGTGTGTGTGTGTGAAGCAGGCCCCTGCAATGGGGCATGCATGGCAGCAGAGCAACGGGGAAGAGAAGGAGGGGGGGAGAAGCCTGGAGAGAGAGGAGAAGCGTGCGCAGCGCATGTGTGTGTGTGAATCAGGCCCCTGCGATGGGGCATGCATGGCAGCAGAGCAACGGGAAGAGAAGGAGGGGGAAGCCTGGAGAGAGAGGAGAAGCGTGCGCGCGTGTGTGTGTGTGTGAATCACTTTCCAGAATGCATTGCCTCTACCTAGCAGCAGCGTCACTTCCAGTTCCCCATAGAAATGCGGGAAAAAGAAGAAGCTGAATGAAGGCGGGAAGGAAATGAGCGGGAGAAGACAGGGAGAAGTGAGTAGTACAATAATTAATTAATTAATAATTAAGAATTTCTAACGATCCTAACGCAAATTGTTGGCCTCACGGACCGTAAAAGGAAGTCTACTTCCTGGTTCGGGCAGCGATCCGTAAAACAACAAAAGTCCCATTAATTACGGATTTCTAACGAATCAATTAGATTTCCGTTTCAATTTTAGCATGCCTACTAACTAGTAATAAAAACACATTTCAAAATACTCTTTTAAGTTTTCCTTATCCATGGGAAATCCCCGTATGAAATCCGGTCCTTGTATAGCTCTATATCAGGGGTGCTCATTAGGTAGCTCGGGAGCTACTAGTAGATCTTCAGCCCTCTTCCAGGTGATCTTTGGGCCTCAGTAGCCGGATGGGGCGCTCCTGCCTTGCGCGCACACACCCTGCGCGCATGCACACTCCTGCTGGTGGCTTCCGCTCTTGCGGTGCTTCCTTCGCCTGTGGGACATTGCAGGAAGAAGGAAGCATGAGGCGGGGCCTCTGGAGGGAGCGCCCTGCCTCTCTCTCGTCCAGAAGCAGCTGTGCAGCCTCCGTTGCTGACGAGACAGGCAGGGCGGAGCGCTCCCTCTGGATCCCCGCCTCGTGCGTTCTTCCTGCAATGCCCCGCAGGCGGAAGAAGCTCTGCGTGGGCGGAAAACAGCAGCAGGAGCACGTGCGGTGGCAAGAGTGCACGGCGGCGGGAGCACACGGCGGCGGGGGCAGGTAGATCTTTTGGACTTGGTTGCTTTAAGAGTAGCTCGCATGCTGAAAATGTGTGAGCACCCCTGCTCTATATGATGGGTCAAGGGGGTTTATTTTTCTAAATCTTCATATTTCAGCACCCACTTAGCAAAACACTAGTGAGAACAAACATAAACCAACATAACATTTATGTGGCCAAAGTAGGGAGATAAACTGATAAGAGAACCATCCTGAGAACTGCATGAAGCTGTATGACCAGACTACTTCTCCCTATTATTTATTTATTTATTCATTCATTAACTTTACTTATACCCAGCAACCATGTCCCCAAGGGGACTCAGTGCGGCTTACATGAGGCCAAGCCCAACAACATATAATAACTACTTAACAGCAATTATAAAACAATACCATCAATAAAACTCAAAAATAAGCAATAACATACAGTTTAAAAACCATTTTGGGCGGGCCAAATGTGAATATTAAAATTTTAAAATAAATAACCCAGGATGCAGACAGAGGTAGATTATATATAACAGGAAGGTTTCAGGACAATGTGGGGCAGACATCCAACCTGTAACCAAAGAGCTTCTGAGGATCTTTGCAAGGATTGAACACAGCAGGGTATCGTTTACTTCATTCAGGGAAGGCACATTGGAACAGCCACGTCTTCAGTCTCCTCCTAAAAGCTGCCAAAGTGGGTGCTTGTCTAATCTCCTTGGGGAGCGCGTTCAAGAGTCGGGGGGCCACTACAGAGAATGCCCTCTCCCTCGTCCCCACCAAATGCGCCTGTGAAGGCAGTGGGAGCGAGAGTAGGGCCTCTCCAGATGATTGGGGAGATCGCCTGGGTTCGTAGACAGAAATGTGGTCACTAGACCATCTCCCTTTGAAAGGAATACTTCAAAATACCTTTTGAAGAATACCGCCTCATAGTTTTTATGCATTAATGCTCTCCATGCAATTTCAGGCATGTGGATGGTATAGGGCATCAGTAGGAAAACCCAGGCCCTCCAAATGTTGTGGTCTACAATTACTGTTAGGTTCACATAGCAGACAGTGGTAAGGGACTGTGGTAATTGTAGTCCAAAACTTCTGGAGAGCCACATATTTTATATCCTTGTATTAAAGGATGGTGGGGGCTACTTGTGTTTACTGAAAGATATGTAAAACAGTACTAAATCTCAGTTGACACATAAGATTTTCTTTAAAGTGCTGGCTACATTGTGCAAGAGTTATGCATTTCCTTTTGAAAAGTAACATGGTTTCACTATGTATTTGCATACACATACACACATCACCTTATTCAACTCCTCCTTCCAAATCATAATGAGTTTTAGGCTCATATTTCTTCTTGCTTATATTACTTGAATGAGCCAGGTCACTTGCTTCCTTCTGGCTCATAAAGGTCTTCCAAGTCAGTTCTGTCTTTGTTTTACTCATTTTTCCAACTTGGAAAGTATAACAATGCTAATTAAGTGGTGTAGTTTGTCTTCAGAGTAGTTGGCCGATAACCCATAGTAATCGTTGTAACATGGAATTAGCGTAGTTTGATAAACTGCAATCTACGGTATAAAAAACTATCTCTTTGTATTCTGAATACAAAGAAAAACCCGATAGCTTTATTAATCTAATATAAAACATCTTGCTACATATCAATGGTGTTATATATCCTCATTTAGTTCCTCTTAAACCTCCTTCCACTTGATACCAAGACAATTGTGTCAGACGTGGATTGGGGAGGCCTAGATTTACATCCCTGAATAGCCTCAAAGCTTGCTTGGGTTATTACATATCTCTTATCCTAACCTACTTAACAGAGCTATTGGAAGGATTAACTCATTGTGGGAGTGCTAGGAATAAAATGTGAACATTAGCTGCAAGGAGCTAAAATTAAACTTGATTACATGCTTTTGGCATGGTTTGGGGAAACTGTGTTGTTCCATTGTTATTTCTCACTTTTGACCAGGGCCACACTAGGTGGGAACTGTGAATCCAAAAATAATTGATCGCTTTCTACTTCTACCCCAGTGTTTCCCAACCTTTTTTGAGCTGCGGCACACTTTTTACATTTGCAAAATCCCGGGGCACACCACCAACCAAAATGACACTCTAACACAGTAATACATATAGTTAATATGTTTTTTAAAATGTATTTATACACTCAGTGTGAAACCTGGGCCTGTTTCAATGAACTCAACATAGATATCCTGGCAGGAATGGCAGAAAGACACAAACTTCTCACACAGAACTCCCATAACCAAGAGAAAATGCTATAAGAGTTTGGTGGGCATTGACCTTGAGTTTTGGAGTTGTAGTTCACCTATATCCAGAGAGCACTGTGGACTCAAACAATGTTGGATCAGGACCAAACTTGGCATGATTACTCAATATGCCCAAATATGAACGCAGATGGAGTTCAGGGGAAATAGACCTTGACATTTGGGAGTTGTAGTTGCTGAGATTTATAGTTCCCCTACAACCAAAGAGCATTCTGAACCCCACCAATGATAGAACTGGGCCAAACTTCTCACACAGAACCCTCAGGAGGCAAGAGGAGGTCTCTACTTGGGGAAAGGGAGGCGGGCCTTCCCAATGCATGGAGAGGGAGAGACCAAGTAGACAACGGGTGGGGAAGGGGGTGTTTGTAATGTTGTGCCTTTATCGAGGTAGGTTTCTTAGGGTTTTTATACTTCAACACACTAGATTCCCCCCCCCCCACCTTCCTGGAGGTTCCAATTTCCCACGGCACACCTGATGATCGCTCATGGCACACTGGTTGAGAAACACTGTTCTACCCTATGTAAAATACAGAAGAAAACTAAGCCATAAGAAGGGAACGGTTTCATTTCTTCTTAGTCCTACTGAACCCACGTCTGTAGCATGTGGAAGATGGTGGTCCTCAAAGCAGCAGCACTTATTCTTAGTACAGTTTAACTATATTAAGAAAATCTCCTAAACTACTTATTGATTCCTCATTTTTTCACACCACTAAATCATCTTTGTTTTTTCTTGAAGGTACAGAGCATGGAGAATGATGAATTTCCGTCAGAGGATGGGATGGATTGGTGTGGGATTATACCTAATAGCAAGCGCAGCTGCATTTTACTATGTCTTCGAAATCAACGAGACTTACAGCAGACTAGCACTTGAGCACATTCAGCAGCCCCCTGAAAAACTGAAAGAAGAAACTACGTGGATGCACTCCTTAAAAACACGGCTGCTGTCTGTACCCTTTTGGCTGTGGACCATCATCTTTTTAATCCCTTACTTACAGATGTTCTTGTTCCTTTACTCCTGTACAAGAGCTGATCCCAAAACAGTGGGGTATTGCATCATTCCTATTTGCTTGGCTGTTGTTTGCAATCGACATCAAACATTTGTGAAGGCCTCCAATCAAATCAGCAGACTGCAACTGATTGACACTTGAATGGATCCATCCATGTAAAAACACAATCCGAAGACGCTTGGCTGTGTCAGTTGAAAATATGAATGCAATTTGAAATTCTTTTTGCCAGTGTTAACTACTGAATAGAACACTACCTTGGTATTTTTAAAACACATTGATTCAGAGTATGGGTATGTTCAAGTTGGTAGAATAACTGCCTCTTTTGAGATAAGAGGATGACACTCTTCATATTTGCCTTATAATGCAGAATTTCTACACTCCACTGGAAGCTTTTGAGAAGAAATGCTTTTGAAACCTTACGTCACTGTGTCCCTTGCCCCCATCCCGAAGAGGAGGATCCGTGAAAATTGACTCGTCTGTTGTTATAATTTGTAGTTTGGAATGATCGTGCAAATGGCATTTAATACATTGTTGTGCTTTCTCTTTTAATAATGTTGCACTCAATAAAACAGGGCTCTATTCATAGACACAGTTAGAAGAACACGAGTGCCTCATTTTTTCCCCCCATTTCTAATTCAGTGTAACCTGTTAAGATTAGGCCTGTTAAATCATGCTTCTAAATGTTTCTAAAGTACTTACAAAACTAAAATTCTGGGGGTGAAAACCAGATGGCGCTGGTGCTTTGCTTCTACAGTGTTGCTAAAGTTCTGATAAAGTTCATTTCACCACCAGAACTTTAGCAACACTATAGAAACAAAGTACCAGCGCCACCTAGTTTTCACCCCCAGAATTTTAGTTTTGTAAGTACTTTAGAAACATTTAGAAACATGATTAAACAGGCCTAGTTAAGACCAATCTTTACAAAATTATTTTTTCATACATGGATATAATAATTTAACACAGTGGTTCTGAACTTGTGAATCCCCAGATGTTTTGGCCTTCAACTCCCAGAAATCCTAACAGCTGGTAAACTGGCTGGGATTTCTGGGAATTGTAGGCCAAAACACCTGGGGACCCACAGGTGATTTAACATGAGGTGAAGACTTGATAAGTTTACCCTGGCAGATTCTTTTTAAAAATGCTTTTGAACAGCTTAGACCAGGCCTGGGCAAACTTCGGCCCTCCGGGTGTTTTGGACTTCAACTTCCACAATTCCTAACAGCCGGTAGGCTGTTAGGAATTGTGGGAGTTGAAGTCCAAAACACCTGGAGGGCTGAAGTTTGCCCAGGCCTGGCTTAAGACATTCTTTTGTCTTTCTAGCTGCTTTCTCTGCCCAATAGCAATGATAGTACTGGAAAAGAGCATGCTTTAACCCGTGTTTCGGTATGAAAACTTGTCTCAAATAAGTACGGACGTGTTAGCACCCTCTGCTGCTTGCTCACTGGTTAGATAGATAATTGGGAAGAAGTGCTTGTCCTAGAACTGGCCAAAAACACACTTGAAAGGGTACTTTTAGTTGCACCGAGTGCAGACTATATCATTAGTCTTCAGCAGTTGAATTGAGATCGCAATAAACGTGTCTGCTATGCCCATTTCTATTTCTTGGGCTAAGAACATGCCTGAAAATCTAGAATGAAGTCCAGTGTAAAAGCAAGCATTTGCACCACAGAAGTTAAGCACTGGAAACACTTGAATGCCTGCAATATAGCTTAAAGCTCCAGAACTGGTTTCTGCTAATCTCTTGGTTAATTTATTGATCTTGGCTTAATACCAAGAACTTTCTGTTTAACAAAACGATGGTGAAAAGGAAATACCAATGAAGCAAAGTTTTTTCCTGCTTTAAAATAACATTGTGTAGCTTGTAAAGTACAATAGATATTTGCACAGTGCATTCATTTTATTAAGCACACCGAAACAAAAATGCTTTTAAAGTAATTATACCTTTTAAAGATTTTATGTGAGCATTGTGTTTGTAGTAGCAAAACTGTTTCCATTCTTCGTTCACCCCGGAACAATCTTCTCACTTAGATCAGTGTTTCCCAACCACTGTGACGCAGCACACTAGTGTGCTGTGATGGACCTCCTGCTGTGCCACGATAAAATCTCTCTGCCCCCCTTCCTGCCCCCCCCCTCCTGTCGAAATCCTGCTGCTTGGGGAGGAAAAGGAAGGGGCGGACTTCCTTTTCCTCCCCTTCAGCCAGCCTCCTTCAGCCAGCCTCCAATCCACCATGACGCGTGGAAGGAGCCTCGCCCACTGAAGCCTGTCCACCGTTCATGCTCCTCTCTGGGAGAGCTGAAGCCGGGGAGGGGCGTGGCCTGGCTCCACCCCCTTCTGGCTTCGGCACTCCCAGCAGCTGCTCCAGCCTTGAGGGGGCAGTGCCAAGCCAGCATTGTGCTGGCTCTGCCACAGCTGGCTTGGCACTGCCCCCTCAAGGCTGGAGAAGCTACTGGGAGAGCTGAAGCCAGGGGGAGGGGTGGGGCATGGCGTGGCCTGGCTCCTCCCCCGGCTTCGGCACTCCCAGCAGGCCTCCATCCCCCAGCCGTTCTTTACTGTGTTAGAGTGTCATTTTGGTTGTTGGTGTGCCCCTGGATTTTTTTAATGTTAAAAGTGTTGGGAAACACTGACTTAGATAATTAGTTCCCCTGAAATGGGATCCCCTCATCAGTAGAGTAATTGGACATATAACTGGATCAGTGATATTCCGTATACTTCAGAGAGTTTAAAAATACCTCCTGTATGCCCCTGATGTTTACTTTTAGAGCAATAATTCATGAGTATGAAACATTTAGGATATTGTTGCCTCAACTATAAACAGTACTGACATGCCAGCAACTTGTCATCTATTAGTAAGCATTGTCTGAAGTTTTTTTTTTCAACGGTAAACTAGCTGTATTCAAAGGTGTCCCAATACCAATTAAGGCAACTGTGTTCTCCTACATATATAGATGCACATATGGTGTGTGGGAAATCGTAGTTACTACATGTAAACATGCATATTTCCTCAGAGTCCGAGGAACAGCAATTTGGAAAATTGCTGCAAGCTCAGATTTGATCTAATTACTGTATTATTATAAATAGCCAGTCACACCTCTACTTCTCTGATATGAAAGCAATATAATTTTCCATTATGTTTAAATTCCAAGCAACAAAGCTGTAAGAGAAAAATAATGGGTTGTCAGGTCCCCCCCCCCCCCCGAAACTGACGTTTTCAAAATGCAGAATCCACAATGTAGAAGAGACAACACTTTTCTTGGCCCATCTCAGGCTGTGAAAAAATGCATTCCTTATTGGAAATGTATTGATGCCCAGTAACATTTTATCCTTAAAGCATTTGTCGATTCTTTGACTTGCAACAGCAAATTACATTCTTGATTAAAAGCCAGTGCCTCATTAGACAACCAGCCTACCATTTGGTTGTGAACAATTAAAGCAGAGTTTCTAATTCATTGAAGCTTTTATATTATCTGAACATGTGATCCAAGGTTGATATGTAACTCCAAAATGTTTCTGTTTGGGTGTTTGCATATGGGCAAGAATGTAAGCCAAAAACCAACTGAGTTCTTATACTGACAAAGGCAGAACAAAAAAAAACCCTGAAGTCAATTTCCTTCATGTGTAGTGTCTAGTCTTGTACATTTTCAATATCAACTCTGGAGAGTTGGGAACCTTCCACAGCAGAGTTTCAGATGAGTAGCAAAGGGAATGACAGGAAATGGTGTGGCAACTGCTGCATGGGGTGCCTTTTTCTAGACCTGATGGTAGGACGACTTCTGGAGCAAAGACTTTTGGAACATGGAGATCCAAATTCAGACATGTTATATTTAAGAATGCTTAACAATTATTTTTGTGGTAAGTTCAGACCAATCCCCATACCCATGACTTCACTTCCTTCCATCTGATAGAATATGTCCTATGCATTTTCAGAGACACATGGGTACTTCTATGGTATGCTTCTGCTGACTTTTTAAGCCCTCTGTGAGTCTATAGTAATTTCTGGAGGAAGTTGTTAATTTCAATAGCGTTTGCTATTCATGGTTTCGTTTCCATGATAAGCTCAAGAATGTATCCTCTGCATATATCACCTGATTCCATATAACCCCCCGAGATCACTACGGTCAGAGGATCAGAACCTCCTAGACATCCCCAGCGTGAAATCTTTCCACCTGACTAATTAGGCGAAGGGCCTTTTCCATCGTTGCCCCGGGGCTATGGAATGCTCTGCCACCGGAGATGCGGGCTCTGTGAAATTTGAGCACCTTCCACAGAGCGTGCAGGACACATCTTTTCAGGCAGGCTTTTGAATGCTTGTAACTTTTTAACCGCTGTTTTTACTTGTTTTATCTATTTGTACCTGCTTAACTATGTTGTAAACCGCCCCGAGCCTTCCGGGAGTGGCGGTGTATAAGTCCAACAAATAAAAAAAAGAAAAGAGGTGTGTTAGTATTATACATAGGCAAACATTGTTTAACTAATGAACCATATCTGAAATGATGGTTTAGAGACTAGCATAATTTTGTTTGATGTATGCATTGACAAATCATTATGTTGCTACTCTGCCACTGTTAAGATACTGTGACTGCACCAAAGAGAAGTTGCAAACAAGGATAGAAAAATGAACCTCAAGCAACTATAAATAGTTCAGGTTGTCCAGTTTTGATCGAGTTTAAAATAATGTGATATCATTGCACTGTACAGAACACCATTCCGAACTACTGAAAGTACTGCATTCCAAACTATGCAGTACTTTCAAAGAGCTGTTGTGGGTAGGAGGGTCAAGGAAAACTACTACTCTCAGTTCCCTTACATGGACCTAAATCTTAAATTTGACTGCTTTTAAATGACAATCTGGAATTCAGGGGTGAGAAAAGCAGCAGAACCCAATGATCCCTCACTGAATCTGGTCATTCTTTAGAGAAAGACTGAAGGGCTGGGTGAAAATCCTCCTTTCATTTGCTTTTCTCCATAGCAGCAAAGGTAAGGAGTGGGAACATGTATATTTGGCCCCATAATACCAAAACCTTCTTAGCCATGTAGGTACGTGTGCGCACGCACAAACACATTATACCTGAAAGCCCTTCCACACAGCCATAAAACTCAGAATAGCAAGGCAGAAAATCCCACAATATCTGCTTTGAACCCATCCAGACAGTACCTTTATCCCAGGAGCTCCCTCAGCAAACAAGAGGGTGGCAAAACGCTGTTCCCTGTAAACAGAAGCATTAGCTACAAATGGCCAAAGCAATGAAATTTTCAGGTGTGGGAATATCCCGGATATGAGCCGAAAATCCACATCTTCGAATTTCTGTATGTCCC
This sequence comes from Anolis apletophallus, assembly GCA_030556195.1. Classification (NCBI taxonomy): domain Eukaryota; kingdom Metazoa; phylum Chordata; class Lepidosauria; order Squamata; family Anolidae; genus Anolis; species Anolis apletophallus. Next base: position 9,985,495 of record JARBWK010000002.1, on the reverse strand, counting down.
TGTACTCAGAAATCACAGGATTTTTTTATCTGGGTTTGTTCCCAGAGTTTAGATGTCTGTTCCTGATTGGTTGGTTCCTTAAAAAAAGGTGACAGTTGAGTAGAAGGCGAAAACTTTGTGCGCCAGAAACTGAAATGTGTAGAGGGCACATTTTCTCTGGCAAGGACAAAGTTATGCCCCCCCCCCAAGTCAACATTGTACATCTTTTGACAAGAAGAACATTCAGGACCAGACATATGAAACCCAGGAACAACACCCTGTCTGCGCAGATGGCCCTGCAGCTTATATAGCCCAGGAATGGAACTTCTACAACAATTTGCATGTTTGCATCTTTTTTTTAAATAAAAAAAAAGTTAAATGTCTAGTGGAAGTCCCACGGTGGATATCTTGGGGGCTGCAAAATCCTGCGACAAAGCAGCAAGTGTGGATGACGAAGGCAGAAATCCTGGGACCAACAGGGCTGTATCTGGATAGCTTCTCGGGTCCCAATTTTTTTTGCCCCTGACTAAAGCATGCAATTTTGTGCTTTCTGGAACCGTCCTGGGTTATCTGAGTTCACCACTGCCATATATTCCAGTTCAAAGCAGAAAATGTGAGATTTTATTCAGATGTGAGGAGGTGCCTAAGTGATCCCTGCTCAAATGTGCCACTCAAAACTTGGAAGAAGACTAGCTGGTGTGAATGTTATGTGCTAAAATATTTCTTGGATTTAAGAAATGTTTCATAACAACGTGTTTTGAAAAATCTTACAAACATACACTTTAATAATTGTTAAGACAATATTCACAAATAAAATACCAGCTTCCCTTTACATTATTATTATTAAATGAATAATAAAACAACAAAAAGCCTGGTATGCTTCCAGTTATCAAAGCAGAACAGCACTCTTTGGAAGAAAAAGGTCCAAAAAAGATGTTTAGCTTTCCTCAGGAGTGCCTTTTTGTACGTTTAAGTGGTGGTCCGTCAGGACATGGCTTGGCATTCACGCGATTGTCTTCCTCATCTTCATCCTCCTCATCTTCATCCTCCTCATCTTCATCCTCCTCATCTTCATCACCTTAGGTTAGAAAATTAGTAAGATGAATTGAATTTATATTTTTATCCTTTACTAGCTGTACTCTTCAGATGCCAAGATTGATAAAGAGATAGATCACAGATTAGCAAAGGCATATAGTGCATTCGGAAGGCTTCACAAAAGAGTCTGGAGCAACAAGCACCTGAGACAAAGCACCAAAATCAGTGTATACAGAGCTATCATACTGTCTATTCTCCTCTATGGGTCTGAAACATGGGTCACCTATCGCCAACACCTACGACTCCCCGAACGCTTTCATCAGCGCTGTCTTCGCACAATCCTAAATATACGCTGGACTGACTATGTGACGAATGTTGCTGTCCTTGGGCAAGCCGGGATCACCAGCATTGAGGCCATGCTATTGAGAGCACAGCTGCGCTGCGCAGGGCACATCTCTAGGATGGAGGACCACCGCCTCCCAAAGATACTACTTGTGATGAGGTGGTTATTTATGTGTTGATACATGTGCTGTATGTTAATCACATGTTTGTTTATGTGTTTAGAAAGGGCAGTCTTTGGAAGCTACAGAGAGTAGGCAGTGGAATGTTCACAACAGCAAGCCTCGGGCAGAAGCTGTTGCCATGACAACTGGAAGCCACTCTAGCTTTAGACTGTTCAGTTTGAAATGACAGTTGGGATTTGGCAGTTGGTGAAGCAGCAAGCTGTCAGTTAGAGCTGCAAGTGTGCAGTTCAATTCTGTGTGTGGGGTTTTAGGGAAACCCAACCATAATAAACTGCGTGGGACAAGTTTAGTCCTAGTTAGGGTTGAGAGTAACGGGAAGCTGTTTACGCTCTGAGTAGGCAGTTGGCCAGAAGCCTGCGACCAAAGTCAGTTGGTTGGCAGTGCAGCTGAGAGAAGCTGGTAGCAACTAGGGAGAGTTGCTGAATATTCCTGAGGGAATTAGATTATAAAGTGTTGAGTGTTATAGACCAGTGTTTCTCAAGTGTTTCCCAACCTTTTTTGAGCCGCGGCACACTTTTAACATTAAAAAAATCCGGGGGCACACCACCAACCAAAACGACACTCTAACACAGTAAAGAACGGCTGGGGGATGGTGACCTGCTGGGAGTGCCGAAGCCGGGGGAGGGGGAGGACCCACCCCCTCCACGCGGCTTCAGCTCTCCCACAGCTTTGCCAGCCTTGAGGGGCAGTGCCAAGCCAGCGGTGGCAGAGCCAGCACAATGCTGGCTTGGCACTGCCCCCTCAAGGCTGGCAAAGCTGTGGGAGTGCTGAAGCTGGGGGAGGGCGGAGCCAGGCCGTGCCATGCCCCGCCCCCCTCCCCCCCCCAGCTTCAGTTCTCCCACAGAGAGAAGCATGAGCGGTGGACGGGCTTCAGTAGGCGGGGCTCCTCCTCTGCGGGCTTCAGCGAGCGAGGGGTGATAGTCGTGGCGGGAGTCATGGCGGATTGGAGGCTGGCTGGGGAAATGGCCGAAGGAGGCGGCGCCCCGGCCCCTTCTTTTTTTCTTCGTCGCCACTTGGCCCTTCCTCCTCCTCTCCCAAGCAGCAGGAGTTCGGCAGGAGGAGGGGGGAAGGAAGGGGGGGCGGAGAGCTTTTCTCGCGGCACACCTGATGATCGCTCATGGCACACTAGTGTGCCACGGCACACTGGTTGAGAAACACTGGCCTAGGGGCTTAGTAATTCAAGGTTAGAATTACTGTGTGTTGGAAACCAAGTGTTTTTAAGTATGTACAGTACCTCTCCGGATGTGTAACCAACTAAGCATTGAACTGCTTGATGTTACTTAAAGAAAACTCTCTCCGTGACGTCATTCAAATTACAAGTCTCCTCACCAAGTCAAGGGTCTTTGGTGGCAGCGAAATCAAGGGTAAGAACATAAGAACATAAGAAGAGCCAAATAAATGGTGGCCCAGCGAAGATTATTTACATTTAAACAGTGCAAATCCTTGTTACACCGGTATCCATGAAAGACCAGCTGTCACGCCATAACCCAACATTTAAACAGCTTTGTTACACCGGCGGCGCTTTAGGCGATTCTCCATATTTGGTGGCAGCGGTGGGATCACCTGCCCTGCCATGGGAAAAAGGTTGGTGTTGACCTGTCCACGTCTCCACACTACTCTATGGTGAACTCGACACGGGTCAGCGCAAGAGAGGCGCCCCCCAAAAAAGAGATATAAGGACTCCCTGAAACAACATCTCAGGCGCGGCCAGATTGATCACCAAAAATGGTTCACCCTGGCCTCACATCGTGAGGCGTGGAGACGCACTATCCACAATGCTGCGGCCTCTTTCGAGAAGACACGCCGAACGGGTCTCGAGAACGCAGAAAGAATCGCGACTTGGAAACAACATCACCCAAGGAGACTTTCTGCTGTGCTTTCTGCAACCGGACTTGTCTATCTCAGATTGGCCTTTTTTAGTCATCAACGCGCTTGTAGAAAAGATGGAGTGTATGGTCAAACCTCGGCCCTCCAGGGGTTTTGGACTCCAACTCCCACCATTCCTAACAGCCTCAGGCCCTTCCTTTTCCCCCTCAGCCGCTTAAGCGGCTGAGGGGAAAAGGAAGGGGCCTGAGGCTGTTAGGAATGGTGGGAGTTGGAGTCCAAAACCCTGAGGGCCGAGGTTTGCCCCTGCCTGAGGTAGGTGCTCCCTGCACACTGCCAAGGCCTGCGGGGCCCTCACCTGCATCCGCGCCCGGCTCTCCTCCGCCCGCGCCGCTCTCCCGCTCCACCAGTGGGCCGAGGAGGGCGCTGACTTGCTCCCGGAGGCGGGCCAAGCCCCCGAGGAGGCCCCGCAGCTCCCCCGGAGGCTCGCAAGGGACCCGCAGCGGCCGCTTCTCCCCTCCGCGGCCTGTCAGCTCCGCCCGCAGCTCCATCGCGGCCTTCCCGCCGTCGCTAGGCAACCAAACCCTTCACCGTTCTGAAGCGGAAGCGGAAATTCCAGGGAGAGAGAGAGAGAGGGGGGAAACCCAAGCCACGCCCATGAACGTGACGTCAGAGCCCCGCCCACTCTCTTCCCGAGAGTGTTTTCCTCGCTCGGCAAAACATCTTGTGCTCCTTCTCGCTGGCGCGGCACCGCTTGATTCCGATTGGCTCAGCGGGCTCACGTGATCCTGGTCCTTTTTTTTCTTTTCCCTCTTGTGAGCTCAACGTGACAGTCTGCATAGTTAACATTATCTCCGTCTTTAGAGGCTCTGATTGGCTCGCGCAGATGTGCTTCGACCTGATTGGCCCTTCGCGCCTCACGTGATGCCGCCGTGTGCTGGTTTTTTTTCTCCCCTCCGTCCTCAGGCGCTGCCTAGCTTTGATTGGCTCGCGCGTCCCACGTGACACGGCTTTTTCCCTTTTTTTCTGGTAGTCTCGCGCGTCTCTCGTTTCCGCTTCCGGTGGTTGAGGCGGTTTTTCCTTTTCCCGCCTTTTCCTTCCCTTCCTCCTTGTTTGTAGCATTGTTCCTGTCAGACAAGATGGAGAAGGAGGAGGAGAAGGAGGGGGCGCCGGCGGCTGCGGCTGCTGCTGCTGCGGCCTCGAACTCCGGCCAAGGCGAGGAAGGAGGCGCCAGGCCCAAGGAGGGCGCCGCCGAGGACGGGGGAGAGCGGAGCGGCGAGGAGCCCGTGGTGTCGCTGGCCGAGGTGCTGGCCGAGAGCGAGCAGCTCGAGCAGGAGGCCCGCGCCGTGCTGGGGGGCAGCGACCACGAAAAGTGCAGCTACTCCCAGGTAGAGAGAGAGAGAGAGACGCCCCTCAGAGAGAGGCCCGTGTTAGCCCGGCCCGGCTCGGCGTTTGGTCCTCTCGTTCTCCCTCCTTCCCTTGCTCTCCCTCCCTCACCTTTCCCCCTCATCTTCCTTCCTCGTCCTTTGCTTTCCTTTCCTTTCTTCTGCCTCAGTAACATCTCCCCCTTTTTCTCATCTTTCTCCATCCCACATCTATCTATTACATGTACTAAAAGTCAGTATAGGTGTTGGTTTTCGTTTGTGGTGGTGGTAGGTGTTGTGTCGGCGGGGTCCCGTAAGGTTGGGGGGATGGGTTGTGATAGGAAGTTGTGTTGTGTGGGTAGGAATTGCTGGAGTATTGTGCCTGGGACGTGTGTGTATTTGGAGGTGTGTGTGGTGGTGAGTAGTGAGTGCAGTCCTGGGTTTTGTGTTGGGGAAGTTGTCAGGTATTTGTGGGGTGTATTTTGTGTGTGTTGTGGTGACATAGTTGTGTTAGTCTGGCTGTGTGCTGGTTGTGATGTGGAGGGGGTGTTGCCTTTGCCAGTGTGTTTGTTGCGTACTTGGGGGGGGTTGTGTTGCAGGATTTTTTTGTGCAGGGTCCCGTAAAGTTGGGGGGATGGGTTGTGATAGGAAGTTGTGTTGTGTGGGTAGGAATTGCTAGAGAATTGCTCCCTCATAGAGTTTGGTTTTGTCAGGTTAACCCTCAAACACCAACTGACTGAAATCTAATCACTCAGCATTCTATCCTAGTCAGTGTTTGCGGTGGTGCGGCCGAGCGACGGGAGGAATATGTGCCAGCGTTTCGATTGGCTGCCATCGTGGGATTATTTGCATAACGGGCTCTAACTGGCCAGCCTCAGAACTCCAACATTCTACGGCCCCAGACAGAGGGGATTGGTTGCCACTGAAATGGAATTTGCATAACTGCCTCCAACTTCAAACATTCTAAAGTGACTCAGAGGGAAAGGGAAAGGCCAGCGAGGCCCACAGGACTGACAGATCTGGACTAAACTTGGCAGACAGGTGACCAATGGCCCACTTCACAACCTGGTGTGGTTTAGGGCAGGATGGGCCCCGAATGATGGGATTTGCAGTACCTTCATGTCATTCACTTCCCAAACAACAGTAAAGCCCCTATAACACACAAACCAGCCCCAAAATTGACAGAAAGACTTCCTTAACCTGATTTTCCTGACTAGGCCCCCGGAACTCGCAGTGCCTTCACTAAGTTCCTGAGACCACTGCAAGCCACATAAACATCTAATAGGAACCAAGCTTGGCACACAACGCCTTCCTCAAATAACCCGGCCTGGCTTGCCGTTTGGTCCTCTCGTTCTCCCTCCTTCCCTTGCCCTCCCTCCCACACCTTTTCCCCTCATCTTCCTTCCTCATCCTTTGTTTTCCTTTCTTTCCTTCTGCCTCAGGACCATTTCCCCCTTTTCTCATCTTTTTTCCACCCCCCATGTTGCTATATGGCCATGCTCCAGAAGCATTCTCTCCTGACGTTTCGCCCACATCTATACCAGGCATCCTCAGAGGTTGTGAGGTCTGTTGGAAACTAGGCAAGTGGGGTTTATATATCTCGGGTGGGAGAAAGAACTCTTGTCTGATTTTTAAAAAAGTTTTTATTGGTTTTTTCCCCTCTCCCACCCTCTCCACCTTGTACATACAGTTTATACATCAAACTACAGAGGTTACATTTGAAATATCAGTCTCAGTCTTAATTTTTCTACTCCACCTCTTAACACATTTTCTAAATAATTTCTAACTGGTTCCCACATCCTCTTTGTTATTATTATCTTTTCAATTTTATCTATATTATTCCATTTACAATTTGTTATTTCCACATTTAACATATTAATTATATAGTTATACCAGTTGGTCAATGTCCATTTTGTTTTATCCTTCCAACCCCTCACCAAAACTATCTGTGCACACGCTATTAATTTGTCAATCAATTTTTCTTTTTGCATATTCTTCACTCATATTATCCGTGCATGTAATACATTTCTATTAACCATTACTATATGTAAATCTAACATTCTATTGATTTCTCCTTCAATCATTTTCCAGTAATCTTGCACTCTATCACATTCCCATATCATATGATTGAACACCCCTCTTTGTTCACAGCCGTGCCAACATTTATCTTTCATCCCTGGTACAAAGCGTGAAAGTTGTGCAGGAGTTCTGTACCATTTTTGTAACATTTTCCTTCTGGCTTCCCTTAATGCATTATACTTTTCTTTTGCTATATTACTTATTTCCCTCTGGATGTCTTCCCTCTCAATTTCCATGTCCAATCTCCATGTATGGAAAATTTCCTCTATTACTTCTTCTTTTACTGTTATGATTTGTTCGTACAGATCTCCTGCCACTTTCTTCTCCCCTCTCAAACATTTCCTAATCACCTTCTCAAATGGGCTATCCCATTCTCTTATTTTTCCCTTCATCTGAAAATTTCCTGTCTTATGGCCCAGCTTTGGATCCAGTTCCCTGAACTCTTGTCTGATTGAGACAAGTGGGACTGTTGCAATTGGCCACCTTGTTTAGCATTTAATGGCCTTGTACCTTCAAAGCCTGGCTAATTGTTGCCTGGGGATCCTTTGTTGGTAGGAGTTAGCTGGCCTTGGTTTATTCTTACCTGGAATTCCCCTGTTTTTTTTAGAGTTGCTCTTTATTTACTGTCCTGATTTTAGAGGATAAAAATCTGGAAAATACAATTCAAATATTCATTGTAGTTTTTTGCTGAAAAATTTTGGAGTAAAAATATTTTCATTTGCTGATAAAAGAACAGCAGGGAGGGATGTGGTGGCCTCCCAACTCCAGGGATTTCTGGATGAGACATATTATCTCTATCCATTTCAATCTGGTTTCAAGCCTGATTATGGAACAGAGATAGCTTTGGTTGCCTTGGTGGATGACCTACAAAGAGGGCTAGACATGGGGAGTGTGTCCATGTTTGTTCTCCTGGAGATCTCAGCGGCTTTTGATACCATTGACCATAGTATCCTTCTGGTTCATCTTGCTAGTATAGGAATTGGAGGCATTGTTTTACAGTGGCTCTGTCTTTCCTGGAGGGCCGTACCCAGAAAGTGGTGCTGGTGGATTCCTGGCCGTTCACCTCTGGGGTTCCTCAGGCTCTGTGTTGTCCCTCGTGCTATTCAACATATACATGAAATCAATGGGAGAAGTCATCTGGAGTCTTGGAGTATGGTATCACTGGATGAGGGCGAACAAATTGAAACTTAATCTAGACAAGATAGAGTTACTCCTGGTAAGTTGGCAGGCAGACCAGGGAATAGGGATCCAACCTGTTCTTCATGGGGTTACACTCCCCCTGAAGATACAGGTTTGAGGACCCTTCTGGACTTGGCGCTGAACCTGGAAGCCCAGGTATCGGCGGTGGCCAAGAGGGCCTTTGCGCAATTAAAGCTTGTGTGCCAACTACACCTGTTCCTCGAGAAGCCAGGTCTGGCCATGGTGGTACATGCCTTAGTTACACCCTGTCTGGATTACTGTTACACGCTCTACATGGGGTTGCCTCTGAAGAAACTTCAGCTGGTCCATAGAGCTGCAGCCAGGTTGCTGAGTCTGGCTACAGAGAGCGGACAATCCCTTTGTTGCAGCAGCTCCATTGGCTGCCAGTCTGTTTCCAGGTACAATTCAAAGTTCTGGTTATGACCTTTAAAGCCCTAGATCAGTGGTTCTCAACGTGTGGGTCCCCAGATATTTTTTTTTTGCCTTCAACTCCTAACAGCTGGTAAACTGGCTGGGATTTCTGGGAGTTGTAAGCTAAAACACCTGGGGACCCACAGGTTGTCAATGCCCTATGGTTCAGGCCCAAGCTATTGGCTGTCCACATCCCCTTGTACAGACCTGAGATCTTCAGGAGAGGTCCTTCTCTTGGTCCTACCTCTGTCTCAAGCATGGTTGGTGGGAATGAGAGAGCGGGTTTTGATTCTCGGTAGCTGCCCCTCGACTCTGGAACTCCCTTCTTCCCAGGGAAGCCCGAATGCCCCCCCTTCCTGCTGTCCTGGTAGCAGGCTAAAACCTTTTTATTCAGACAGTCTTTTAAAGAAGAAGGTGTTTAAGATCTAGTCAAGGAATGGTGTGGTTTTTAACTTTGAATTTGTTTTAATGGTTTTTCACTGGGATTTTTAACTACTTTTTTGTATTTAATCCTGTTTTAATGTTCATATATTTGTATATTTTAAATTGGTATGCTAATGCTTTTATGTTAAGCCACTTTGAGTCCCCTTTGGGGGAGATAAACGAGGTATAAATATAACAATACTCCTAGGTTCCCTACCGAGGAAGTAACAAAACTTGAGAGTACCCACCAAGAAGGCTCTCTTCCTTGTTTCCACCAAACTCACTTGGAAGTGTAGTAAGACTGATATTTTTACACACACACACCCTGTGGGGGTGAGAAGAGCGGGGTAGAAATGACATAAATAAATACACAAACACACACACACACACATACTCGAGCAGGTTTATAAGGGAAGATGCTGTCCTTAAGATAGCCTAGACCTGAGCTTTATGGGCTTTAAAGGTCATAATTGTGTGCAGAAACAGATTGCCAGCCAGTAAAGCTCTTGCAAAAAGAGAATTACATGCTCCTTGTAGTTAGCCCCAGATATCAATATGTTATTGCTTCTCAGTTCAGTTGAAGCTTCTAAACATTTTTCAAAGAGAGACTCACATAAGGCATCTTGCAGTAACCCAAACTGAAGGAATCGAGTCATGTGTTACTGTGGTCAATCACTATATTATCTCAGAGAAGCTCCAATTTATTTGCCTGGAGCAGTTAATTATAGATGTCTGACATTTGGTTAACATGGAAAGTCTTTTTTGGTCAATGGAGAATTTCCAGTCCTGGCAGTTTTTTCAGTGTTTCCATTATTATGCTTCTGTTCTCATACAGGGTGCGGTGAAGAGACAAGCCCTATATGCCTGCAGTACTTGTACACCACGAGGGGAAGAACCAGCAGGGATCTGTTTAGCATGCAGTTATGAATGTCATGGTACCCACAAGTTGTTTGAGCTATATACAAAAAGGTAATTTGAGGGAGGAAGAAGTGACAATAATTTTAGATCGACTTATTTGCCATGCTGTAAAATATTAAAGCATCTAAAGTAGTCGTAGAATCACAGAGTTGGGAGAGACCGCAAGGGTCATCCAGTCCAAACTTCTGCCATCCAAGAATACACAATCCAAGTTCTACCAGTAGTGGTCATCCAGACTCTGTTTAAAAGTCTCCAGGGAAGGAGATGCTGTTACGCTCCAAGGCACTGTATTTCACTTGTGAACTGCTCTAGCTGTCAAGAAATTCTTCATAATGTTGAGGTGGAAATGCTTTTCCTGTAGTTTGAATCCATTGTTTTGCGCACTGGTCTCTGGAACAGCAGAAAACAAGCTTGCTTCACAATGTACAGTATATGGCATCCTTCCTAGTATGTAAACATAAGTATCACGTCACCTCTTAATCTCCTCTTCTTCAAGTTAAGTATACTCAGTTCCTTAAGATGTGCCATATAGGATATGTTTTCCAGACCTTTTACTGTTTTGTTTACCCACCTTTAAGTTCCATTCAGATAGGAATAACAGATATTGCTCAAAAGAAAACAAGGAGTGATAAAAATGACTTCTGGTTTTTCGAATTGTCACACAATCAGTCTTTAACCAGCAGGCAAAAGCTGACATAGTAGAACAATATAACCCTTTCCAGCACACACAAGAAAACCTCCAAACACACATAAACAGGCTCGCCCCAACAGATACAAGAATAGTTACCTCACAAACGCTTCCAAAGGACCCTCGAAGGCAAATGGTGTTTGACACAAGCTCACCTCGGGTCCCCTTCGGGGTAGAGAAAGGCCTTGTATAAATAGGGTTAACAATTATGCCATCTTTTACTGCACTCATGCAAAATACCTCTGTTGGACTTCTCTGTTCACCAAGCTCCTGTTGGAGCATCTGTTCTCCAAGTTTTTTATTAGCAGAAAATAATGTGTAATCAATGTTTTGAATGTGTCAGCATCGTAGTGAAGAGAAAACTGTGACAGGTCATAGAGAATGTAAGAACAGAAAATGTGTGTTTCAGAAGAAAAACCATTACATAAAAGTATTGTATGGGTTCTGTCTCTAAATGAAAGAAAGCACGCAATTTTTGAGATGCTATAATTATTTGCTGCTGCTATAGTTGTGGTTTCTTGATGCTTCAGTGGGATACATCACTGTCCCACTGAAGTATTAATGGCTTATGAAAATATTAAATATGTCATATGAAAATATTAAATAAGAAAAATGAAATACTTGGTCTTAATTATGGCCTTGTAATGGTTACAACTGTAAATAAGATAAGTATTGAATAGAATCGTATGATCAGAAAAATATTTTTACCATAGTTTCCTGTAGTGATATTCCATCTACATATGAATATCAGTGAGACTAGCTTGGCTGGGGCTTAGCAGAATTGGGAAGACTAAAACAGAATTCTGGATTTTTTTCTCTCTTCAGAAACTTCCGTTGTGATTGTGGAAATAGCAAATTCAAAAATTTGCAATGCAAACTATTACCAGTAAGTATGAAAACATTGTATTTGCTTTTTAGAAAGGGCATTTTCACTCTCATAAATATATATATTTACAGCTTTTTGGAGGGTGGTAGAAAAATAAGTGTGTCACAATTCGTAAGTTACTTGTGAGCATTGGCCCTGACCAACTCGAAATGCATATTGTGACCCAGATAGGTGCAAGTGCCATCCACATCTGAAGATACATTTTATTTTATTATTTACATCATTTATATTCCGCCCTTCTCACCCCGCAGTGGACTCAGGGCGGATCACAATGCACATATACATGGCAAACATTCAATGCCATAGACATACAACATATATAGACAAACAACAAGCTACACAATTGGTCGAGAGCTCACCCCGACCCGGGCAGGCCTCGAACTCATGACCTTCTGGTCAGTAGAGATCTTATGCAGCTGACACCCAGCCAGCTGTGTCACATTCCCGGTGCGATCAAAACAGACTGACATTTGGATGGATGCTGAGCATTGAACGTTTCCTCATATTAATTTGCCTTGTTCAGTTGGGATGGTATTTATAGCTATGGGATCAGTGTTCTTTTTTATTTAGTTGTGAAGATCATTTTAAGCTGAAGGAATATATATGTGCTTGTTGGTACAGATAATCTATATTGATCACATGGGAAGTTAGGGACCCTGCTAAGCTTAATTGAAATATTGACTTTTTCTTATTTTTTTGTTAATCTTTAGTGAAAAAGCAATCCTTCCCATTTATTTATTTATTTATGACATTTTTATATCGCCCTTCTCACCCCAAGGGCTACTCAGGGCGGTTTACAGTTGGCAATAATTCAATGCCACAACACAATAACAATTAAAAACAACTAAAAAACATTAAGCAATTAATATGCAATATAAAATTAACATTTTAAATATTAGAAAATATTAGAAACCGTACAGAACTACAGTATGTGCACCCAACCCATTTTCTACTTTCTGCTTTTCTAACTTTTGAAATTTCACATAGCTTCATATATCATAGTTTTCACAAAGATGGCATGGTGTTATGCTGGTTCTGGGATGGTTAAAGTGGGATAAATTACGTCATTTTAAGCAATCGTTCCTTCTCCCATGTTTTATTTAAGTCACATTTTTTATTTCTAGGAAAAGGCAACAGTTAATCCAACAAATAACTACAACGACAACTTCTTTGGATTATACTGTGTTTGTAAAAGGCCGTATCCCGATCCTGATGATGAGGTAAACCATCAGTATCCCCTATTGCTTTGTTCAGATATGTTCAGAGGGTTTTTGCCCTTCCTTAGTCTGAGAGAGTGTGACTCATCCTGGGTCAACTATTGAGTTTCCATGTCTGAGCAGGGAGCTGAAATCTGCTCTCAGGCATCATACAAGTCCAGTGTTCAAACCACTACACCATTCCGGCTCTCAGGACCTCATTAGTAGGTCCTAAATGCCAGGAAGGTTCATATGGAATGCACACAAGATGCTGTTCAAGATGGAGCCCAGACTGGTTTCCTTTAAAACTCTAAATAATTACCTTGAATTGGAAAATAAAGGACAGCCAGTAAAGATTTTAGAAAGGCTAAATCATGAGAATGCTAGCAAAAGTTCATCAGAAGACAAGCAGTAGCATTTTGTACTTGTTGAAACTTCTAAAATGTTGGCAGTTCTACATAAACTTGAAAGATTAGTAATGCTGTGGCTCTATTTTTAGATCCCAGATGAAATGATCCAGTGCATAGTTTGTGAAGATTGGTTTCATGGACGGGTAAGCACCGCTAATAAAGGGCTAGAAACATTCAGTGATAAATGTAACCTGCCAGATGAGATTTTCCTCCCTATATTTGTACGGGGCTCATAGCTCTGAGCCTTAATTTTATAAAGTTACATAGATTTTGGAAGGACCTGTGTCCAGTAATGGAGTTTATATCACACATGAGTATTATTAATGCTGTGTACAAGCAGATGGGTTGTTTTCCATTTACCGAAAGAGGCAGTAGTGGGATAAATGTGGTGTTTCAGCCTGGTGTTCATGTGCATGATGGGAATGATGGGATTCGTGTTCCCGTGCCTGATGGGGATGCTGAGATTGACAGTGAGCATACTGATGTGCAAAGTGCAGTTTCAGATGAGGCCCCCTGTTCCTGAGAACAGTTTAGTTCCCAGGGCACTGTTAGATAAACATTCTTTCGATAAGGACTCAGAAGACCTTGACAGAGATAGTGCTGCACCTGAGAATGTTAATGACCAAGAGATGATGTCTGATTATAGATCAAACATTCGGGAGTATAGACAGGCCTCCCATGACCTTCGCCGCAGCTGCAGGCTCCGTTCAGGGGATACAAAGTGAAACTGGGTTTTCTGTACTTAAGATTGTAAGAAAGACCACGTCAAGTTCATGTTTTTGCCTAGGCCTTTTTCATGGATTGTTTCTATTGCTGCATCGAACTGTTCTAGAATCTAGTATTAAGCTTTTAACGTTTGCCTTTTGGATCCTGGTCTTTTTGGACTGTGTGCTTACCTTGGATATATCTTATGTTTTATCTTCTTTAACCCTTTTGTTGGACACTATATTTTGTTTCAATAAAAGCCTATTATTCAGAGACTGTCTGATGTGTGTATGTGAACTAGGGGGATTCTGTCTGTCTGAAGTGCAACAGATAAATGCATTTAGGAATTTTATCCTGAACTGTATCTCACAAATATTCATCTCATTTGATTTGTTGTGATTTGAGATATTTAGACAGAGACCAGAGCGCTGCTTCTTAAGATGTGGGTCCTGACCCCAAATGGGGTCTCTTTAGCTCAGTGGCTCCCAACCTGTGTTCCATGGATCACCAGTGGTCTGCAAGAATGAAAATATGGTCTGTGGCCTCACCATTACTACACCATTGCCTCGAAACTATGCAGCAACAAGAACGACTGGTCTTGCGAAACCCTCTTATAGTGCCGTGGCAATGGGGATGTCGGGAGTGGGGAGGCTGACTACCCACAAAAGAGTACTACTACCACTTCAGCTCTAGATTATTAAATATGGTTTTCTGTGGGTGAGCAGATGGCAACTACTGGATGGCAGATGATCTATATCAGCAATTAGAGCTGAATACCGTCTATCCAATGCAATTTTCAGAATCAGCACCCTAAATAACCAAACCAAATCTAAAGTTGACTAAAAATGGATTCCTAACCCTTTTGGTACTAATGTCGGAGAGTGGTCCCTGGTCAAACAAAGGTTGGGAACCACTGCTTTATCTCAATGTTTGGGTCCCGAAAAACTTTTCCAAATTTTGACATTTATCACAGATCCGTTGTTCAGTGTTTAAAGTGAACTCTGCAGAAGATGCTTCAGCTGTGCTTCATAAAAAGGAAAATCAGCCTGTTTAGCAAGCCTTGAAAAATGCTTATTTATTATCACTAAATGTTTGATTTTATACCTAGTTTATATGCCTATGTAATTTGTGTATATAAAGTGGAAAAGTTTTAGAAGCCATGGACTAGCGTATAGAATATGAAAAAAAGTATGTGTACTGATGCTAATGCACCATTTTATAATTTTGTGAAGAGTTGGTTTGTTTTAGCCAGTATGCCAATATCTTCTGTTTTACCTTACCTTTCCTTTTTTAAATAGCATCTTGGTGCAATTCCTCCAGATAGTGGCGATTTTCATGAAATGGTGTGCCAAGATTGCATGGACCGCTGCCCTTTCCTCTGGGCATATGCCCCAAAATTGGCAGGTGAGAAGAATAAGAACAATAGTTGTGAAGAAGCATCACACCTTACTTAAAACATTTACACTTGCTACTTGTGGCATATTCTGTAGTACTCCAATTTTACACAATTACATTGTTTTGATACAATCTCCCAGGCTTCTTCTTTTAAACATTAATAACTGAACATACATATTTGGAAGAAAATGTAGCATTCCAGTTGGTTCTAAACCTTTGCTGAACCTGCTAAACTTTTGTAAGAGATAAATAGGACAATGGAACTGTAAACTCTTGAAGAATTGTGGGCTTATATTCCATCAGTTGGGGGGGAATCCAGTTCTTCTAGTTCATGTACATAATTTGCTATTTTCTATTGGATGGGAAAATAATATTGTGTATTTTAATATGTATTTTATGGAAATACGTTTTAATATATGTATTTTATGGAGTGTTTTATAATGATGATGTGTTCGCTTATGTTTTAGTAATGCTATAACCTGCCTTGAGGTTGGCAAGAAGTAAAACTATAATAATAACTGTTGTTGGGGGTGGGTGGGTGTTAACTGCTTCTATGATGTTGAGAGCTGTTCAAACTACCAGTAGGTTCAACCAAGCCAGAGTGGTCTCAACTGAGAAGCAGAACTATGTGCACCCAACGCATTTAAATATGGTGAAACAAACCTTAAGGAGGTCTATACTGGCTCGGTCGTTGCCTAGGATAATAAGGACCACTGATGAGCAACCAGGGCATGGGCCTGTAGGGCAACTGGAAGGAAAATAATATAAAACTACTGTTCTCGCATTGCTCATTGGGAAAAGTTTTGCAAAAAGTAAATAACTAAATTGTCAAAATTTAGTTATTTCTAATTGAAAGATTCCAGCTCTGTTTTGGGTTTTTTTTGTGGGGGGCTTCAGAAGTGGGATACAGTGATGATAATAATAATGATAATAATAATAATACACTTCTTTTATATTCCGCCTTTCTCCCCTAGGGGACACAGAACAGATTACAGCATTTACATAGGCAAACATCCAATGCCTTTACATTAAAACACAAATGAGACATACAAACAAAGGCAGTGGCTTCTCCTTTCATTTTCAACGTTCTCTGGCTCTGAGGAGGTGCTTTTTTCTCACATGTGGCCAGCAAGATTTCTTGGAGCCTTTTCCCGCAGGAGTGGTACCTATTTATCTATTCACATTTGCATGTTTTCAAAATGCTAGGTTGGCAGAAACTGGAGCTTACAGACGGGAGCTCACTCTGTCTCGCAAATTCGAAGTGCCAACCTTCATGCCAGCAATTCAGCAGCACAAGGGTTTAACCCATTGCCCCACTGCAGCTCCTATAAATTACTGATGACTGTGTGATAGTAACGGTTTATGACTTTACTATATACTTGGCTTCTCCATTGTAGAGATCAGTTCTGATGCCCCTTGACAGAATTAACATTTTGGTTACACCACCCTGCTCATTTTGATGTCCGTCTCTTGTAGTTCCCACTGTGACCAAAGTTACTCCTGCAGCTGAAGATGGAGTTATTGTGAATGTTGAAGAAACCGAAGAAGTGAAAAAAGAAAATGGTGCCAGTCCCCAGATGAAGACGGAAGAAGAGAAAGTAACTCAGAACAATGTACCATCTACCAGTTCTGGCTCTGAATGTTCTCAGGTATCTCTTCTATAGTAGGTTATGGTTAAAAGCTCTCGCTTTTTAAAGGAAAGGGAGTTGGTGTTCTTTGGTGACAATCTGGCTGACCTAAGATTATCCTGAAGTAATTACCTCTAGGATTTCAAAAGTATATACTGTAAAGCCATGCCTCTGAAGTACGTGCAACCATATGATTCAGGGAATTACCAAATTCCTAAATTCAGTTGAATCTCATGTGTATATATGTTCTTTGATATAGTAAAAAAATGCCCAGATCATTAGTTGCTGCCAATGCAATTAGTGAATGTAGCAACAGAGAAACGGGGAAAATCAATTTTACGTAAGTGTAGTTTATATCAGTGTTTCCCACATGTAGTGAACTAGTTTGTGTATGTCACCTGTTGACTTCTGGTGATGCCGTGAATTTCATAGAGTTGTCTTAGGCCGAGAACACTCAGAGATGGGTTTGCCAGTTCCTTCCTTCCTCTGAAATACAGCCTATAGCACATGTTATATATTGGCTGCCTCTCATCCAAGTACTCCTAAGACTTGGCCCTGCTTAGTTTCCAAGGTCAAGAGGGATCTGAGTCCGTTACTTTTTTTTTATAATTAGCTACTATCATTTCTTTGCTGGAAAATTTCCAGGGACGAGCAGCGAATTACACAAGGAGTGACATTATCCCATGAGCTGTCACTTTGTGTAACACTGGTATATGTTATGTTACTTCATTGTGTACATTTGCATAGTTTTGATACTGCATGCAGATATTAAAGATTTCTGTAGATATGACACAAACATACAGTTAATGCAAAAAAAACCCCTGTGTTTTCTGGTGAGGAGGTAGCTATGAAATTTCCTTTTTAAGATTGATTCATTAGTAAACTATTGGTTATAGTTATAGTCTTTGGGAAAGTAATGTTGGTTGTAATATTCCCTTTCATGGTGCCCTGATCCTGCACATATGTTTATAGAAATAAATACTATCGTTCTCTTTTATTGCAGAGTATTAAGAACGAAGCCTCCACCTGCACACTGCAAGAACTACAAGTCAAAATACAAGTGAAGAGGAATACAGCCACTTTCTGGCCACACAATTGGAGGAGCAAATTGTGCACCTGTAAAGAATGCTTGGTATGGATATGTATTTATACTTTCTTTTGTCACCCTGACATGTGTTCTAGAACAGCGTTTCTCAGCCTGGGGGCTGGGACCTTGGGTGGGGGTGTGTGAGGGAGGTGTTAGAGGGGTCAGCAAAGACCATCAGAAAACACAGTATAACACAGTATACTTTATCCCAGAATAAAGTAAATAACGCCCTGCTCTGATCAACCTTTGCAAAATGTCCACAGAAGCACTTTAATCACCTGTTGGGTTGTCTGCTCCACATTATTTTCTTTAAAAACTCTCCTGTACCTCTGTTCGCACCCAGTGTTATTTATTTTAAATTTTTTAATTTAATAATTTACATCTGGTCCAGCCATAATGCTTTCAAACTGTGTTGTTGTTGTTTATTGCTTATTGTAAGTTATAGTGATTGTATTGTTTTATTTGCTGTTGTGTTATTTTACCATGTATTGTTGGACTTGGCCTCATGTAATCCGCCTCGAGTTCCTTCTGGGAGATGGTGGCGGGGTATAAATAAAGTTTAATAATAATATTTTGTACTGGTCATATGGGTTCTGTGTGGGAAATTTGGCCTAATTCTATCATTGGTGGGGTTCAGAATGCTTTATGATTGTAAGTGAACTATAAATCCCAGCAACTACAACTTCCAAATGTCAAGGTCTATTTTCCCTAAACTCCACCAGTGTTCACCTTTGGACATATTGAGTATTTGTGCCAAGTTTAGTCCAGATCCATCATTGTTTGAATCCACAGTGATTTCTGGATGTAGGTGAACTACAACTCCAAAACTCAAGGTCAATGCCCACCAAGCCCTTCCAGTATTTTGTTGGTCATGGGAGTTCAGTGTGCTAAGTTTGGTTCAATTCCACAGAATACCCTTTGAAGATGAACCCTTTCCAAATGTCAGTATTTTGTTGTGTCACCTTTGGGAGTTCAGTGTGCCATCAATTCCACAGTTTGGTTCAAACACCAAAACTTCAATGCATAGTTGGTGGAGTTCAGAATACTCTTTGATTGTAGATGAACTATAAATCCCAGCAACTACAACTCCCAAATGAGAAAATCAACCCCCCAACTCCATGAGTATTCAAAATTTTGCTATATTGGGTATTTGTGCCAAATTTTGTCCAGTGAATGAAAATACATTCTGCGTATCCGGTATTTTACATTATGATTCATAACAGTAGCAAAATTACAGTTATGAAGTAGCAACAAAAATAATGTTATGGTTGGGAGTCACCACAACAGGAGAAGCTGTATTAAGGGGTTGTGGCATTAGGCAGGTTAAGAACCACTGCTCTAGAAACTTCTTGAAAGCACTTACTTGAAAGTTGCATGTGATTAAATAGTTAACCTGGGAAAGCCGCTTTGAGGCCTTGTGCAGTGAAAAAGTAATATATAAATACGCACACAGGAGGTGGGTATATTGGTTTGTCTTAAGCAATATGATGAGTGGTATAAGACTTGAATAAAGATCGACTGTATTGCACCCCAGTCAAGTATGTCACCATCAAACTAGTCACCATCAAACCCATATTTCCTGATCATTAGGCTGATTTGTCACAAGGGCTGTTCTGCATTCTTGGTTGGTTTTGGCCAATATAGGCTCTCTGTCAAGCAGCTACAAGGGTTCGGTCACTTACTTTTGTAAAGCGCTACAAACTAGATGTTTAGGGTGACAGTTGCACTTCATCACCCTATAAAGTGGTGTGCTGCTTATGTGTGAGTCACAGAGACCACAAAGAAGAAAAACAGGTTGCTTATGTATATCTATGGTTCTTACAGTGTCATTTGTGAATCCACATAACCCACTCACCTTCTTTGTGTTACTGTACTGCTTATTTTGTTTATTTAATTTGTATCCCATCTTTCTCACATTGTGGGATTCAATGCTGTCAAAGGCGATTCAGGTCAGTTTGCACAGTGAAAAATAAACTTTTAAAGCTTGTGTGACTGTTGTGCCCATCTCTTGGGAAGTCAGACTTGGTCACGGTGGTCTCGTATAAACTACTGCAGCGCGCTCTACATGGGGCTGCCTTTGAAGACTGTGCGGAAGCTTTAACTAGATGTGGTAACCAGATTGTTAACGGGAGCGGCGTATAGGGAGCAAACAACCCCCCAGTTTGCAACAAGGCATAATTCAAAGTGCTGGCTTTCGCCTATAAAACCCTGGACGACTCCGGCCCAACTTATCTGTCCGAATGCATCTCCCTCTATGAACCATCACGGAGGTTACAATCTTCTGATGAGGCCCTGCTCTCAGTCCCACCACTTTTCCAGGCTCAACCGATGGGGATGAGACACAGGGACTTCCCAGTGGTGGCCCCTCGGCTGTGGAACTCCCTCCTTAATGGAATTTGATCAGCCCCTCCCCTCCTGTCATTTTGCAAATAAGTGAAAACTTGGCTTTGGGAGCAAGCATTTGGCTCAGCATAATTATTGGTTCAATACAGTTGGTGTTGACCCTGGATTGATTAATATGATTATTTGATTATCTGGCTTTGGAGCTATACACAATAATCATCTAATGTTTACATATGTTGTTTAGAGTTTTTTTTAACAGTTGTTTAATTGGTTTTAATTGTTGTTTGGGTAATGCCAATTAGATAAGTCACCCTGGGTGCCCGTCAGGGTGAGAAGGGCAGGATATAAATGTCATAAATAAATAAATGAATGGATTTTCTTTTTTCAGAAAATGTATTCCGATCTGGAGGTCCCATTCCTGATGGATGAATGTGATACAGTTTTGGCGTATGAAAATAAAGGGACAAATGACCAGGAAGCAGACAGAAGAGATCCACTAATGGACACACTTAGCAGCATGAATAGGGTCCAGCAAGTCGAGCTCATCTGTGGTAAGTACATGAAATTTGGAGTTGAGTTTAAATCAAAATATTTCTTATATTTAGATATAAAAGTAATTTATAGGAATATACTTTAAGCATGTCTCCTAATAGCTTTATTGCTTTGTGAGAGTTTTTCTGTCGTAAGTATGTTTTTATTGTCAGCTCAACTAGCCATCTTTCTAAAACTTCAGATTACAAAGGAATGAAAATGAAAAATTCTGGAACTTGTTTGTGTTACTCTTGTGTTCATGGTTTATTTTGCCAGTTATTGAGAATGACAGAAATCTTATAATTACCCAAAATAAAGATAAAGGTAAAGGGTTCCTCCCCTTGACATTAAGTCTAGTCATGTCTGACTCTGGTGGGTGTTGTTCATCTCCATTTCTAAGCTGAAGAGCTGGCATTGTCCGTAGACACCTCCAAGCTCATGTGGCCAGTTTGACTGCATGGAGCGCCGTTACCTTCCTGCCAAATGTAGCAACCCAGTTCCCTTTCGTGCCTGGGGGGCAGGGGGCAGCACCGGGGGTCCCACTTGCATTAGGGCCAGCTGCAGTTGATGAGGATATGGAGGAAGGGGCTGATGAGTTAGCTGGGCCTTCCTCTCCCACAGAGAGCTTGGCCTGGGATGATGAATGGCCTGATGGCTATGCTAGCTGGGAAGTTCAGGCTGACCCTGAGAGTGATGATTCTGATCATTATGAGAAACCAGGTGGTTATGGGTCGCAGGAAAGGATCAGGGAAACAGTGGAGGATGAGCCCATGGAAGCTGAAAGGGAGTTCGGCTCTCATGAAGATAGCGACCCAGGTGCTGGGAGGCAAGGACGGAGCTTTGATAGGAGACGGAGCATTGAGTCCAGCAGGAGGGATTGGCACCGCAGCCTAGAGCGCCAGAGAAGCGCTAGATCCTGTAGCACAGATTGGCGCAGAAGCCTAGAGCGTCGGGGGCCTCGCCAAGGGGATTAAGTATAGGATCCGTGGGAACGGATCCTCAGTAGCTCGGCCACTTCTATTCTAAGAGGAGTGAAGCGAGCGGAGTTCCAGGGAGCCAAGTTGCCGGCTCGAGCCTTGCCAAGAAGTTCCTTGGGATTGTTTATGAACTTTGCCTTGTTCTTTGCCACGGACCAAGTCCTTGATCCACATAGTTTTGCAGAGCCTTTGCCACGTTTGCCTTTGGATTTTACTTACGGACTCTTTACCTTTTTGATCGAACTTTTTGATACTTTTTATGGACAATTTACCTTTTCACCTGTTTCTTATTATTCAATAAATAGTTAGCTGATTACCGTCTCTGTGTGTGTGATTTAGGGGCTGGGCCGAGACCCTGCATCGTGACAGTTGGCCGAGCTACTCCACGAACCCCTTTTCACACTACGGGACGCTCCAGGCGACGCAGACCGCAAGTCGGCGAGATGGCCCAGCTAACCGCTGCCCAAGGTGCGGAGCTGCAGCAGGAGGTGACGGAGCTGCGGGCCAGGGCTGGCCGACACCCTACCTTGTCTGTTCCGGCTCGTTTTGGCGGTAACCCGGCTCAAGTCAACATCTTCATTGGACAATGTGAAATGTACCTGGAACTCCGGCCCACGGAGTTCGCCAGCGAACGAGCCAAGGTGGTCTTTGTATATGGCCTACTGGAGGGGGCGGCGGCGGCATGGGCTACTACGCAGTTGCAGTCTGCCTCCCCACAAGTGGCTACGGTGGCGGCGTTCCTAGAGGCTATCAAGACTACCTGGGTGAATGAAGAGCTGGCGGAGAGAGAGCTAGATCGTTTGTCTATGAGAGACATGCCCTTGTCCCAATACATCTCTTGTTTCTGTGTGTTGGCAGCTCAAGTGGCCTGGGATCCTGCTGCCTTGCGTTACCACTATACAAAGGGCCTGTCGCCGGAGATGCAACAGGAGATCCTGAGAGGGGCTACTCAGCCTGCCGACCTGCAGGAGGCGATCGTTTTGAGTATACAGGTAGAGGCTAGATTGCAGACCCGGAAACGATGGGACAAAGGATTTGGAGAGAAACCAGCGGTACGCAAGGAGACGGGGGCCAGCCGCTTTTCGTTTCGGCCGTTCGCGCCGGTGCCCCAGCCTTTAGATGAACCGGAGCCCATGCAGTTGGGGCACGTGAGACCCAAAGTGGACGCCGCCGAGAAAGCCCGGCGCCAGCGGCTGAACCTGTGCTGGTACTGTGGAGGATCCGGCCATTTTTCCAAGGAGTGCCCCCAGAAACCGCGCGGCAAGACCCCTCGGGCCTCGGCCGCGTTTGAAGAGCCCCAGTAAGCTGAAGAGGCCATCCAGATGGCGGGGGAAGGGGTCGGCCGAGTTTAAGTGGGTTCGCTAACTCGGCCACGGTCGCTAATCTTCCCCCAGAACCCCAAACTGGACAGTTGTTTTTGGTGATGGTCGCCCTGTGGTCACAAGAGAAGGGCCCAATGATGGTACATGCCATGGTTGACTCCGGGGCCACCAACAACTTCATCGATGCAGACTATGCCAAGTCTGCCGGATTACAGTTCCATGATCTCAAGGAGCCTAAGGGCGTGCAAACCATCGACGGAAGACAACTGAAAGCCGGGGCCGTGACACAATACACTGCCCCTACCAAGATGTGGACGAGCTCTCACAAAGAGGACATTTCCTTCCTGGTCACAAAGTTGTCAGATTTCCCGGTGATTCTTGGGAATCTTTTGGCTGACTCTTCACGATCCGCAGATCTCCTGGGCCAAGAGGCAGTTACAGTTTTCCTCTGAACATTGCCAGGGACATTGCATGACGGCCCGGGCGTGCCAGGCCCAAGAGGTGGAACAAGCAGCTACTTTGCCCAAAAAGTATGCAGGATTTTGGGATGTTTTCAGCGAGAAGGAGGCGGAACGCTTGCCTCCCCACTGACCTTATGATTGCGCCATTGAGTTGGAGCCCGGAGCCCCCATCCCACGTGGAAGACTCTACCCTTTCTCGGAACCCGAGCAAAAGGCTCTCTGAGAGTTTTTGGATGAGAATCTGCGGAAAGGGTTCATCCGGCCTTCCCAGTCCCCGGCCGGGGCGCCCATCCTGTTTGTCAAGAAGAAATCTGGGGAGTTGCAGCTCTGTAATGACTATCGAGAGCTCAATAAGATCACGATTCGGAACCGCTACCCCCTGTCATTGATCCCGGAGCTGTTGGAGCGGATGAGGGGAGCTAAAGTTTTCACCAAATTGGACCTGAGGGGTGCTTACAATCTGGTGCGTATTCGTCAGGGCGACGAATGGAAGACCGCTTTCCAGACCAAATGGGGAAGTTTCGAATACAGAGTTATGGGATTCGGATTGTGTAATGCCCCCGCCTGCTTTCAATACTTCATGAATGACATCTTTCGGGACCTGTTAGATCGTTATCTGGCAGTGTACTTGGATGACCTGCTGATCTTTTCGCCCGACCAGGCGACCCACGACCGCCATGTGAAAGAGGTACTACAGAGACTGAGAGACCACGGTCTCTATGCCAAGCTGGAGAAATGCGCATTTGATCTACGTGAGGTGGATTTCCTGGGCTACCGCATCTCTCCCACAGGCATCGCCATGGATGACACCAAGGTCCAAGCTGTGGCAGACTGGAAGGCCCCTGCCAGCAAAAAGGACATTCAGAGATTCCTGGGCTTTGCCAACTACTACAGAAAGTTCATCCCAGACTTTGCCAAGTGGGCCGACCCCATCACGCAGTGTTTGCGAGGAAAGGTGCCGTTCCGGTGGACATCGGAGGCGGACGCAGGGTTCCGGAAGCTAAAGCAGCTGTTCACCACGCAGCCGCTTCTGCAGCATCCTAACTCTCGCACCCCTTTCATTGTGCAAGCAGATGCATCGGATGTAGCAGTGGGAGCGATCCTGCTACAGCCGCAGGGGACAGACTTATTGCCCTGTGCTTACTATTCCCGGCAGCTGTAGGCGCCGGAAAGAAACTATACCATTTGGGAGAAGGAGCTCCTAGCGATTAAGGTAGCTTTTGAAGTTTGGTGACATCTGCTTGAAGGGGCCCAATTTCCGGTAGAGGTTCACACCGACCACCGGAACTTGGAGCACTTAAAGACTCAGCGCAAATTGAACCAGAGGCAACAAAGATGGTCTTTGTTCTTTGAGAGATTCAATTTTCGCATCCACTATGTGACCCCCAAGCAGACCAAACAAGCTGATGCGCTGTCTCGGAAGCCAGAGTATGTCAGAGGAGGAGAAGGGCTTTCCGAGACGCGGCTGCTGAAAGTGGAAAACTTTGCCGCCACGGGCGCAGCCCCTGCGCCACTGGGTCAACCCAGACCCGGGGGACAAGAGAACTCTGAGTGACCGGATTCAAGCTCAACAAAAGGGAGACCCTTGGGTTCAAGAGCAGCTAACCAAGGGGGTGCAATCTCCCTTCCAAGTAAAAAACGGCTTGCTATACCGCCATGATTGTGCCTATGTTTCCTTCGGGCCTGAGAAGAGAGGACATTCTCAGGCTCTGACATGATAGCCGGGTCGCGGGACACTTTGGACTGTTCAAGACTTTACAGCTGGTGCTGCGGGACTTTTGGTGGCCCAAGGTGTGGAGGGACGTGGAGGCTTACGTCAGCACTTGCCCGGTTTGCCAGCGGACTCCTTTTTGATCGAACTTTTTGATACTTTTTATGGACAACTAGCTGTACCCGGCACGCGTTGCTGTGCCCTTTTTAGGAGATGCGAGAAAGTTCAATCATCCACGGTGTGCCCTCCTCTAAACTGCAGTTGGATGGAGTGTGGGTCATGGGGGGCATGGTGTGCCAAGTTGGGTCTTTATTGGTCTTGTTTCTGGGCCACAGTGGTCTGTGGGGAATGATGGGTTTTGAAGTACTACAAATCCCATTTTCCATGGTGGTACTTCAAGTCCCATCATGCATGGTCGGGGCTCTGAGTGCCAAGGTAGGTTACTGTAAATTCAGGCCATACACAATGTCCCATGAGCTGAGGCCTAGTTAGGAACAGCAAGTTAATGAAGCCTTACTGTCAATTCAGGCCATACACAATGTCCAATGAGCTGAGGCCTAGTCGGGAGAATCAAGTTAATGAAGCCTTACTGTCAATTCAGAGCGTAAACAGCTTCCCAGTAAGTGAGGGCTAGTTAGGGAAATCAAGTTAATGAAGTCTTACTGTCAATTTAGAGCATAAACAGCTTCCCAGTAAGTGAGGGCTAGTTAGGGAAATCAAGTTAATGAAGCCTTACTGTCAATTTTGGGCGTGGTCTGTGATTTGTTGGGTGTAAATTTTCAGTTGGAAGTGATTTGGATGTTTGTGTTGGGGATTGGCCTTTTCCTTATTCTGTTTTGGCAGTTTATTATGGTTCGAATTTTCATGTTGGCTGGCCATTGCAGCAGTTATGCAAATCCGCCCTTATTGGCAGCCAATCATGTTGTTCAGAATGTAGAGGCTGGGTGAGTCTTTGGCTGCCCGGAGGATGCTGGTAAATGTAGTTTTATTTTTATTCGTTGTTTTGGGGCCTTTTAGGTTTTGGGGGGGAAAGTTTCTTTGCTACAAACGTACCTTGCTTGAGGCCTATTTCTGTTGGCAAGTATTGTGTTTCTGTGTTGTATGGTTTCTTTGAGGTATACATCACATGACGTGAACCCATTTATATAATAGATTTACCTTTTCACCTGTTTCTTATTATTCAATAAATTGTTAGCTGATTACCGTCTCTGTGTGTGTGATTTAGGGGCTGGGCCGAGACCCTGCATCGTGACACCAAAGTGGTACCCTATTGATCTACTCGCATCTGCATGGTTTTGATCTAGGTTGGCAGGAGCTGGGGCTAACAGCGGGAGCTCACCCCACTCCCTGGATTCAAACTGCTAACCTTTCGGTCAGCAAGTTCAACAGCTCAGTGGTTTAACCCAGTGTTTTTCAACCTTTTTTGAGCCACGGCACATTTTTTACATTTACAAAATCCTGGGGCACACCACCAACCAAAATGACACTCTAACACAGTAATACATATAGTTAATATGTTTTAAAATGTATTTATACACTCAGTGTGAAACCTGTTTCGATGAACACGACATAGATATCCTGGCAGGAATGACAGAAAGACAAACTTCCCACACAGAACTCCCATAAGCAAGAGAAAATACTATAAGAGTTTGGTGGGCATTGACCTTGGGTTTTGGAGTTGTAGTTCACCTATATCCAGGGAGCACTGGGGACTCAAACAATGTTATGTTATGTTGTTGTTTGTTTTCTATCCAGAATCACAATGTTGGAAGGAGGCTTACCACTTTAAGGTCCCTAAAACAGGCATGGGAAAACTTTGGCCCTCTGGGTGCTTTGGACTTCAATTCCCACCATTCCTAACAGCCTGAGGCCCTTTCCTGCTTAAATGGCTGAGGGGGGAAAGGAAAAGAGCCTGAGGCTGCTAGGAATGGTGGGAGTTGGAGTCCAAAACACCTGGAAGGTCCAAGTTTGCCCATGCCAGCTTTCGACAGAGACCTCCCCCTTCGCGCCCTTTCTTCCCCCTCCTGCCGAACACTTACGTTTTCTTCTACACTGCCACTTCTGCCGCCATTTTGATCCGAGGGGGCAGCGTGAGCGTGTTCAGGAGGGGAGGGGGGAGGGAGGAAGACGTGACCCGTCCGGGCGCTACTGCACAGTCTCGCCCCAGAGCAAAGCGAGCAGAGTGAGGCTGGGAAGAAGGGAGCCCGAGTGGAGAAGAAAAAGTGTTCGGCAGGAGGGGGAAGAAAGGGTATTGGAGGTTCCAATTTCCCATGGCACACCTGATGATCGCTCACGGCACACTGGTTGGGAAACACTGGTTTAACCCACTGTGCCACCAGGGGGCCCATATTTACTCAAAATATTGATTGCTAAAAATGTCGTCTGCTTTTTCTGTGTGCTCTGTACACACATTGGCTTCATTGGTTTAATCGCTGTTCAAAGTATTATTTTTATTTGGTTGTATTGTATGTAGTTCTTACATCATTTATCAGGGGTTTTTTTATTTAAAAATCTTTGAGTTTAAAAAAAGATCAGATTTCCAAACTAAGAATTTTTTACAAAAATAAAGATGCAAGAATAATTGTATATTGACTAATGTAAATTCTTGTAATGTTCTTGTTGAAGAGTGATATTGTGCATTACACAATATCAATTCGATCTTTAGGGAGGCCAGAAGGAAAACAGGAGAACACTTGAGTGAAAAAGCAGTATTTACTTTCATTACAGAAGTAGCATATCTTTGTTTGTGGTGGGAAATTTAAATGAATCTGTAGAGCAGAGATTCAAGCTTTCTGGGCCAATGAGTAAATTATTTAATAGAGTGTTATAGATGCTTTTGCAAAATAATTTATCATGAAAGCTTATTCATTTGGAAACTGGAAACAAGGAAAGAGAACACTCTCAAAGGCATACTTACGAGGCTAAAAGAAAAATGACATGCCTGAAAATTGAACTCAAGGCAGAGATACAATCCAAGCTCCTAAACACAAAATCATTCTTCCAAAAAACCTGTTCCATTTGCAACTAAAATGTAACTTTTTTCCTATTCAGAATACAATGATCTGAAAACAGAATTGAAAGACTACTTGAAAAGATTTGCAGATGAAGGGACAGTAAGTATATATTTTCTTGTTTGAATAATTATTGTCAAGATATTATTGGATAATAATTTTTTAAAAAATGGGTTGTTGTAGGTTTTTTGGGCTGTATGGCCATGTTGTAGAAGAATTATCTCCTGACATTTCGCCTGCATCTATGGCAAGCATCCTCAGAGGTTGGGAGGTCTGTTGGAAACTAGGAAAACTGGGTATATATATCTGTGGAAGGTCAAGGGTGGGAGAAAGAACTCTTGTCTGTTGGAGCTGGGTGGGAATGGTTCAATTGGCCATCTTGATTTGCATTTGATGGCCTGACAGTTTTTAGGTGTGGCTTGTTACTGTCTGGGGAATTCCTTTGTTGAGAGGTGATTAGGTGTTCCTGATTGTTTCTTGTCTGTAGTTCCCCTGTGATCGAGTTTTGTTTTTTATTTGCTGTTATAATTTTAGAGTTTTTTAAAATACTGGTAGCCGGATTTTGTTCATTTTCATAGTTTCCTCCTTTCTGTTGAAATTGTCCACATGCTTATGGATTTCAATGGCTTCTCCGTGTAGCCTGACATGGTGGTTGTGAGAGTGGCCCAGCATTTCTGTGTTCTCAAATAATATGCTGTGTCCAGGATGGTTCATCAGGTGCTCTGCTATAATAATAATAATAATAATAATAATAATACACTTTATTTATATTCCGCTCTTCTCACCCCGAAGGGGACTCAGAGTGGATTACATCACACATACGACAGACAGTCCTTGCCGGTTCCACATACAATTACATACAAGATATAACAAGTACAATTTTAGAAGGATTTTTCTTTGGGCTGCGTCACAGGGTGTGATTGCGTCATTACGTCACAAGGGGGTGCTGTTGCTTCATCCTCATGACGGAGAGCCTTTGTTTTTCCGCATTCCATCTTCCGACAGCCGATTTTACTTTATTTAGGCATTGTAAGTCCTTGAAAAAATCCTTCCCCGCTAGGCGGTTCCCAGTTTTATCTAATCATAACTGAGCTGTTTTCGAACTGTTGGGTGAACAGTGGACAGGGTTCACAGCTGGGTGTCCAGGCCAGCCCGGGATTTGAACATGCAACCTTCAGATTGCCAGCACAGCTGTTGTAACCACTGTGCTATCTCTCCGGCCCCAATGCTATGGCTGACTTCTCTGGTGGAGTTAGTCTGCAGTGCCTTTCATGTTCCTTGATTCGTGTTTGGGCAACACTGTGTTTGGTGGTCCCTATGTAGACTTGTCCACAGCTGCATGGTATACGGTAGACTCCTGCAGAAGTGAGAGGATCCCTCTTGTCCTTTGCTGAACATAGCATTTGTTGGATTTTCTTAGTGGGTCTGTAGATAGTTTGTATGTTGTGTTTCCTCATCCGCTTCCCTATGCGGTCAGTGGTTCCCTTGATGTATGGCAAGAACACTTTTCCTTTGGAGTAAGTGGCTCAAGATAGTCATGAATGTGTCTTAATTAAATTAAGAAGGAAATATAATTGGAAATAAAACTTAACAACTTCACCACATTAGGCTGGGAAGTGTTTGAAAGGGGAGGAGAGGAGAGTTGTGTCTGACTCCATTTAGTAAAAAAAAGTGTTTTCCCTTCCTGTTACCACATTGATTTACCTTTCCAGTGCACTTAGCTTTTTTTAGGCCGCGCCCACCATTCCATAGTTTTTTCCCCCCCTTAAAGAAACCTCAGTGTGTCCCTTTGGGATGCTGCAGAGGAGGGAGGGAGGAAGAAAGAGAGATTAAGGATTTCAGTTTCGTTTCTAGCATTGGGGAAGGGGACATACTCTGACAATTTAGCTGTATGAATTCTGGGAGCAAAGGTGCTTTATACTGTATAATACTTTCATAATCATATACAAACAAGTTAATAGGGGATACTTGCATTAGTGCATAATAGCAGTCAGACTTTGAAGCTGCAAGGCTATTCAATGCTGATCGAGGTCGACAATTGCATTATTCCCACTTGCTTCTGATAAGTGGGGCCCCCATCTACACTGCCGTATAATCCAGTTTCTGAATCTCAAAGATCTGAATACTTGCATCATTGCATAATGACAGTCAGGCTTTGAAGCTGCAAGTATTCAGTGCTAATCAAGGTCACCAACTGCTACATTCTCACTTCCCACAGAGGATGGCTGCCACTGATGTGGGTGAAACCTCAGGGGATATTGCTTCTGGAACATGGCCAGACAGCCCTGAAAGGTGCTAGAGTTTAACTAAACTCAGTGGGGCATTTTTTTTATTTAAAGAAATTGTTTTGGCAAAGACCTAGGACATGATGGTGACAGAACTCTTCCTAATCAGGGTGGGTGTTTTAGCTCCTCCACATTTTCAACTGGGAGCAACTAATGCTACTTCAGGAGGATTGTGACAAATCCATTTCCTCAACTCTTCCTGATGCGTTAAAAAAGACTGCTGCCCCCTATGTTTCAAAGACTGAAAACGACCCTTTAACCCAAACTAATGTTGTAACCCCAGTGGATACCCAGATCTTGCCACGGTGGTCCACGCCTTAGTTACTTCCAGATTGGACTACTGTAATGCACTCTACGTGGGGCTGCCCTTGAAGACGGCCCAGAAGTTTCAGTTGGTCCAACGGGTGGCAGCCAGATTACTAACAGGAGCGTCCTACAGGGAGCGGTCAACCCCCGTTTAAGGAGCTCCATTGGCTGCCGTTCATCTTCCGGTCCCAATTCAAGTTGCAGGTTCTTCCCTACAAAGCCCTGAACGGTTTGGGACCCGCCTACCTTCGTGACTGCATTTCTGTCTAGGAGCCCAGGCGATCTTTTCAATCATCTGGAGAGGCCCTGCTCTCACTCCTGCCCCCTTCGCAGGTGCGATTGGTAGGGACAAGGGAGAGGGCCTTCTCTGTGGTGGCCTCCTGACTTTGGAACTCGCTCCCCAAGGACATCAGACAAGCCCCCACATTGGCAGTTTTTAGGAGGAGCCTGAAAATGTGGCTGTTCCAATGTGCCTTCCCTGAATAAAGTAAATAATGCCCTGCTCTGATCAACTTTTTGCAAAATGTCCTCAGAAGCACTTTAACTATCTGTTGGGTTGACTGCTCCACATTATCCACCCCAAACCCTCCTGTTACACATATTCTACCTCTGTTAGCAACCAGTGTTATTTATTTTTTAAATTTTAATATGCTACATCTGGCCCGGCCATAATGTTTTTAAACTGTGTTGTTTTTGCTTATTTGTAAGTTATACTGATTTTATTATTTTTATTTGCTGTTGTGTTGTCTTATGTGTTATCGGGCTTGGCCTCTTGTAAGCCGCCCGAGTCCCCTTGGGGAGATGGTTGGTGGGGTATAAATAAAGTATTATTATTTATTATTAAGTGTAGAATTCAGTGGAATATAACTAATGTGGTGAAGTCCCAAGAGTCTTTTAGTACCTTATAGTAGTGTTTTTCAACCTTTTTTGAGCCGCAGCACATTTTTTACATTTACAAAATCCTGGGGCACACCACCAACCAAAATGACACAAAATGACACTCTAACACAGTAATACATATAGTTAATATGTTTTAAAATGTATTTATACACTCAGTGTGAAACCTGGACCTGTTTCGATGAACACAACATAGATATCCTGGCAGGAATGGCAGAACTCCCACCATTCCTAACAGCCTGAGGCCCTTTCCTGCTCAAGTGGCTGGGGGGGGAAAGGAAAAGGGCCTGAGGCTGCTAGGAATGGTGGAAGTTGGGAGTCCAAAACACCTGGAAGGTCCAGGTTTGCCCATGCCAGCTTTCAACAGAGACCTTTCCTCCCCTTTCCCCTTCACGCCCTTTCTTCCCCCTCCTTCCAAACACTTACTTTTTCTTCTCCACTCGGGCTCCCTTCTTCAGGTTCCTATTTCCCACGGCACACCTGATGATCGCTCGCGGCACACTAGTGTGCCGTGGCACACTGGTTGGAAAACACTGCCTTATAGAATGCCTCATGCACTTTCCCTTTTGACTTAACTGATTTCTCTGGATATAGGCATACTTATATTGCAGGAGTATTGTTTATCATTAGAACTAGCACATTGTCTACAAGAACATATGCCTAACAGATTGGTGATTCAAGGCACATTTTTGTTATGTTTTAAATGTGTATCAGCCTCATTCTCTTTTTTCTGTTTTGACTTTCATAGGTTGTTAAGAGAGAGGACATTCAGCAGTTCTTTGAAGAGTTTCAGTCTCGGAAGAGGAGAAGGACGGATCGGATGCAATACTACTGTAGCTAGACAACTTGGGAAACTTTATGGACAAGTTTTTGGGCTATCTCTGCTAGCTTTTCGTTTTCCCTCCAGGAATTAATTACCCAGCCTCTTGTTCATCTCGGCTTCTGTTCCTCTCTCTATATGATCCAATTCCATAGTAGCTGGTCTAAAAAGCAACAAGATCATGGATTATCGAAATGTGCTTAAATCATTTGTTGGCGGAGAATGGGGTATGGTGGTTAGGTAATAAGGGTGTGTATACTTAGAAAGGAATCTGGAAGCTCAGGTTCCTTTCTAAAGGATTCCTAAACGTGCATACATAAATCAGTATCCTCCATATGGATAAAAGGAAAATGTAGGTACACATGCGTAACAGATAGTTGATTACCATTTTCAGAACGGTCTTGAGCGCAAGAATTCATACTTGTTCAGTTGATGTGTTTACTTTATCAATTTCTGATACACAACCATATTATGGGCTATTGCTGTTGGCTATGAATAACAGTGCTTACAGAATCAGAATATAAATCTTTGAACCTTTTTCTTAATTACAACTTTTCAAAAGACACAACCCTTTGAGACATGAAAGTTTCAGGTTCCTGGATAGAAAAAAATACCCTTTGTGTAGAAGTTTTTGTGGGGTTTTTTTTTTGAAGGGCTATACAGCCAATGCTTTATTTCCTCTCTGCGTAGAATGTAAATAAATTGCTTTCTGCTGAGTGGTACTACTTTTTTTGGGGAGAGGGCTGAGTGGTACTACTAGGTTACAACTTTGGGGGGTGGGTGGGCACAAATAAGTTCTGGAAGCTTGTATAATTGTTTTAGCTTGTAAATGTTTGAGAGGGGATAGCCATCAAGCTACTTGCCAAACTGCAAAGTACAGAGTGGTGACCTTTGATAATAAAGTCAGGACAACAATACTGTTGAAATCAGCTGTACCAAGGCAGATATGTTTTCATATTGTTTTAAGTTTTATCGTCTTCCTAACTACTCAGGCAAATAATTATTCAGCGTGTATATGACCCTTAGTACTCCAAAGTTTTGTCTACTGACACTATTTGACTTTTACATTTCAATAAAGTGGTTGGTTGTCATTACTAGTGCTGTTGAGTTTTGGAGTGGTGGGGGCAACTTCAGGTGTAACTTCAGTTGTGCAACACAAATCTCAGGATGTGGAGTTACATGTCAAATGTAAGTAAAGGTAAAGGTTTCCCATGACATTAAATCTAGTTGTGTCTGACTCTTGGGGGGGGGGGGGTGTTTCACCTCCAGTTTTAATCTGAAGAGCCGGCATTGTCTGTAGACACCTCCAAGGTCATGTGGCTGGAGTGCAGTTACCTTCCTGAAGAAGCAGTACCTATTGATCTACTCACATTTGCATGTTTTTGAACGGCTAGCTTGGCAGAAGCTGGGGCTAACTGGGAGCTCACCCCGCTCCCCAGATTCAAACCGCTGTTCTTTCGGTCAGCAAGTTCGGCAGCTCAGTGGTTTAACCTGCCGTGCCGCCAAAGGCTCCTTGTCAAATGTACTTGTATCTAATGGCAAACCTACCCATTTGTCAGATCGTACCTACAAGATTCTGACAAAAATCTCTCCTATTATTGCTCAGCTCATACATAAATAAGCTGGGCTTGTTCAGAGGTAGTGCTACCCTCCTCATTTTCATCATGTGGTATTATTCCACCTTTTACCTGGTCCAGAGCTTTGTTACTAAAAGGTATTATTGTAAAGATCCTATGAATTCTGGATTGATAACCCATAGTGACACTCAGAAATTAGTTGGGTGTGGTTCTTAAAAGACCTTTACACCAGGAATGCTTCTGTAACATGCAGTATCCAGGGGCGGCTTCCCTCTCAGTTGGCAATTCAGGAAAGTAAGGTTTGAGGAGAGGAGAAAAAACCCACCGGGTTTGAGGAAAGGAGAAAAAAACCCACCATACCTTTCCCCAGCTTACCAGTATGGACTTAATAAGATAATGGATACCCAGCTTGAGAGTCCAATGGTGGAATGGTGGATCTGTTCTGGGTTTTCAACTGAAAATTTAAAGGAGCTATCAAAGGTACTTGACATGTTTTGGAGCTAGGGTTTTCCATCTCGGGGAGGTCTTTTAAAATTTGGGCTAAAACCTAGAGCAAATTTACCACCTTACTGACATGGAAGCCACCAATTGCCCTGCTTGCCACCCAAATATACCCAGAGGTTTGGGAAGAGACATCTTTCAAAGAACTCCGAAACAAGATTAAGGTTAAGTCTTGCCTGTGTTTTTCTGAGCTATTGGCTGCCTGCCCATAGCAAGTTTCCAGGAAAAAATACTTTCCAAGAAAGTAGCAGTTGTAGTCAGCGGGGACAAATGGTTCTGGCTCCAGACACATTGCGAAAAAACGCCCATCTGATCTCATATTAGATTAAGAAACTGCTTTAGATGAAGTGGAATCCTTTAGAGTGATACTTCACAATTCAAGTATTTAAAAGTTAATTGTACATTTGGCACAGATGTTAACAGCTAGTGCACTTGTGTCATTTTGACACGGCTTTAGCTGATGTGGGAATGGCAGAATTCAAGGGGGGTCTACATCTCAGA
Source organism: Anolis apletophallus (assembly GCA_030556195.1). Lineage (NCBI taxonomy): Eukaryota > Metazoa > Chordata > Lepidosauria > Squamata > Anolidae > Anolis > Anolis apletophallus. The sequence continues at coordinate 9,950,500 of JARBWK010000002.1, read as the reverse complement.
GAAGCCGCAGTAGGAAAATGTTGAATTCCTTTCAATTGCTACTTACATTTAATCTTGATGCTTTTAGTGTGTCTGCTCTGTTTACAGTGCAGACACACAGTGCAAATTGAGTACATATTGATTAAAATCCCAATTGGCCTGGTAATTTGCATTGTGATAAATTTCTACCGCCATTTCATCTATGTCAAATAAAATACTTCTATATTCAATAAGGGATCAATGGAAACACAGACATTGCTCAGTTGCAATGATGTGAGAGGACAATAAATTGACAACTGTATTGCTGATAGGGTACGACAGCTTGCTTTGGAGCAAATGAAGCGCACTTACATTTTGAAAAGAACTATAGGCAATGAGGGGAACAAGTGCATCTAAGCATCCCAGACTGTCTCTAGCAGAGGGACAATTTGCTTTTTTGGTCTTTCATTTTAATATTTTCTTTCTCACTGCAATAGCACAGGCCAGCAGTTACATATCTGGCTTTGTGTTTAGAAGAGTATTTGTTGGAATGAACTGAATCTCAAAAGAGAATAAGAAAACTTTTCGTCTTCTTCAGAAGACATCTTCCATCTAGATTTCAAGCCAAAAAGGAAGGGCTTTTTGCAACAATCATAAGCAGAATGATGGAAAATACTTGTTTGGCATAGAGCCTCCAGAATCCCAAAAGCAACAGTAGAGTTGTGGTCCAATTAACTTTTTGAGGGAGACATAGTTTCAAATAGAATTTTCATGGATGCTTCAAATGACTGTAAGTCCCATATGTCCTGATGTGCAGAGGCCATTGCAAAAATGCTAATGTTTGGAGAGAAAACTGCCACAGGAAGGTGGATTATGCTCAATGATGAATTCACTGGAGTAGAATGTTCCCTGTTAACACTCCCTAATTTCTCTCAGCTGCTTGAAGTCTATGCTAGAAACAGAAAAACAGGTAAGACCGGCCCATGAACACTTTCCAAATAAGTGCTCAGGGTCGGAGACCATAATTGTGCCATTGTTAGCTACTGCCTGCTTGTTAAGAGTCATAGAGAGCCAATGAAAATATGTATTAGCCAGCTTAGACCAATGAAATAATTGATCTTTGAACACCAATGAGAATATGCTTTCAACTTTCTATAAAAACGATGAAAAGCTTTGCAACCCATTTCAAGGGGTGACAAATCTTTTTATGCAGTGAGCACCCTGCTTTGGCCCACAATAAGCAGCTCCTGCCGTTGGAATTTAACTTGTGGCATACTTTCCTTTTCGCCGCCCTCACGAGTCCAAGGGGGCTCCTGACTTTGTGCAGAGTGCTGGAGTGCCGGTGGGCCATTGCCCCGACACTTTTACTACACTCTACAATAACCTGAAATCTGTTTTAAACCTATCACCACACGAATGTCCCTCTAGGTTTATATTTAGAACTGTAGATTTCTGGTCTTTTCCCTCCTCGGTCTTTATTACCCTGATATTTTATTAACTAATAGATGAGTACTTCTTTAAAAGTAGCACATAAAGATGATGAGGGCATGAGTCTATTTGGCATTTAGGTAGTTATGAAGGTCTATTTTAGCCAAGAAAAACTAATTTAGCTTCATACAGATAATTATCTCTATAACGCTGCTGTTGTGCCTTGTGAGCAAATGAAAGAAATTTAACAAACACGTTTTTCTAGACAAGCCATTTATTTGAAATACCAACTATATGTAGGATAAAGTCAGTGTTAACATGCTTCTCAGCAACAGTAGAAAAATAGAACCAGTGAAAACCTTTTTACAACTGTAATGGTACTCAAAAGAGAAATGTATTGTTTTACAATGCATCACACAAGACTAGAATTCAATTCTAGAGGTACCTAAATAAAAATACTATATTTTCTTAAAAAACCAATATGTACAATTGAAGCGTAAACAAGTTTTACAAAGTACTGGTTATGCAGGTTGTAGAAAAAACACTTGCATAGGACATGAAGTTGGTTTAAGAAATATTTCTGAGCCTTTAGCATTGAAGGCACTTGACTTTATACCAGTAACAGCACAAGAACGACATTAACATCATGGACACTTAACACCTTCCAGAAATACATACAAGGATAGAAATACCAATTTTTTTCCTGCCACTTCTCCCAACATTCCACATACAACCCTCCACCATATAAACAGTCAGTCGTTGGGAGTCGCATGAATAATAGTGCTATCTGCAGCCCATTTCAAAATAAATTACGCGATAGATGAAAAATTGTGAGATTTCCAAACAAGGGCCAGGTTTCATTCTCTCTTGTTAAAGGCAGAAAAAAACCCCCTATTAATGACAGAGATTGAAATAAGAAAACGTAGAGATGATTAGAGGCAGTTATTGCAACCTCACAGGACAATATGGATAACTCAAGAAACATCTCACAGTATTCGTTTAGAAGATCCATTTGTAAACAATGGCTAGGATCCAAAGTGCAATGCCTGCACAGTGGCGTTTCAACCTTCCTCTCGGGTCAAAAGCTATCCCAAATCCTGAAAAGCTCTCCCCTCTACCCTTTACTCCTTTTGTGATAAAAATAAAACCTATGTGCATGGAAACACACTGTGTGCATAACAGTCCTCTGGATCCCAGGCACATACCTTTCTCTCTGCAGGATGCATCTCACCAACCAGTTTTGGACACGAATCTCTACTGGTGGGAGCTAAAGTAGCCAAGATTCTCGTTTTCAGGTTTCATCCTATACCAACTGTTCAGTAAGCAATTGTTTCTCTTTCAAAGCCATGGCTGTACGGTTACTGTACTTGGAATTTTCAATAATTTATTCAAAAGTGCTTCATGCAATCAAATGATGACTATTTCTTAAAAGCTGCAAAGACGGTACTGTGCTTTGAAGACACGAAGCACGACACAGATATTGATTACAACAGTGAACAGTTGGGACTTGTTGCTTAACAAGGCCTGCTTTTTTGGAGGACAAAAGGACTGAGTAATTGAAGCTCTGAGTAAACCATCTGTCCAGCAGAATGTAAAAATAATTTCAATTATGGCACAAATCGCATTTGATCAATTTGTTCTCAGGCCAAATTAACCCCTTGACAAAATATCTGCATTCCTCTGACTCATGGACACGTAAGCTGGGCTTTAGCGGGCCACCTGTGCATATGCTGTTTACAAACACATACAAATATCAACACAGAAAAGATGCCTTCTCTTAAGGAAGCACAAGAGGAATACAGGAGGGCATCTTGTACAAATTGCCAATAAAGGGCTACCCAGAGGTTCTGCAAAGGTACCACTGATTTACCCAACATATGACTGCTACGGAAATAGATCAAGGGTAAGAAGGGGGAAAAGGCATAGGGATATGCGTGATAACAGATTTGAATAAAATAATAAAGTCTAAATTAAAGCCCTAGAAATTAGAAACCGGTTTCTTGCAACTTCTATTCTCTCCAGCAATTTTTTTGCAAACAATTTAATGTTGCAAAAATGAACCTTCCTAAAAAATCTTTTACCAAAATTTGTTCTCATCTAGAAAACTCCAATATTATAGGATGACGGTCTACTTAAGTTGCAACTGTATACCAGGACGCAAAAATACACGCCAATACTGCTCAGCAAGCTATTTGATAGGGGGGGGGGGGGAAACATGCACGAACTAAAACCTGATGGATTATTTTGGACTATATCCCAGTTTCACTCAGCCTGGTGCTATAAAGAACAATTTCATCATCCCAAATGGCATAGCTGGGAACAATGAAGTTTACTATGACAATCTGGCAATCTGGAGGGGGCAGGGTTGGAGAAGAGAATGTTACACTTCACTATCAATTTTTGAAAGCACAGTAGTCTCTCACTTATCCAACTTTCCGTATTATCTGACAGTCTTATCCAACGCCCCCACCCCAGTTTTCCTCCAGCACTTCCACTTTAGAGGCCATGTGTTTAGTTTTCTTCTTTCTATCCCACTTTGGTCGGTACCACTGTGCGGACCCTGAAGGAGGAGCCTTCCCCCCACATGCACCAATGGTTTAGTCCGAGTTGGAAGGAGGGGCCGTAGCTACGCAGGAGTTTGTAGGAAATATGGGAAGAGAAAAGATGAGAAAATAATGGTGGGTAGTTGTCTTGAGGATTTGTGTAAGTATACTATCTACCTTTTCATCACAATTCCTTGCCTGTTGCTCTTTTTTCCATCAGTGGTGAGTTCCCTCCTTGTGTTTGGAAAACCAAACAGAAGGAGAACTCACTCGCCACCGATTTCTGCCAGGAAAGAGATATGGACTTCAACTCCCAGAAGCCTCCGTATTATTCGACACTTTCATTTATCCAACGTCCTGCTGGCCCGTTTATGTCAGATAAGCGGGTCTCTACTGTATGCTACCTCTATTTTGAGAGTGGATAAAACGAATTACTGGAAACAGTAGAACATCTAACATGGTGATTATAGATGTCTCTGTGGATTCTTATTCGGGATACTAAGTTTAAAGCGAGCAAATATCGCATCAGCAATGGTCCTATTCTAAACTCTCTAAGGACAAAACCATTAGCAAGGAATTACACTAATTTCCATACCATGGTTTAATCCAGCAGTGTGCTCTTTTGCTGGTGGAAGTGGAATTCTCATCTCTACAATCCTGTTGCAGCAGTCAAAAAACCAACCCAAAGAATTTGCCAGCCTCCCGATGCAGTTTTTCAGGCAGAAGGGGAATTGCAAGAGGGAGTGGATATCACTTATTCTGGTGGGAACAAAGCAGTTCCAATGTAAGCACATGGCTGGATTATGGGCCATGAGATAAAAGAAAAATATCACTGGACAAGATGGCATAGCTGGTTCGCACATTTGCTGGTAGTCAAAAGATGTTCTGGTCCCCTTGCTCCTGGAAGCCATATATCAAAGAGCAGATTAAAAAGGCCCTGAATTGTATTTGATGGAGCACAAATTTGCTGGACAGATATAAGTGGTACCCCGCGTTCCCTACCAGCAAGCCAATAAAAATGAGACATTTGACAAATGGTCCTGTTTCTCCCTCTACAGCAATCATATCACTAATTTCAACAATCCACAGAACATATTTAAAAGGCATAGGATGAAAGGCTTTGCACTTCATGAGAAGTGTAGCAAATTCAATGTGGTGTAAAACTTGTGATATCATCTCCCCTCTCACATAGATAACTGTGAACACCCGCAGCTCCAGAACTTGTTTTAACAGTGTTTTCCCCCTGAAGGTAATAGGTGACAAGAACAAAAGTTGGTGCTTAAAAAGCAAGAAAGAACAAAACTGTGACTAAAGATTTAAACGAATTTTACATGTCAACAGTGTCAAGTATCTAAAAACGGAGTCAGATATGTTAGATAATATCCTGACTGAGGTGTTCAGGTGATGGAAGAGCTATATTTTAGATCTGACCACCATATCAAGTTAGGCCTTTGATACACGCGACCACACAGTGGTACTCAAACCTTTCCAGCACTTGCAACAAAAAGATGCGATAATGCAAATGCTGACTGCTGAAGTGGCCATAGTTAGTGGCAACAGGCATGGCTAAACATGCCTGAATTATCAGCCCTGCGTCTCTACATTTGTGTTCCTAACCTCACCTTCCAATCTTCACTGACAAAAAGAAAACCCCAAATACACTCAAGAGGTTGGGATAACAAAAACTAAGTGCTATATCACTTATAGCTAAGGAAGCTTTAGCTGTTACTCTTCAGTCTGAGATTTCCATTCACAGAGCTAGAGCTCTTATAGTGACAGGAGCCCTCAGCAATATCACCAAGACTTGAAGCCCTTGGTCTCATAGTTAGAGGCAGAAGAAAGAAGGCAGTAACGCATTCCCCTCAGAGCTTTTTGGAGAGGGAGAGTTTTCTGCAAGGTATTAACACCCATCTCAGATGTTAAGAGGCAGCTTCAGCAGAAACACCCCTCTCTCCCTCCTGTGCTTGGTATGAAACCTCATCATGCCTTCATGCTTTTTTTGAAAAAGGAAAGCTTGATGGGTGTTTACAATACCAGCCACTGATAGATGGGTACGGACAGGTGGGATAAAGGAAGGAAGTGCTTCTCAGAGGATCCAAAGGGGGAGGATTGCAGAGCCTCAAGGGAGCAGTTCTCCTCTCTCCCAAAGAAAAATCCCAGTCCTAAATGTTACTGAGTATTTGCTACATCAACAAGACTAGCTGTCATGGACTTGGTAAACAGAAGATATATAAACTAGGTTGGATTCTTGCACTAGTGGTAGACCAGGAAGGTTTCAGGCCTAACCACAGTAGTTGCTGAGATGTGCTGTTCTTTGGAATTCCTATAGTCATTCAAAAATAAAGACAGACATTGTCACCATCTTATGTAAGAAAATACATCTGGTGTGTGCCATCCAATGCACACAGGAAAACAGGAGGTGAAATATTTCTTTTCCTTAAAAAAGGTCATAAAGAAGAGTATGAACATACAGTCCTTTAAAATATGACAGTAAACGTTTAAACATACGAATCCAAAAACTAAATTTGAATGTACAGATGCAAAAGGCTACCTTGTATTTATTATTATTTTTTGTAAAGGTGCCAGCTAAAATATCTTTCCAAAAAGAGGCTTAACAAAATCTCTTCAGTACACAAACCCTGAAGCAGCATTCCAAATAAACTGGTAGCATGCCATCTCTAACGAAGCCATGTATATACAAAAATGTAAAGAAAATAATGGAGCGGCTGGCATTTAAATGAATGTGGCCAACAAATGTAAGGCCAAAGATTGCAAAGAATGGATATTTCACAACTCTATAGGCACGGAGAAGAAGTGGAGGTGGTTTTCAGAGGGCAGATTTCTTATAGAGGAAGTCAGGTTTGCTCGGAGACCTCCTGCCTCTGCTCGCTGCCTCTTCTCTTTCCAGATCTGCGTTTCTCTGTGCTTCATGCTCCAGGGGCTGAATGTCTGCCAATCGCCGGCTCAATTGCTCTTCATGAATCTCTGAACTGTATGCTGGCAGAGGAGGTCGGCCAGAGGTGAGCCCATAGGTTAGGTCACTTTCTATTTTTGTTCGCCCTCTTGCATGAACGGGGATGTTCCCCGCGTTCTCCTGGGCAGCCAATGCCAAGTCCAACCGCTGGGGAGGTTGCTCTAAGACATCAAGGTGTATTGGTTCATTCTTTTGTCTGTGTGGATGCCCTTCTTGAGAAAGTGCATACTCTCTCCGAGAATCCTCTACCTTTTTTGGAGAGATGTGGTTAGATAAGTGGGTTGCCTTCAAGCCATTGGGTGATACTTTATTGTGGCTATACAAATCCGGGCCGTAATAAATGCCTTGAGAAGTTGGTTGAGTGTGCCTAAGGGCAGGAGTGGAAGGTCTGCACGCAGCACTGGAGAAATCATAGAAGTCAGGATACTCTTGCTGATTCTCTCTGGTATCCAGCTTTTGCTCAACTGAATGTTTTTTCCGGGAACTGTGTATGTGCCTTGTCTGAACACAGGAAATGTGTTGGGGTGCTCCAGACCCAACCTCTAGAACAGGCTGGCTCAGTTCAGTGTCAACAGTCAGCTCTGGCAGCCTCCGGTCCTTGAGAGACATTGTCGACACGCCCATGGCAATATCTGGAACTAGCTCATTGAGAACAGGTGGGGTACCCTGGAAAAGAAAACATCCAGATCTATTTCATGTTCTTTCATGTTCTGAGCCAGAGGAACCAGGTGTCCCCTCCCCAAAGGTCCACACTTACTACAGATCATAAATAGATGGACTCCCTTGCCCTTCTCTTTAATACCCCACCTTTTGTCCCAATGTGGGAATCAAGGTAGTCAAGATTAGAACAAAAATGCTGTTTAAACAATACTTGAAAAACCATTAAATAGAATTAAGTGCCTTTATTCTTTCCATCTACACCAGGGATCCCCAAACTAAGGCCTGCAGGTTGGAGGTGGCCCTCCAAGGTCATTTACCCGGTCCCCATCTTAAGCTCTAAACTGAGTTGCCCAAAGTCAGAAACAACTTGAAGGCACAGAACAACAACAATCCTAATTAACTTGACTATCTCATCAGCCAAAAGCAGATCCACACTTCCCACTGAAATACTGGTACGTTTATGCTGGTTAAATTTTGCTTCATTTTAAATGCTGTATTGTTCTTTCATGCTTTTTTGCATGTTTCTTTCAAACTATATTCTGGCCCCTCAAACAGTCTGAGGGACTGTGAATTGGCCCCTTGCTTAAAGTTTGAGGACTTCTGATCTATCCCAATTTGCTTGTCTCGGAGAAGGGACACATTGAGTTTAACAACTACTCTGAATTCAACAGCAGTTGGATGTTGAGAAAAGGTAAATGTCTAAAATTCCACTAGTAGTAAAATACTAGTACAGTTGAGTATCCCTTATCTAGCAATCCAAAATGCTCCAAAATTCAACATTGCCCACAAGGATTACGGATAGTGATGCCTGTGCTTTCTGATGGTTTCAAGCACAAAATTATTAAACATATTGTATATGAAATTATCTTCAGGTATAAACTTTATATGAAACATAAGTAAATTTAATGTTTAGACTAAGGTATCTCACTATGTATATGCAAATATGATTTAAAAATGAAATCCAAAACATTTCTGGTCATTTCCCGCCACCCGCCACTCTGGTCCCTCAAATGTCGGGGAGGACTGGGACTATTGGACTGCCAGCTGAACCGGTGAAGAATGGCCAGGGTCCCTTACTGGCTTCCCCTTTTCATGGGGTGTGCCGGAAGTTAAACCCCCTGCCGACCTTTACCACCCAAGTTCGCTAGGTATTTCAGTGATCTCGGAAGGGGTGTACGGTAGGCGCAGGCCAAATGCGAGATTAACTGCGAGATCCGGACTGAGTCATAGAAGGACTCGGCCCGGCTCTGACCTGCGTCCTATCCCTAAGCACGCTGTTGATAGACATCCAGCTATCCCCCCTTCCACTCTGGTGCTGGTTAACGCCCGATCCATTCGGAACAAGACCGCCACTATCAGGGAGTTTTGTGAAGACCTCAAAGCGGACCTTTTCTGTATAACGGAGACCTGGCTCCAGGAGAGCGATACCACCTGTCTCCAGGAAGTGGTTCCCCTGACTACGTTGCCACGCACCAGAACAGGAACGGGGACGGGGGGTGGGGTGGCAATACTCTCCCGTGATGGATTGCACCTTAGGCGATCCCTGCGCTCACCACCTCGGGGCTTGAAAATGCCGGCCTGGTGTGGGAGTCTCAGGAGAGCCTGGCGATCTTGCTGGTGTACCGTGCGCCTAGCGCACCGGCAGAGAGCCTGGCGCGGCTGCTGGAGGCTGTGTCGGAGTGGGCATTGAGGTTTCCTAGACTTATTCCATCTGCAGCCGCGGACCTAATTTCGACCATGGCGACATTAGGCCTCTCCCTCTGTAACTCGGGCCCACGCACTCGGCAGGGCACACCCTCGACCTGGTATTTAGCGCGGAATCCAAGTGGACCTAGCCTCCGTAATAGAGGTTCCATGGTCGGACCACTGTGCCCTAAGGATCCGGGTTGAGCAACCGCCCCTCCATGCAAGGGCGCCGAACAGATTTTGGTTCGCCCGAAGAGACTTATGGAACCCGAAAGGTTCCTGAATGCTCTGAGGGATCTGGAGTCTATCAGCGTCTCTGTCGACGAGCAGGTTCAAGCCTGGAACACCTCGTTAGCCAGAGCTCTCGACGAGATTGCCCCTAGGCGCCTTCTCCGACCCCGCAAACATCGATCCCCCTGGTATACAGAGGACCTCAGGTCGATGAAGCGGGAGAGGAGACGGCTAGAGCGCGTGTGGAGGAACCTCCGTGACGGAGCCTCAGTATCAGCTTATAAGCTATTTAAAGATACTTATGAGCGTGCTGTCAAGGCAGCCAAAAATGTGTACTTTTCTGCCATGATAGCGTCTGCTAGCTCACGCCCGGCTCAATTGTTTAAGGTAATTCGGTCTTTGACGACGGTCCCTACTGTCCCAAAAAGCAGCGATCAGACCCCTACCGCCGGTGCTTTCCAGAGCTATTTCACAGACAAGATTCTGAATCTCCGCCGGGACCTTCCTGCCACAATTGATACAGTAAGAGAACTTGAGACCCCGTGGCCCTCCGCCAGGCCCACCCTCGACCGGTTTCGGCCACTGGACGCAGATGCTGTTGATAAGATTGTGGCTGCAACCAGGCCTACCACCTGCTCCCTCGACCCGTGCCCGTCCTGGCTTGTTAGATCCTGCCTGGCGGGGTGACGTGGGCCTCTGTTGAACATCGTAAATAGCTCCCTTGAGCAAGGAGTCTTCCCAGAGTGCTTTAAAGAGGCGGTGGTAGCTCCATTACTGAAGAAACCGTCACTAGATCCTGCGGTTCCCTCCAACTACCGACCAGTGTCGAACCTCTCGTACCTGGGCAAGGTAGTTGAGAGGGCAGTAATGGAGCAGTTGCAGTCCTTCTTAGATGATGCAACATGGCTAGACCCCTTCCAGTCCGGCTTCCGTTCGGGGCATGGGACGGAGACGGTCCTGGTCTCCATCACAGATCAACTCCGCTGCCAGCTCGACCAAGGCGGGTCTGCGCTGCTCGTGTTATTGGACCTCACGGCAGCGTTTGACACGGTCGACCACAATCTACTGATCCACCGCCTGGCCATGGCTGGAGTGAGGGGACAGTTCTTAAATGGCTGACCTCCTTCCTCCACCAGCGGTCTCAGCGTGTGAGGAGGGGCGAGGTGGTCTCCGAGGGCTCCTCATTAGTTTGTGGAGTTCCGCAAGGGGCCATTCTCTCCCTCTGTTATTCAACATCTACATGCAGCCGCTTGCACAGCTGGTGCGGAGTTATGGGCTGGAGTGCCACCAGTACGCTGACGACACCCAGCTCATTCTGAGGATGGAGGACAGGCCGGGATCCATCCCCGATAATTTCCAACACTGCCTCGAGGCCGTTACTGGATGGCTGCGTGCCAGTAGGTTGAGGGTGAATCCGCGAAGACGGAGATCTTGTGGTCGGGCCGCTCGGGTGGTGTAGATGTCCAGCTTCCGACCCTGGACGGTGTGGCGCTATGCCCATCGCCTTTCGTTAAGAGCCTGGGGGTCCATCTGGACTCCCAGCTGACCATGGAGGCCCAGGTCTCCGCGGTCAGCAAGGTTGCTTTTTTCATCTGCGACAGGCTCGGAGGCTGGCCCCCTATATCTCCCGGAATGACCTGGCCACGGTGATCCAAGCTACGGTCATCTCAAGGCTGGATTACTGTAACGCGCTTTACGTTGGCCTTCCTTTGTCGGCGACCCGGAAGCTCAAGTTGGTGCAGAACACTGCCGCCCGGCTCCTGTCTGGAACCCCAGCAGGCCGCCACATCACACCTGTTTTGCAGGATCTGCACTGGCTCCCAATCGAGCACCGGATCTCCTTCAAGGTGTTGGTTCTTACCTTTAAGGCCTTGCATGGCCTGGGGCCAGCGTACTTGAGGGACCGACTCACCCCACACTGTCCCCGAGATCACTACGCTCCGAGGATGCTAATTTGTTAGAGATACCCTCGGCGAAATCGGCTAAACTGACATCTACTCGCGGAGGGCGTTCTCCGTTATAGCCCCTACGCTGTGGAACGCCCTCCCGGCTGGAACGCGGGCTATAAAGGACCTGCTCCCATTTAGACGCGCCTGCAAAACTTATTTGTTTAAGCAGGCCTTCGGTGAGTAGGTCCTGCCCATGTTCCGCTTTAGCCGCTGTCCTGGGGTGTCACGCTATCTAATTTCTGAACTGTACCTGGGGGTTTTGTATTTTGCTGTTTTAACTGTTTAATTGTCTTAGATGTTTTATCGCATTGCTTGTGTGTAGTTGTACCTTCGGTTCCTGTGAGCCGCCGCGAGCCTCAGGGAGTCGGCGGCATAGAAACCCGAATAATAAATAAATAATAAAATAAGCATTTTAGATAAGGGATGTTTAACTGGTCCTTATTTCAGAGTGAATTACAGAAATCAGCATCCCAAACCAATATTTCAGATTTGGACTACTAAATAGTTTAAAATAAAACCAACAAGCCTGAAGACTCTGGGCAAAACTGCAACTGTTATTCCCAACTGGACCAGTCATGACAATCAAGTTACATAAGGGCTGACAAGTCTCCTTGATTCATTGGGTCTGCTCTAGTTGGGAATTTGTGAGCAGATACATTTGTCTGTTAATTTAGAGTACTTTGCATCTGAATGTGGCCATTTAGATAAAGGGAAATAAATGTATCATAAGGTGCTTAAAGAATCCTTGCTTTAGAAACCACATGATTCCCACTTGCCCCAAATATTCCAAAACTTAAGTTTAGACTAACTCAAGTGAAACTAGATGTAAACCTACAGATTTGTGGAACAACCCAAGATTTTCCATTCATGCAAAACCTCAGAATATTGGTGTTTGGCAAATGAAAGCCATCATTTACAGGGTTTCCAGTAAACAAAGATTCCCTAAACATGTAATAGCAGACCATTTCCTTTTTCAAATGAGTTAATAGCAGCTGGGTTTCAATCTAGTTACCCACAATCACGAAGTATTTTGTTCAACAAAATACTTTTCCTGTTAGTCAGACAAGCAAACAATATGGATTGAGAAGTAGAAAAAATGAACACTGCTTTCCAAAAGAATAATGAGAAGAGGAGGGAATTTTATAAATAATGGAAGGGAACTGACTTTGAGGTTTCTTTCCTGTTGTGGAAAAGGAATTGCTAACTGAACGAGAAGGCATAGTTTCAGTGTTCAAGTTTACATCAGGATATTTACATCACGACATTCACCCAAAGGTTTCCAAATTTATATGGTGAATATTTCAGCAGCCAAACCCATCTTAATTTGTTCCAGGACAAGCTTTATTTCTGTCTGCAGCATGTTTTACATACCTGGGACCAAATTAGTATTCCCCTCTGCTTGAAAAGTTACAGCAAAAAACCTCTCATCTGCACATAAACAATTACACCTTTGTCTTGAAGGATTAATATAAGAATTTCATCTTAAGCACTCTGCTATGAATTATTAACAGAACTGAAACTTTAATGTAAATATAGCAAGTTTAAAATATTTAGGGTTAAATGCAAGGGCCAGGCTCAGGTAGTTGAGTTCCTGGTTCTGCATTAGCCATGGGCTTTCCTAAATAGCCAGGTCTTTAGAGCGGTCAGGAACTGGGGCAGGTCGAGGGAGGCTCTCTGGTCCGGTGGCATCGAGTTCCAGAAACCAATGTAACAGAAACCAATGTAAAAGCAAGTTTATGAGACAAAGCTCCGAATGCTCTCCTAATTCCAGTTTTAAGAGCTTGGGGAACAGAGTTAGAAGGACAATAACAAAACCAAACCTCTACTAAACCCACTCTCCCTATTCTACCATGTGTTCTTTTCCATGATATACTTAATTCTGAAGGGATTTGAGGGAGAAGGAAAAGAACTCATTTTGCTGCTATGCTGGTGTCTCTTTCCCTTCCATTTAACCCGAGGGCAGATTTGTACTTGTACTTACTATGCAAATATTTGCTTTATTGTAAGGCCATGGTACTTCCTGGCAAGTGCCTGAGTTAAATCCATTCAATCACAATGGCACAGAAAAGAAGATTTGCTGATTTTTCCCCAATGGACAAGGAAAGAGGGAAACTACATATTCCTCATATGTAAAAAGGGTTGTCCCTATAAACAGGCAGAGTGTGGCAGGCATCACAGGCAGCAGTTTATGGGTGTCAGGAAAGGGAGGCAAATCACTGCTGATCTAATTTGTTATTAGATGTTCACTGTCAGTGATGGGGAAGTGCTAACAAGATTGTCTCTGCTAATATAACTCAGCTGGCTTTCAGTACCCAGCATATGAGGAAATTGTTTGTTGCTCTTCTTTAGGCTGCAATATGTCTCGAGCTGGCATACGGCCACCTCGAAACAACCCAGAGCTAGATGGTTTGATGTGTCCTTAGTTGCCTTGTTATGGGACTGAAGATCTGAAATGGTTGAATTTGAAATAACTCTTATAAGTGCTAAATCTTGTTCCTTTCTCCCAGGCCCCACCAACTCGCTCTTTGTGTCCAAAGAGTGTGTAAGAGGTATGTTAGCCAGACTTACCACTTGCTTTTCAGCAGCCATCACAGCTGCCGCTGCGGCAACTGTTTGCCTTCCCATTCCCGCTGTGTTAGTGCAATCAGGAGGTGTGGCTTTGACACTTGATAAATAGATGGGTGGGGCAGCTTTAGGGGCTGTCCTGGTGTGAAACAAGGAATGGTTACAGGGGTAAGAGAAGGAGCGGGAAGGGTGCTGGCTTTGTCCCCTTGGCTTCCATCCAACTTTAAACTGGTTGTGGATTGGAGTTGCTGGTGGATGATAAGGAGGTGGAGGAGGAGGTAAAGGGGGATGGAAGGCCACAAAAGAATCCAGCTCTGTAAACATGGTTTCTGCGGTGGGTGTACTGTTCACTCGACATCGTCCAGACTGTCTCAGGGTCAGAAGTGGGCTTTCATCTCCAAAGTGCTCATCTGGAAAGAACTTATGAGGATTCTGCAACAGAAAATCGACATACAGAAGACATGAGAGGCCCCATCTACACTGCAGGAAAATGCGGTGTAGGTTACGTTATCAGGAGGCGTCCAAACAATGCCTCATAATACAGATCAAACCAGAATAAACCTGGAAATCCAGACTTATTCCGGGTTAAAAAACACTTCCAAAGATCAGGATTTTCCAGTAAGGTCTAGATCTTTGTAGGTGGGAGATGAGGGTGGAAGCTGTCCTCGTAATTGCCATCTTCGATCCTGGGGGTTGTCCACGCAGCCATTCCGCCTCTGTGGGTTCAAGCAGTCCACAGAGGAGGGATGGTGGGGCTATCCTTCCCTCCCTTGTCTTTTTGCTGAGCCTAGAGGCTTCTCCTTACTGTATATCGCCTGAAAATGACGCAAAGGAGCTTCCGAGAAAGGGGGGGGGGGGGGATTCCCTCTCAAAAAGCTTCATTTGTCATTTAGAAGTATCACAGCAAGGAAAAGCCTCCAGGCATGTTAGAGCACCATTTTTTAGACTTTTAAAGGCAAAAGGAGGAGCAAAAGGGGACAGGGAGCTGGTGCCCCCCCCCCCCCCTTGCAGATTGCAAATCAGCATGGGTGGCCACATAGCCATTCCCTTGTCAAAAAGGCAAGGTTTGGCGGACTGTTTGGGCAGCAAATGTGCAGGGAACTGGAAATTTAAACTCCGGTTCCCTGCGTATTTTCTGCAGTGCAGAAGGGTGCAGATAATTTCTTTTGAAAATGTAATTTATATCCCATCTTTCCCCCAGCACATCCCCCATTCGGGATTTGTAACAGTCTACAATGGTTAAACACAATTACTTCTATTATCAGACTTTATTTTTTTTAAAGTTAAAAGTCATTTAAAAATACCTTTAAACACAGTTAAATAGAAACACATACTGCATATAAACCACTGCTGCCTGAGCAGTATTTAAAATCTTAAAACCTGTGTTTATGAACCTTGTTTAATTTGAAAGAGTAATCAACACTTTTACTAATGTTGCTGAATTCCGAGCATTAAAAACATATGGAGGAGGCAGTTTTAAGAACAATGATTTTGCAAGTCAAAATATGTAAAATGTTAGTTAAAATAATTTAAAATCATCATCTTGCAAGAATAAAAAACAGATTTTATTCTCGTGTTTCTGCTCCATTTTAAAACAAATCTCTCTATACAAATCCTTATCTCAAGGACTACCACCGGGTGTCTCTCTCCTTAGAATGAAGCAAAATACTTCACAACTCTTACTTGATTTTTGATAACTTTTTAAAGGGATGTTTTCCTTGATTAGAACAGAAAAAATATTTTGAATTAACATTTCTACTTTTTATCCAGACATTTCTACTTTTAATTATTGTTTGGCAAGACTAAGAAAAAAATCTAGAACAACACTATAGAGCAGGCCTGGGCAAACTTCGCCCCCTCCAGGTGGTTTGGACTACAACTCCCACAATTCCTAACAGCCTACCGGCTGTTAGGAATTGTGAGAGTTGTAGTCCAAAACACCTGGAGGGCCGAAGTTTGCCCAGGCCTGCTATAGAGCCTCAAACAGGGATTCTTAAAATGCCATGGCCATGGATCAAAAAGCTTTAAAAATGATAATCATTGGTAATATATCTTTACTACTATTTATTATTTCTTCAGCTGTACATTTTTGGGCAATTCACTTGCAACATCCAGCCCCAATCGTCTCTCTTAAAGGAGCACTGGAACAAACCTTCTGCATTTCTTTCATATAGAATATCCTCTTTTTTTGCATTAGGATGAAAGTTGCCATGATGAGGAGAAGCTGATTAAATGTTGGCTCCCATAAGGAATTCATTACCACATGGGTACATAATTACAGGTTCCATTAAAAAAAGGTCAGCCAAGTTAAGATGTCCTACCTGCAAGAGTTCGGCAGCAGAGTCTAAAAGCCCAAATTCTCTCAAGACACGGATCTGAATCTCATAACTGACGGTGGCCCCTTCTCCACAATTCAGAGCATATGCTCTTTGTACCTGCTCAGTGTGGCGAAGTTCCTGCAGTCTTTTGACCATATCCTTAACGACAGACAGACAAGGAACTGAAGGGGGGAAAGGAACATGAACAAAACAATCCACATCAAAATCTTATTCTGCATTGCTGGAATGTGCTTTTTGATGACACTGAATTAATATTGCTAAAGGACGTTAGCTATGGATGCAACAGCTCTGGGCAAAGGAACATGTGAAGAAGGGCAATTGCTCCAATGAACCTGAGTGAGGAAGTGTTGCAAAGGCTTTCAGGACAGAATGACAATCATGAACCACTGGCCCTTGGGAAACGGAAACAGCGCCAACACAGAAACTCAGTTCTCAAAGTGTCTGTATTTATTAACATGCCAAAACAGATAATAGAATTTTTTTTCATTTGGCTTTTGTTTTGTTTCTAGAATTTAAAGTCCCCCTTTCCCCCTATTTGGGGAAAAAGCTGAAAGTTGCTGTCAACAAACTACAGGGAAGGAGATTCCACCTGAACATTAGGAAGAACTTCCTGACTGTGAGAGCTGTTCAGGAGTGGAACTCTCTGCCCCGGAGTGTGGTGGAGGCTCATTCTTTGGAGGCTTTTAAGCAGAGGCTGGATGGCCACCAGTCGGGGGTGGTTTGAATGCGTTTTTCCTGCTTCTTGGCAGGGGGTTGGACTGGATGGCCATGAGGTCTCTTCCAACTCTATGATTCTATGATATGGCCTCAGTCACACAATCTACAGAGTGTTTCAAAATGATGAAGCCAATGTCAAAGCGGTACATTTCACAATGACAACATGTTACAAATTACGCAAAAAAAGATACAAACTGTTAACAAGTGATCCAGTTTTACTAACCGTTTTGAGCTAGAAACAAATCTATTCCTGCCCCCTCCCAAATAAGGCTTTATGTTGCAGGTTCAACATCTTGTGAATGACCCAGGCCAGGAGCGGTTTATGCATGAATCATTCGAAATTCTATGCCCCACCCTTCCAAGCAGCAAGAGTTTCATTCATGGCTAGTTCGTGGTTGCAGAGCTACAGCGATTTCAAACAGGGTCCTTATTTTTGAAACCATCTGTAGTTGCTTCATGAATCCAACTCCTTTCTGCCCTTTGACAAAATCACTTCTCTAGACTTTTGCATGTCATTGTCCAAAGTCATCACACCTAGCTTGTCCGTTTATTTTCTCTCTCTTCTTTCCCCAAAAGGTAACCCCTCCTCCACCACCACACACACCAATAAGCTCCCTGCAAATAATGGCTTGCGCTTTTGAGTGTCTCTGTCTCTTCTGTGCCACTTGCAATGTCTTGCTGAGTCTAGGAAAATTATCTCCAGTAGCTCAATAGGCTTTTAGAAATACAAATCCTTTGATACATGTACAAACTACTTCTACAAAGCCCCGAAACAAAGAAAGTGTACATTATGCCAGCGACAAAGCCTTTTGCTATTATACTGCTTTCTACTAAAACCACAGAAATATGACTATTCGTGCTTCGGTGCTGCAAAACTGTCCTTTCCAATCCTCATGCAGTCATTTTATGCCTTGATGTATGATATTTTTAAACGTCAGTGCTGTATTTCCACTGGGATATTTCCAGACAACTCAACACTGGTTCCCTTGGCTCACATCTGATCATTTTGGTTGAACACTGAAATCACAAGACCTCTACTTGATCCTGGATGGCCAGACCGACCTGGCATGCTTCATGGAGACCTGGTTGGATGAGAGCAGAAGAGTAAACCTCTCCCAGCTCTGTCCCCGGGCTTTGTGGCCCAGCAGCACGCAAGGTTAGGGGGTCGGGGAAGGGGGGGGGTTACAGTGGTGGCAGTGGTCTATCGGAGTAACATCTCTCTGACCAGGATCCCCTTGCCCCGCTCAAAGGATTATGAAGGTGTCCACCTCATGTTTACGTTATTCTGCAAATATATTATTCAGAAATTGATACCATTTGAAACCGAAGAATAGAACTTTAATCAGCCTTTAATAAACCTTTATAAAAGATTCTTTAGAATGGGCATCCTTTTTACTTGGTGGAAAGGCACTACTGAGAGAAGCAAGCCTGGAAGGGCAATCAATGTCACACTGACATCGGATACTGGCCAAAAGGGAGAGAGGGCACTTAAGGCCTAGCTAGGCATTAATGAAATGACACATTAGTCATATTATTCTGTGCATTTATATTATATCAGCTTATAAATAAGGTCCCTCTGTCTTTTTCTGGCTTAACTGTATCGCTTGAAGATTGTTCATTACTGACAACAGAACATACCTCATTTTTTAATTTGGCTGGCATTGTTTTAAATGATTTTACATTTTAAGATGCAAACCCCGTCTGTTCATATTAACAATATCAATAGGAAAAACTCTCTCCTTAAATTTCTTCTAGTCTTTTTTAACCTCATACATTTTGTCTGTGAGAGTTTAAGATAATTTGCAACCCATTTCAACTCATGCACTATTAGTCATGTTTACTTTATTCTGCAAATATATTATTCAGAAATTGATACCATTTGAAACCAAAGAATAGAACTTTAATCAGCCTTTAATAAATCTTTATAAAGGAAAGAAAATTCAAGGCATACAATGGGAATGAGTAATTTACATTTTAAATCCATCTGTGTGACTATGTGGAATTAATTTTTGTTATTTTAAAAAATCTAGAGCTAGACTTCCTGTTTTGAAACATACACAAGTAAATACTTTTTCTGTTTTAGAGGTTAGACATGACTGTTTAAATTTGATTTCTTTCATAGCCAGTCTATTGAAATTGTTTCTTCCTTTGAAATCATTAGCATTAGCATATTGACATACAAGCATTAAGGTTCTACATAATGCACTGGATATTAACTTCTCCACATCATAAAACAAGACACTCCAAGATTCCAATTTTTAAACAACATTTAATATTGTTAAGAATGAGTTTATAACAGATCAGGCTGCAGACATACCTGGGATTTCATTGGCTACAACAGAAGGAGGACTGGATTGGCTACTACTTATTTGCTGGTGACTTATCATATGACAGCACTGTGGAACGGCATTGTTTACCATATAGAGGGTATCAGGTACATTGGACATTCTAACCATCCGTAAACGAACTAGGTCAGTCTGTTCCACCATCATCTCGTCCAGAACCGACTAAAACACAGATTGAAACAAGGAAGTTTACCAAACATTACCCTCATTTTCTATCAGCATAAGCCAATTTACAGTATGTCATCAGTGTGAAATGATAGATACTATCTTTGTTTTTAGTTATGAAGCAAACCAAGATATAGCCTGATGATACCAGATGAGAACAGCTAGAAAAAAGCACTAGCTTACATTTACTCGGTAATATATTTGCCCTTCCAACAAGAAACAGCATGTTCTTTTCAGTTAGCAGCAGACAGCTTCTACCCTTCTGAATCACTGATCCTTATCCCTGCTAAAATTTTAATCTGATCAGTACATACATTCTAACTGCCTGAAGCCTACTAACCCTGCACTAGTACTATAATAATCATAAACCTTAATCAAATAGGGCAGTGCTGATGCACCGCGATTCATGCCTCAATCTCACCAAAACAAACTGTCTGAAAGTTAATTGCATAACAGAATGCAAAAGTTCATTTTTGGCCTAAAACACATCTGCTGTACAGTTATGCAGTAGCAAGGGGTTGAACTAGATTGTCCTGCAGTTCCTTCTAATTCTACGTTTTTATGATTTTATGATACTTGGCTGATTCTCTGCATGAGGAATTAGGGGTGTGGATTTCTTTACACGTAAAACCCCATATAGCACTTTCATGAGCTATTTTGCTGAGTTAACGTCATTATCTGTATACAAGCTGTGAGTAACAAAACGACTGCTGCTTCCAGGTAAGCGTTCTGATTATCCAGAATTTCCTCCATATAAATAGAAGGCAAATCTAAACATGGGTGGCAAGGGGAGGGAGAGATGAAGAACAGTGGGAATGGAAGCAGGAAAGCGACTAAGCCCTTTCCATACATTACAGGGTTGGACTAATAGATATGGAAAAAAGAGCTGAAATTCTGTTCAAATGTTAGTATCAGCACAGATATAACAACAAAAGACCTAGAGCTGGGAAGACCTCTGTTTAGCCAGATACCTATCTTTAATGAGCAGTCTTCAGTAAATCTATGCCCAAGGGAAGCCCTGAAAAGCCAGAGGTATCTTATTTTTGTCTGTAGGTCGACCAGATGGGGTTTTGAAGTCACAATACATTGTAAAATACATGGACTTTTTATTCTATATGAATACCATTCTGAATGTGTCATACCAAGTCAGATTAGACCATAAATTGTCACATTAGTTCTGAATTATCAAACTCATTACCTTTGCCTCCTCCACATAAGGGGAAAATAGTCTCGGCCTCACATAAATTCCTGCACTCTTCAGTCGCAACCATGCATTTGACTTTCCACCCTCTGCAGTTGGCAACATGTCTGAAGGAGGGGTACTAATGAGACCTCTCTTCATCTTTAAAAGAAAGGGAAGAAATTTGTATTAAGTTAGGCACAAAAAATTCTGTTGAGCAATGCAACTCTGGTTACATTATGTAGGGGACCAGTAACCCCACCCCCCAAACAATTTGCATCAGGGACCAACACTATCCCATAAACCAGCACTCTGAACAAAACTGCTGTTGAGGATTCATAGTAACCACTCATAATAGACTCAAAAATAGAAGGTATTTGTCAATGTAATATAATGTCCTCATGCAGGAGTGAGTTATTTCTGATCTATGGGCCAAATGTAGGCGGGCATAATCTCATGCTTTGTGTCCACAGCCCTTAAAGAAGCTGAACAAGTTTACAAAAAAGGGGCAGATGCCAAATGCAGGGCCAAAAGTCATCTTACAACAGGAGTAGGCAAAATGTGGCCCTGGGGGCACATGCAGGCCTATAGAGCTGTTTCTCAGTCCTCATATCCTTTTTCTGGCCAAGAATAAAGGCTGAAACACTGCTTCTGGAAGTCTCTAGAAGCAGCTATGTACTTTCTTAATAGGTTGCAGGCTTCTGGCGCAGTTTAACACAAAAATTCAAAAGAAAAAAAGAAAACAATTTCAAGAAGGAAAAACAACAAGCTAATAATAACCAGGAATCCATCTTCTGGTTATTTCCGATTTACTTATTTTTGCTTCTTTTTTGGGGGTGTGTGTGGTGGCATTTTGGTCAATTCATGTTTCCCCAGAAAGTTCTTGGGCAAAAAACTGGCCCCCAGACCCACCATGTTGCTCACATAGGATTAAGAAATATACTTACAGAATCTGTTAGCACTTCACTGTTCATTGGCAAAATATGCTCAATGCGGACAAATGGTAATAGAGAAGAAAGGATCTCTTTTAATTCCTCAATGTCAAGATCTCTCCGCTTCACACCTCGTTTGTTCACACTGTGAGCTGTGCCACTCAGCAAATTAGGCTCTGCAGGGGGGAAAGGCAGACAGTCTCACCTCAGTGTTTTAGATTTCTGCTACTGAAGGGAAAAAATGAGTGGGGCTTTTTTTTTCAAAGCTGGTTTCTTGACCAGCATTCTCTTTCTCTATTTTTCTTCTTATTTTTTTATTGACTTGGCATCCAAACAACAAAGGTTCTCTGGGTGACTTTCGATAATAATAATAAGAAGAAGAAGAAGAAATGTAAACATAAAACCACAAAATCGAATACAGCAGTGTTTCCCAACCTTTTTTGAGCCGTGGCACACTTTTTACATTTGCAAAATCCTGGGGCACACCACCAACCAAAATGACACAAAATGATACTCTAACACAGTAATACATATAGTTAATATGTTTTAAAATGTATTTATACACTCAGTGTGAAACCTGGACCTGTTTCGATAAACTCAACATAGATATCCTGGCAGGAATGGCAGAAAGACACAAACTTCCCACACAGAACTCCCATAACCAAGAGAAAATGCTATAAGAGTTTGGTGGGCATTGACCTTGAGTTTTGGAGTTGTAGTTCACCTATATCCAGAGAGCACTGTGGACTCAAACAATGTTGGATCAGGACCAAACTTGGCATGAATACTCAATATGCCCAAATATGAACGCAGATGGAGTTCAGGGGAAATAGACCAACATTTGGGAATTGTTGCTGGGATTTATAGTTCTCCTATACAATCAAAGAGCATTCTGAACCCCACCAATGATAGAACTGGGCCAAACTTCCCACACAGAACCCCCAGGAGGCAAGAGGAGGTCTCTACTTGGGGAAAGGGAGGCGGGCCTTCCCAATGCATGGAGAGGGAGAGACCAAGTGGACAACGGGTGTGGAGGGGGGGGGGGTGTTTGTAATTTTGTGCCTTTATCAAGGTAGGTTTCTTAGGGTTTTTATACTTCAACACACTAGACTCCCCCCCCCCCCGGAGGTTCCAATTTCCCACGGCACACTGGTTGGGAAAGACTGGAATACAGTATGAAACCAGCAGCTGAAGATAAAACTTTCAGAAGGACATCCGAATATTCCAAATTTCAAAACTCTAGAGCAGGGGTGATCACACTTTTTCAGCATGCGAGCTACTCTTAAAGCAACCAAGTCCAAAAGATCTACCTGCCCCTGCCGCCATGCGCTCCCGCGCGCTCTTGCCACCGTGCGTGCTCCTGCTGCTGGTTTCCGCCCGCGCAGCGCTTCTTCAGCCTGCGGGGCATTGCAAGAAGGAGAAAGCACAAGGCGGGGCATCCAGAGGGAGCGCGCCGCCCTGCCTGTCACGCCGGCAACGGAGGCTGCACAGCTGCTTCTGGACGAGAGAGAGGCAGGGCGCTCCCTCCAGAGGCCCCGCCTCCGCTTCCTTCTTCCTGCAATGCCCCGCAGGTGAAAGAAGCACCGTGAAAGCGTAAGCTACCTAATGAGCATCCCTGCTCTAGAGATGCTCAAAAAGTTTTTAAAAATCACTTAAAGGCCTTTAAACTGAAAAAATTGCAAAAATAAGACCATGTTTAAAAACAAGGATACATACACGTGGAAAGACATCTATAGACAAAGTATTTTCCATGTCTAGTATTATTTCTGAAATTGCAAGGAAAGGTTGTCACCTAGACCATCATCAGAACTTCAGTTTATATGTCATCCCACTATCTTCTGAGAAACCAAATTGTTTTATGGGAAGAGAATACTACTGCATACAAAGAAAAAGAAAAGGGTTTTGACAGTTTGTGTTCTTGGCCTTAAATAACCCAAAACTGCAGTCTGCATGGTTATGCATCTGGGTTACTTTTAACTATGAAGTGGCCTTGCAAACATGATTCTCAACTATGGCCTGAGTATCCCGCATTCTAATTCTAATTAAGTAAATGGATCAGCTGGGTATGCTTTGGCTGGAACAAAAAGGTCTAACCTCACATATATAGTCTGATGGAGACTAGACAGCTAATAATGATGAACAGAAAAGAGCCCCTGGAATTGTGGTGAAATGTGCACCATCTTTAAAAAGAGAGAAATGTCACGATGGTCTTTAGCAAATAAATGAAAATAACCCGTACCAGTATTATAACACTTCTATATATGTTGCAATCACAGTTAGAATGCAATGTTTAGTTCTGATCTTTGCATCTAAAAAACAATTAAAATAGTTGTAAAATATAATGAAATAAAATGTCCCATAGTCCAGCATCTCAATAAAGAAGCCAGATTGTATTTTCACTGGCGTCTAAAAATTAACTAGATTAAACCCAGATGACAATGTGCCACAAGAGAGGTAGTATACTATACTGCTAAACCAACAAAATTTCCTTTTTAAAGTACTTTGTGAGTACTTTGCTAAGCCTAAGACATACCGTATTTAATTGAGAATAACGCACCATCAAATGTAATGCGTAACTCAATTTTGAAAGTGCATATTACAAAACAATAGATCTGCTGTCAAATGTAATGCGAAAGCAGAGCACATCCAGCATGAGTGAGGTCAGTTGGGGAGCCCCCACCCATTCGTTAGGCTGAAGCTTGCTGGCTACACACAGTATCCAGGGGATTGAGCCTCAAAGGGGGAGTGGGTGAGAGACCCCAATAGGCAGGATGCCTGGCCAAGCACTGACCCAGAGGGAGGTAGCGACGATGACACTTCCTGCTCCTTTGGTCAGAGAAACCTGAGGTCCAGCAACCCCATCACAGCTACGTGACAGGAAGGACTCAGCTGCTCTCCTTTTCTGAGGGCCAGGGAGCCCTGAGGATGCCAGAAATAGCCTCTTTTCCCCCTGCTTCCCAGCCCAGTCTCCAGGTCCCTCCAGGCCTTTACACGCAGGTGGATTTGCGCGCACAATTCTAAATGAGCCATAGAATCTAATGCACACCTCAATTTTGGTAATGTAATGTAGCCAAAAAAAGGTGTGCATTAGACTCAAGTAAATGCCTTCAATCGATTTATGACTCTGTGTTACCGTTTTTTGTCACTTAGTGTAATTTTAACAATGTTTTAATGATGTTTTTAGTATCATTTTTGTTATTTTTATGGTTATAGCATTGTTTTATTTTGTTCGTGAGTCGGCATGAGTGTTGCCTGCCGATCACTATGTATGTCTTGTAACCCGCCACGAGCCCTCGGGAAGAGGCGGAATACAAATGCAAATAATAAATAAATAAATAAATAAATAAATAAATATGGCACTCCAATAGAGATCTATATTCCTCTCAAGACAGTGATTCACCACTTTCCTAATGCTGCGACCCCTTAATACAGTTCCTCATGCTGTGGTGACCCCCAACCATAAGATTATTTCCATTGCTACTTCATAACTGTAATTTTGCTACTGTTATGAATTGTAATGCAAATATCTGATGTATTTTCATTCACTGGACCAAATTTGGCACAAATACCCGATATGCCCAAATTTCAATATTGATGAATTTGTGTGTGTGTGTGTGTGTGTGGGGGGGATTGATTTTGTCATTTGGGAGTTGTAGTTACTGGGATTTATAGTTCACCTGCAATCAAAGAGCATTCTGAACCCCACTAATGAATTGGGCCAAACTTCCCACACAGAATCCCAATGACCAACAGAATAATGTGTTTTCTGATGGTCTTTG
Organism: Anolis apletophallus; assembly: GCA_030556195.1. Taxonomy (NCBI): domain Eukaryota; kingdom Metazoa; phylum Chordata; class Lepidosauria; order Squamata; family Anolidae; genus Anolis; species Anolis apletophallus. The sequence continues at coordinate 9,925,049 of JARBWK010000002.1, read as the reverse complement.
GAGACCCCTCTGACACCCCCAGGTTGAGAAATGCTGATCTAAGAGAAGCAGACACTCACAATGCTCCTCCTTCCAGTCATCTTACCCCAAAGCAGAACTTTTCCATATTCTGATAACTAGGAAAGGTCTGTGTGAACATATGTATCTGTAGGAAATTACATGGTAGTGGTCACAGGAGCATTGTAAATCATGGCACTGGGGCATAAACCACTGGGTGTTATCTGCTGAAATGAAGGAGGATATACTGAAAGGATACTGAGTGCAACTTATGTCACTTCATTGCAGGTTAGAGTAGCAAGCTAAGGTATCATAGCTCAATTGGAGAACTTAGCAGGCGGAGTGCAGGAAAATATGGATAGAAAGGTGTTTACTCTTTTATTCCCCAAAATAGTAAATGGTGGTGGTGGTGGGATTCTCTACTGAAGCTGACTGATGGGCGATTCAGGGCAAATAAATTAACTTAAGAATTCTTCACACAGGCATCCAAACTTGCAGAATCCAATACCATAATGCATAACACCATCAACTTGAACAGTTGATCAAACCAGTCACTGTATGAAAATATGGTCTGAACTAGCATGGCTCTTCTGATGGCCTCCTCCAGGCTTTGTGAGTTCAAATAAGGGCACCAGTTTCTTTGTTAATATTAAACTAGATATGACAGTTTAGGCGTATTTACCTCGGTCTGCTATTCTTTTCATTAACTGATGTTCACCCCATTTAACAAGGTACTTTAGGACATCTTGCTCACTTGCCTGTCAAAGAAACATATAAGACAAGGCATAAACACATTCAATTTTGAGCTAATAACACATATAGCTTTTATAGAAGTAAATTACAGCCAACAGACATTCAGTGTAAAGAGATATATAATCCAATTACCATTCTTGCTCATAACATTTCAGGTTTTCTGAATTCCTGAAAAACTAGTTAAACATCTAAATAAAGGAGTTGTTCATTGCTATCCTCCCACACTTTTTCAGTAAAACTAAGCAGTGCGTCATTTTTCATTTTATTGAACAACACACTGAAATATTCAAGGGCCTAAGTTAGTCTCCTCCCCTCCGGCACCTCCAGATTGACAGAATGCAACTCTAATTTCCCCCAGCCAAGTTTTCCAAGTTAAGAATGGGAATGATGGGAGCAGAAGACCAATACATCTAGAAGGAATGAGGCTTAGGGTGCTGATGGCTAATAAATAATTGTATAGCTTACTCACCCAAGCAGACTAGAGATTTCAGAGAGAGGGGGACTCTTTTATTTCACGCTGATAGAAATGAGAAAGATGGGCATAGAAGCTTTGGCAATTCAAGATATAAGGAAGTCACTCGCTCAACTATTATTATTTAATAATTTATAGAGCGCATGTAACTCCCTTCTGAAAAAATTTCACTGGCTACGAGTCTCTTTCCAGGAATAATGTAAAGTGCTGGTAATGGTGCATAAGCCTTATACAGTTTATTCCAGGCTATTCTGCCTTCATGGGCAAACCAAGAATGGGCAACTTGGAAGTCCCTGAACAGACTCAGAAGTGGAGTGGGAAGGTCAAAATACAACCTGGTAAAATGGAACTTCCTAAAAGAATCCTCCACTTTGTGTGACCGTGGAGCAGTACAAACAACTCCGCATCTGTATGCTTGCCGGCAATGCCCTGCCTCATGTACAGAGGAAGATTTTTTTAAAGCTACACACAATGTGGTTGCTGTTGCATGTTTTTGGTCAAAAAATATTTAGCCACTTGTAAGCTGGCAAAACATGCTGTTGGTGCCTGGGAAGAGTGTTCTCAAGCTGCTTCTCAGTACTTTCCAGCCTGATATATGTATAGTGAAAAGCTTCTTCCAAGTCCTCTACAAAGTCTTCTTCACTTATCTAATGTGGTGCTTTGCAGAAACACTGAACTAGTCAGGTGAGTGAACAGCATACTCTCCTCTCAAGCCTTGTGCCAGAGAACACCCCAAAAGAGAAGTGTTGAATCTAACCATAACTAATGGCTAGCTATCAAAACTGGGTAAGTCAAGAGGATCCTCTGGGATTAGTTTTAAAAAATGTTACTCTACTTCCTGGTGAAGGTTTTATTACATAGTTGCTTAGGCAATACCCCTCCCTATCTTTTCTTTTATTCAATTGGGGTGGGTGGGTGGCTCCAAGTTGGTTTCATTTTCCATTTGTAAGACTGCTAAGATATTTCTCTGCTCTTTTAGCCTCTTTTCACATCAGACAATAAACCATTAAAGGAAGAAAAATTCAGAATATGTGCAAAAAAATTGTTTATTGTAACCACTGCAAGCCCTTTAGTTAGAAACATATTTGATGGCTGAAAAAATAAGATGAAGTTTTAAATCTCCTCCATAAATATCCAGATTCAAACAGTGATTGTCCAGGAATTTTAACATGCATTAAATAAACAAACAAATAAATAGATTCCTTTCACATTTGTAAATAGACTCTTTTCAAATTGGAGTTTTCTCCACTGATTAAGTTGCAGAACAAATCCAAATTGGGAAGCTATTCTCAGGGGTTCAATTCAAAGAAACTCTGCACATCTCCCACAAGGAAAGTAGGTTAAAAAATAGAACTAAGGAAGAACTAAGTAGATTCCTCCTTTTCCTTTCCCAAAACATATGTTTTAGAGTGAGAACTAGCATATAATTTCCATAAACCTCTGAATAGGAAAGGTAAAATTAAACTTAGAGACTTTCAGTTAAAATAATTTGCAACTGCTTCTAGACTATTATTAGGCGTTCAAAAAATAGTTTATACTGCCAGTCTGGGTTTGGTTATGTGCCAAGAAAGCAGAATACTTTCCTTAATCACTACCTCTTCTAAAGGCTTGTGTGTACATATGCCAGAATAAAGAGAGAAGGAGCCGGCTCTGAACATAACCGTTTCAAATACATTTTTTTTCTTTCTCTTTCCCTTTGCAGCTAAGATTTACAAGCATGGTAAACGTTAAGGGTGCAATTTGAAAGAGAGACAGGGAAAGATGATTTACCTGTAAGTAGTCAGACTGGATAGCTGTATGCAGGTGGTCTTTGCTGAGTTCATAAAAGACGTCAGAAGTCATGACTTGGGTAAACTCCTCACAGAGGAAATGCAGTGCTTGGCGGTGCACCCACTTAGAGCCATACGGCTGAGAACTCCACTTGAGAATAGCAATTAAAGTGTCTAATGAGATGCTCTCAGCAATAATATCCTCACAACCTACCAAAAACAAAAGACATAAACAGAACATCAAACACTGTTCATTGAGGTTCAGCTATTCAGGAATGAAAGCTATCTATCACTGCAGCGATCGCATTGCCATTTCAGAATTTCATGTATAAAACCACAATTTTAAGCAAGATTACAAAAACATGGGGTATTAATTGACTATCTGTTAATGATGCACAAATTTCAATGTAAGAATCAGACTAATCCAGTTGTGTTAATTCCACTAAAGTTAACATTTAACACGAGCAATTATTAATTTTTAAATGGGTAATTAAGCATTAAGCATACTGTAATAAACCATGTAATAGTTGCATTTTAATGTCCTTTTTTGGAAGGAAGAAAAAAGAGGAGCGCTATCATTATGTGAAGAAAAATATGTGCCTTAGATGTGTTGGTTACAGAAGGTGGTGACCACCTGTTTTGCATTTGCAAAGGGATCATGGCAGCAAGAGCACCGAGTGGCCGTCTCTTTCCTTCTTTTCCCCTCACGATCCCACCTTACTCCCAGACTCTGACACAGTGCCTCAGCTCCCTCCAAGAAGACCTTATTGTCAGAGAAAATAAAAGTAACATTGCACATCTCTTACTATAAGCAAATAATCCCAAAGTCTTTTCCCTGGCTTTCATCTTTCTCTCACTCCCCCCCCCCCCCCAAATACAATGATTAGGTGATTAAAAGGTAGAATCCAATTTTTGGACTCAGAACACAGGGTGCGATGATTATGTGGCGACGACTCTTATGTGAGGAAATACTGTAGTTACATTTCAGTATTTAAGCTTAGTTATGTACCATTTTGCAACATATTTAGAATTACCTGAACTACTACTTTATGCTTTTGTAGAACCAATGCATGATAAGAGTACCAGTAGACACTGTACTTATAACAAGTAATAAGATTTAGTCTTGTAGTTACAATCGTCTTAAATGTCTAAATTTCCAGAGGTATCCACCAGCTCCAAGCATTGTGGATAGAAAGCTACCCACAGCATTGTTCCCATTAATGCAACAAATGTAGGGTCCAGAGATAGAGCAGAGCAGGTTTTGGATTCACAGAATCCAAAATTGGTCTGCTCTCCAGCAAAGGGTCTGATCCAGACTGCTAGGAATAAACATGGCCATCAGCCCTTCCACCATTACTTTTAATGAAGGAACTATCTAGTGAAGGAATTTGCCAAGGTAAGACTTTTGCTTCCTAGATATCTTGGTACACCTGCCATCCTATTCTTCCACCCACAACATCACTCGCTCTGTAGTAAACCATTTCAAATACTGTTTTACAATCTTGCTCAAGTTAACCGTAATCGAATCACATTTTAAGTCAACTGTACAATATTTAATAGTACACTTAATCATTTTAAGAAGCTTTTATTAAACAGTCACCAATATTTTGTCTGATAGCTGTGAATCATACTTCAAAGTTTAAAAAGACTATGGCAATTATCTTTTTTTCAGACAACTCCAATGCTATTAGCATAAAACAAGATGGTACTCCTCCCCCCTAAGAGATAATATTTTAATAAGACTACTATAAATGAGTGAATAAATAATATGATAAATATTTGAGGTAAGTCGCCCGGAGCACAAACGTGGAGGGCGACTCATAAATAATAAAGTTCAGTTCAGTTCATAATCACTTCAATGATATATTTGATAATTGGTAATAATATGCAGATCAAAGTAGATCAGTCTCTTAAGTATTCTAAGTGATTCAGCTACTGTACCAACTGTGAAAAAGTGGAAGAGCTCATTAGTATCATACTGGTACTCCTCCCCCCTAAGATATATTTTAATAAGACTACTATAAATGAGTGAATAAATAATATGATAAATATTTGAGGTTGCCATATAATGAATCAGGGAGAGAAGAAAGTCTATCCACTTAGCAAGATCCCCAAACTGTTGTGGTACAGAGACGGCCGTGGCTGAGTCCAGGAGTTAAAAGATAACAAAAGTTTATTTGAACAACAAATGGGTATTGGAAGAACAAAAAATAGCCTATCATCGGCTGTACAAAAAGCACCAATAACCCCAGGGAACCCCAAAACCAAAAATGCTGAGAAGAAAAGAACTCAAAAACAAACAGCAGACGTCCTTCTGCGGCGTTCAATCAAAGGGATGTCCATAAGGCGTGGTCCAAACAATCCAGAGATCATAGGGCAGGAAACAAACACACAGGAAAAGGAGGAGACGTTCCAGAGTCGACAGGAGCTAAGTATACAGAAAACACATAATTCACAGCCCCCCATAAAACACAACATCTTCCTCCCTCCATGTAATACTATACCAAACACTCTGTAGCAGGAAACTCACAGCAGTCACAATGAAGGTCAAGAGGTACACGGCAGCAGCTAAACACAAAAAGCAGACATGAATCCCAAAACCCCCCACCTTTTCCCAATATCAGCTAGAGCTGCCATAGCAGCTCTCCCAAGGAACAAAGTGGATAAAGAACCCAGTAACTCACGAGTAATCTGGAAACCAGGAACCAAAACACAGGAACACAGGATACATGAACCAGAATAACAAACTCCTTGACCACCGTGAGGGTCAAGCCAAATACTCACTTCTTATATAGCACTATCAATCAGATTCATCAGAGAACCCGCCCTGCTCCAAAGCAGCAGCATTCCCATTCCCTGCAGCTGTTGTACCATGTCCAGATCTTCAACCCAGCCACAGCTCTTCTTGGCTTAAAGGGCCCCACTCATTTTCTGAATGAGAAGATGGCCAGTCCTGATCCGTCTGGAACCCCAGAAATGTGCTGTCCCCTGAGTCCGCATTGCATACGTCTCTCACTTCCTGCACCAATGCCGAATCTAGGTCTGTATTACTTTCCTCTGACTGTAATTCTGCATTCCCTGGAAACCCTTCAAATGTATCAGACTCAGAAGGCTCCCTAAGTAGATGCTGAATCTTTCGCCTTTGTTCTCTGTCTGAGTCAAGGCTTGAGGCACTAGCCACTCTCTTTACCCCAGCTGTAGGAGCCTGATCATCCAGTGCCGCGCCCCAAACTGAGCTACTGCTTGATGTTACTGCCTCAGCACCTTCCTCCATGCTACTATCTGTAGTAACTGGAGGCTCATTTACAACACAAACACTCTGCACATAAAAGTGGACAAAGTGTGCCCGTACAGATGTTCTATGAACATGGTAGACAACTATGATCAACTGGGGAGAACTTTCTCTCTGTCACACCACCCACTCAAGTGTATTTGATGGGAACATGGGAGAGGACCTTTCTGGTGGCTGCTTGCACACTATGGAACTTCCTCCCAAGAGAGACCGGGGGGGGGGGGGTCATTCTAGACATCTAAAGTCAATGCAACCAAACCTACAATACATTTTATACATGTGCTCAATGAGAGAATATTTTAATAATTCCCCAAACTCAATAAAGCACATTAATTTTTCATTATTCCTTCTGCGTTGCCATACTATTACAGGCACTGAAGAAAACAAAAGCACACATATGCTTGTGAATGTATGTGCTTCAAAGACAAATTCATCTCCCATTCATCTTCTTCACAGAAATAATATTCTAGACAGGTTAAGCCACCACTCAATGCAGAAAGATGACAGCAGGGTTTTTACAATAAAAAAATCAAGTGATAGCTTGTCAAGTGGAAGAAACACTGATTTCACAGTTTGATCATTTCAGTATTAAATTGGCAGACAACTGATCCAGTCACCTATTTCCTACCTTTCCAACTTCTGCTACAAGCTGTCAGATTGAGCACATTTCATAATGCACAATGTTTTATAATCCTTTTCACTCGTTCTCACAAAATAATGAGGAGGGTCACTGGTAGACGAGGAGCAAAAAGCAACATAAGGCTACATGGGTTGAGCTGAAACCTGAAGCTATGTCTCAGTTCCACCAGACCACAGTGACATTATAATTAGCTATTTTCCTTTGAGGATTTCGAAGAAGGAAATCTCTACTAATCGTAAAGTCCTACATCCAATAAATTGACATGAATTATATCTATAACAGTTCATTCAAAATTAATCAAATGCTCATGATTTGTGAGAAACAAATCCAGAGAGAATAGTCACATCTTCCTTTCTGTCTATGAATTAGCTAGAGCAGTTTCTTAAACTATACTCCTCCAGATGTTTTGAACTTCAGCTCCCACAACTCTTAACAGTTGGTAGGGTGGCTGGATTTCTGGGAGCTGAAGTCCAAAACACCTGGAGAAAGTTTGAGAAACACTGAACTAGATAAATACTTCTCCCAGAATTAACTACAGAAATACTTGTACTTTTAAACTCACAGGTGCCTTTCTGAATAGAACATATTTTCTAAATTCTTAAATACTTGAATCGGTTTAAAAAGTTGCTTCTGCTCACTATTGTTGTTAACCTGCTACTCAGCCACAAGGGCTCTCAGAGCAGCTTACAAATAGTTAATTTTGTAGTTCCCTGCCCTTTAGGTTTACAATCTAAAGACGGGGCACACATGGAAAAAGGAATGGCAGTGGGGGAGAGGGGATTGGTCTCTGACCAAGGCAAGGGCAACTATCTCAACTATCATTGCCCTCTGAGTTCAGGGCAATGACAGTTGAGATAGAAAGTGGGGGTGGGGGAGGTCATCTGCTTCTGGGTCTAGGCATGCTGGAGCTGTATTTGCCTCTTCTCTCCTCCTAAGGCCAAAACAGTGGCAGTTGGGAGGGATAGAGTGTCTTAAACTGCTTCTGGCTTAGGCATTGTAGAGCTGTGTCTGCTTTTTCTTCTTTTCTTCCCAGGCTTGACTAATTTGCCAAGTTGGCTAATTCTAGTGATGGAAATATGATGCAGGAAATACAAGAAATACAGCTACAATTTAACTGCTGATCTACCGGGAACTTCCTTTTGACAGTGTAAAGCAAAAGTATCTTACTACTGGCAAATATGAGACCCAGGCACAGAATTGTTCTAATATTTTTGAAGAATAGATTAACTTGTCTAAGTAAGGCACCTGAGTTATCACCAAATACATGGTACCACATCTAATCTATCTCATCTTAATTCCATCACAATAGTGCACAAGCTGGTTGTAAAAAGTAATATTTGCAAGCAAATAGCTCCCAAGATTTTCTCAAGTTCAGAAAAGAGAGGAGAAAAACAGTTTCCTTGTAAGGAATTGAAGCAACTGTCGAAACAGCACCCAAATAAGCTCTCCCAACTGTTCCATGTGAGTTTATTTCAAAGTAATTGTCATCCATATTGTTTTTCTGATCTGTTAGAACGCATAATGTACAAAGCTACTCTAGCAAAACACATTTCCCTGACCACATTCCCCTTTAATAAGAGGAAATAGGCATTTGGGGAGTGCTAGGTGTTATTCTTATTCTTGCTGGTTTTCAAAATAAACACAACTATAAACAAAAACAAGTTACAAACTGATAGCCCATGTTAATTTTACTGGATAACAACATGAGTCAAGATTCACTTTCAACATACTCCAAAGGGAAACAATGATATATGGACTCCATTCAGTATCCTTGCCTTTGGCTTGCTGTTTTTCAGGCTGTATGGGCATGCTCCAGCAGTATTCTCTCCTGACTTTTCACCTGCATCTGTGGCTGGCATCTTTAGAGGTTCTGATGGCAGTGAGGCAAGTGGAGTGTATATATATATTTGTGGAATGTCCAGGATGGGATAAAGAACCTTAGGTAATAGAGGCCAGGCTACTTCTATGCAGTTACCCTCACTGATTGTATTTACAGCTTCATCAATGTTATTCAAGCTTGCTAACTGCAACATTCACACTTGCTTTAAACAGACAAGGGTTCTTTCTCCTACCCTGGACATTCCACATATATACACTCCACTTCACTTGCTAGCTCTGTAATAATTGGATTTTGAAAAATTTGGCTTGTCGTGGAAACATGGATTGTTGTGGAAACAAGTGAATCTCCCTCCAAGGGGCAGATTTCTCTAGCTTCCTGTTGTCTCACCCCCATTCCTAACAATGAGTCATTTGTAAGTTGGATGTTTGTAGCTTGGGGGCTGCCTGTACTAGTTACTAATAGAAACTCTGCATTTGAGATTTTTATTTTGATAGTAGATAGCCTATCAAATCATTACCAATCATTAACGCAATTGTAATATACTTTCAAACCAAAACTGGTGACGTTAAAAACAAGAGAAGGGAAACAGTTATTTTAAGGGTTAAATCCAACTTAGTCAAAACTACAGTAGACGATTAAAATTTAAAAGATATACTGACTTACAATTCAGTAAGTGAACTAAAAGCATAATGTTTATGTAAGGCAAACATCTGAGTTATGGAGTTTAAGGTTTAAAACCAGTTGTTACTCCCAACTAGAATAGATATTCTGGATCACTGGAATTTACGTAAGTGTTGACTTATCAATAAGATTTAAATTCAAATATTATTATGTAAAATATGCAATTCTTCATAGAATCATAGAGTTGGAAGAGACCACATGGGACATCCAGCCTAACCCCCTGCCATGGAGGAAAAGCACAATCAAAGCACCCTGAAAGATGGCCATGCAATCTCTGTTTAAAAACCTCCACCACACTCTGAGGAAGAGTTCCACTGCTGAACAGCTCTTACGATCAGAAAGTTCTTCCTAATACTCAGATGGAATCTCCTTTTCTGTAATTTGAATCCATTGCTCTGAGTCCTGGCATGATATCTGTTACCTGATATGGTAGCAGAAAAGAAGTCTGTTCCCTCTTCCTAATGACAGCGTTTCAGATATTTAAACATGGTGATGTCTCCTCTCAAGCTTTTCTTCTGCAGGCTAAACCGCTCGCTCATTTGTGGCTGAACTGTAACTCACATTTGCCAGCAAGTTTCAGGAATGCTGGGAGTTTCAGTCCCTCAATGCATGAAGAGACACATGAAGCTCATATTTGATTTACGAGTTGTTCGTTTTTAAAGAATAAATACCCTCTCTATGTTTAGCTCTACAGCTTAACTTTACTTTTAAAGGTCAGGATTCCATTGGTTCCTTGCACGGATGGAAGAGGATATCAACAATTTTTGTAGGACGTGATTTCATCACCATTGCATAGTTGCTGTGCACCTGCAACATACCCTGACCTCTGTACTGCATGTTCTGCTGTAAAATACATTTTAAATCTTCTGGAGCAGATCTTGTGGAACATGCAGAGGTAACTGTTGAGAAGGGGAATCCAGATCTTCTTGAGATTTGCAGAACAACTCACCTGGATCCTGGCCAAAGTCATGGGTAAATTACACAGACTGTTTTGAGCCTTTAAGACTGAGATGGGCAACTGTGGCCTGCTGAATGATTTTTGGCAGAAAATTCTCATCACCTCATAACTAATATTCAGGGATTGTGGATTCCTCATTTAAGAGCTCTGACTTTGGGAACTCATTTAAGAGTTCCCAAAGCAGAACTTCTCCAACGATTCAAATGGAAAACAATACTTAAGAAATCACTTGGGGATTACTCATAAGCCCAATGGAATTTCTAATCCCCCCCCCAAAACCCACTGTCGTGCATTACCACAATATTCTTTTAAAACTTCCATTTCAAAAGCAGTTTGCCTGATGACATGAGAGTAGCTCTTTGTGAAAACATGCTTAAAAACTCTGATCCAAAAGAACTAGCTCATGGTTCTTTGAAGCTTGGCTGTTAATACAAGCACTCGAAATCCAGATGGTTGGTTGTTGGTTTTGGAAAGGAAAGCTAAATGAAGGAAGACAAAAAGAATTCTCCATGTCTAGACCCAGTTCCATTCCATTTTTGCTACTTTGCTGTTTTGGTTGAAAAGTGGCAAATGATATTTTCCAAGTTGATAAATGCACTTTATATGGAGTTGTTCCTGAAAAATGTTTAGAAAAAGCACACTGCTTTCTAGTGTGTGATCTGCAGACCATGTAACACCAGTATATTGTCGAAGGCTTTCATGGCTGAAATTACTGGGATGTAGTGTTGTTTCCAGGCTGTATGGCCTGTTCTAGCAGCATTTTTTCCTGATGTTTTGCCTGCATCTGAAGATGCCAGTCACAGATGTATGGCTGGTAGAACATGGCCATACAGCCTGGAAACCTCACAATACCCCATCCATGTAACACCAGTCTTATAACAACTATAGTGACTTCTACTTTATTTCTGTGCCCATTGGTGAAGTACTTTGATCGCTGGATTAGGACCTTGTGAAAGTAGTGTTCAAGTGTTATCGCCACTGAGCACTTGCAGCAGGCGACGACAGCACAGCAGCAGCAACTCCCACCTCCTCTGTCTCTTCTTCCGAGGAGGAGGAGGGAGTTGCTTCTGCTGTGCTGTGGCCGCCTGCTGCAAGTGCTTGGGGGCACTCTCCTCCTTCACTCTTTTTATCTGGGCTGGGCTTCTCAAGGGGCCTCTGAAGAAGAGGAGGAGGAGGCAGAAGAGGAAGGAGTTGCTGTCCAGGCTGGATACCCAGGCCGGATGAGAAGAGCAAAGGAGAAGAGCGTCCCCGAGCATTTGCAGCAGGTGGCGATAGCTCAGCAGCAGCAACTCCCTCCGCCTCTTCCTCTTCCTCGGAGGAAGAGGCGGAGGAGGAGGGAGTTGCTGCTGTGCTGTTGCCATCTGCTGCAAATGCTCAGGGATGCTCTTCTTCTCCTTTGCTCTTCTCATCCGGCCTGGGTATCCGGCCTGGACAGCAACTCCTTCCTCTTCTGCCTCCTCCTCCTCTTCTTCAGAGGCCCCTTGAGAAGCCCAGCCCAGATAAAAAGAGTGAAGGAGAAGGAGAGTGCCCCCAAGCACTTGCAGCAGGCGGCGACAGCACAGCAGCACCAACTCCCTCCTCCTCGGAAGAAGAGGCAGAGGAGGAGGGAGTTGCTGCTGCTGTGCTGTCGTCGCCTGCTGCAAGTGCTCAGTGGCACTATTCCTCCTTTGTTGTTCTTCTCATCCAGCTTGGGCTTCTCTACATCACGCATTTTCACTTATCGCGGGTGGTCCTGGAACATAACACCTGCGATAAGTGAGGGAACGCTGTATGTATTGCACCCAAAGAGGCTAACTTAGTGGTGACACTAAGCAGTCTTATATATAGAAAAGCCCCCAATGTAGACTTCCCAGTGCACAACTTGGAAAAAAGCTGTGTGGTTTAAAATCCCAGTCACAAAAAGTAACTTTTCCAAGCCCAACTCATCTTCTGCAGTGCTCAGATTGGCCTCATCTTTATTTTACTTTAACCAATCTGTAAAGCCTTTTGAGTGAACTGAGATTTTGTTTAAACTACTATCTCAAGTATTTTAATGATGTATTGTGCCGTGGTAAGTCTGTTAAAGTTGTGTGTCAACCCAGGGGCTGCAGATATGAAAAACATTTAAAATGTTTTAACAAGAAATGTATGAAATAAAATAATTATCAGCACAAAAATTATCTATGTGCTTGCAATTCCCTCATCATCCCGGTTTTCTATTCACAGATCCACCTTCAAGACTTCAATATTAGCTTATTAAACCTACTTTCCATTTGAGATTTCAACTGGGAAACCATTATTTAATCTTTTTTCCCCAAAGTAGATGTGAAGCCAGAATTAAAAGCATGCAGAAATACAGTTTGTTTCCAGATTGTCAGGCCATAGACATGAAATAACAGCCCCAAGTTTCAAAACCTGAGCAAGATTATTTGTAACAGGATCTCTAGCAAGTCTCTCATTCACAGGGTCACCAAAAGGGAAAGGCAACTCAATGGCACATAGCCACCATTTATGCATTTTTATCTCCAAGTGTTCTATCTGAATTGAGTACCACATAACATGCAATGAAAAAGAGCACCTCCATTCCTAAGAAATGTATGTATATGGATTTTAAGTTCTCATACAGCTTTCACGTGTATTATTTTTCAAGATTCAATCTTAAAGTACCACTGCAGCATTATAATGAGCATCACACGAGCAGAATTATAGAATTGGAAGAGACTTTGTGGGCCATCCAGTCCAACCTTCTGCCAAGAAGCAGGAAAATCACAATCAAAGCAACCCCAACAGATGGCCACCCAGCCTCTGCTTTAAAAGCCTCCAAAGAAGGTGCCTCCACTACACTATGAACAGTTCTTACATTCAGGAAGTTCTTCCCAATGTTCAGGTGGAATCTCCTTTCTGTAGTTTGAAGCCACTGTTCTACGTCCTAGTCTCCAGGGCAGCAGCAAACAAGCTGGCTCCCTTCTTCCTATGACTTCCCCTCACATTATATGGGTGAAATGGCTACATCAGCTGGTTATCAGAAAGAAAGTATGCTGACACATTAGAATGAGTCAGAAGGAAGAGCTACAATTTGGCTAGAATAGTTGAAGTAGACAGAGAAGATGGCACTGGAAGTAGCAAGCAAGGTCAAATCTGCCAGCAATCATTACAGCAGTATTTGATTAAAGTTCTGAATTTCTAGAACACAAACAGACAACAGCAGGGGCAGAAATAGGTCACTGCTTTCAAATGGCTTCCCTGTTGGAGCTGAACTTCTTTGAAATGTCAATTTTAACTTTACTACATAATAGGCCAACTCTTCCATCCTTACTGCATGAGATTTTTTTTTACTGTATACACCACTGATTCCTATTCATGAAAAAAGATCAAACCAATAAAAGCTACCAACCATCTGGACTATTTATTTATAGTGTCAGGAGCGAACAAGGCAGTTGTACTGCATAAAAAACAAGCAAACAAACAAACAAAACACAAAGTTTGCAAACTTGGCATTCTATTAAATGTCCTTTGATCAGTAGCTGGCCACTTGGAGTGCCTCTGCTGTTGCCGTAAGAAGGTCCTCCATTGTGAATGTAGCAGAGCTCAGGTTGCATTGCAGTAGGTGGTCTGTGGTTTGCTCTTCTCCGTACTCGCATGTCACGGACTCCACTTTGTAGCCCCATTTCTTAAGGTTGGCTCTGCATCTAGTGGTGCCAGGGCGCAGTCTGTTCAGCGCCTTCCAAGTTGCCCAGTTTTCTGTGTGCCCAGGAGGAAGTCTCTCATTTGATATCAGACACTGATTGAGGTTCTGGGTTTTAGCCTGCCACTTTTAGCCTGCTGAGGTGTTATAGCGAGTGTCTGTAGATCTTAGAAATCTATTTCTTGATTTAAGTCATTGGAGTGATGGCTGATACCCAAACAGGGGTTGGGCCTGAGATGTCACTGCCTTGGCCCTTTCACTAGTAGTTGCTACTTCCCGGACGTCAGGTGGTGCAATACTGGCTAAACAGTGTAATTTCTCCAGTGGTGTACGGTGCAGACACCCCGTGATAATGTGGCATGTCTCATTAAGAGCCACATCTACTGTTTTAGCATGGTGAGATGTGTTCCACACTGGGCATGCATACTCAGCAGCAAAGAGCAAGGGCAGATGTCTTCACTGTATCTGGTTGTGATCCCCAGGTTGTGCCAGTCAGCTTTCATATGATATTGTTTCTAGTACCCACTTTTTGCTTGGTATTCAGGCAGTGCTTCTTGTAGGTCAGAGGACGGTCCAGGGCAACTCCCAGTTATTTGGGTGTGCTGCAATGCTCCAGTGGGATTCCTTCCTAGGTAATCCTCAGAGCTCAGGATGCTTGTCTGTTCTTAAGATGAAAAGCACATGTCTGTGTTTTAGATGGATTAGGAATCAACTGGTTTCCCTGTAATAGGCAGTAAGGGCACCTAGAGCTTCTGAGAGCTTCTGTTCAACCATCTCAAAGCTCCCTGCTTGAGCGGTAATGGCACGATCGTCAGCACAGATGAAACTCTGTCCCTTCTGGCAATGGCTAGTCATTTCTGTTGAACATTGATGGAGCAAGCATGCTCCCAAAGCAGTCCGTTCTTCTGTTTTCGCCATCTGCTTCTTTGGCCCTGGAACTCAACAAAAAAGCTCTTGTTTTGTAGCAGATTTCCTATGAGGCGGGTGAGGTGGTAATCCTTTATGATATTATACATTTTTCTCAAGAGGAGGCGGTGGTTTACAGTATCATAGGCTGCTGACAGGTCTATGAAGACAGCTCCTTTGATCTGCTGCCTTTCAAAGCCATCTTCTATGTGCTGAGTCAGGTTCAGCACTTGCGATATGCAGCTTTTGCCTTTCCTGAAGCTAGTTTGCTGTGGAATCAGACATGGGTCTATTTTTCCCCCATAATTCTATTCAAAATAAGTCTTTCCAGAACTTTGTAAAGATGGCACAACAAGGAGATTGGTCTATAGCTTTTTGGATCATTACAGTCTTTGCCTGGTTTCAAGATGGCTATGACCTCTTGCTTTCCTCCAGATTTTGGGGATCTGACAGGATGCAGACCATCTGGACGAAGACTATACAAATAAAGAGTTGAACTGAAAAACAACAGCACTGATGTTGTGTGTTTCTTCCTTTTGTCTATTTCAGTATTCAGGCTCCTATCATCCACAATCAAGCATGATGGCAACTGTTTTGAAACCATTGCAATGACTGTTTCTACTGCAGGACATCTAAGGCCCAAGTGTTCTAATCACAAGAAAATTAAGTATGAATATTGGCATATTTCTTATGTATCCAACTGAGAAAGGAATTTAACATCTTAGAAGAAACACAGGCACAATAGGAAAATGGAACCACTGTTTCCTCTCTGTGTACCAAGTTGGAACAAATAATCATTTATGTAAGCAACATTGAACTAAGTACCAATATTGGATGGGTTTTAATATTTGGAATACTAACAATGCTTACAGTAATACTTCAGAATCTTATGCTTACACCAGAATATAATTTATAGTTCAGAAGTTCAGTTTCTTATGTTATTCAGTCTTTAATATTAACAGAAGGATATTACTTAAAATGAAAAGTGGAAATGGAGTTCTTAGCAAAGTTACAAAAATTCTGCTCTTTAAAAACTATAAACATCTTAGCTGTGAAATTAAGCTATAGTTATTAAATGCACACCCATATTAATGCAAACTGCAAGGTATTATTTATCCCGAAACAGACATTAGTAATGAAATCCAACAATTTTTTTATTTTTGATTATGGAATCACATTATTATTATTATTTTACTGACACAAAAACTCAGTATGTCACAGCAAATGAGATCTATATGCTGGATTTCATATATTATGATTATGTTTATAGGTAGGTTTATTTATATCCCACTTTTTCTCTTCACAAGGAGACTCAATAATAATGTGACTCAAAGAGGCACATAATAGTAATTTTATCATTCTTGGTCTTGTTTGTTTGGCTGAATAATTTTCCCTGCTTGGACACACAAAATAGGCTGATGTGTTCACAAAATCCTCTGGCAATGTGGTAATATACAGATGGCGAGGTTCACCACACAAAAATTTGAAAGACACTTCATCATGCAATCTTTAGCAACCACTGACTCAGACTGTCCCATCTGCTGAATGTGGCACCTCCACAGCCTGCTGTATCAAATGGCCTCCCTGGCAGATGGATACTGCTCTGCTTTCCACTTGCTAAGCTGGTAATTCCAAGAGGAACGATGGACTTCTGGAGAGGACTTCGTCATTTATTTCAATAGCAGTTATAATGCACACCTTTCCTCGTGTCCTTTGAAGGTGGAAAAACATTTCACATATCACAACAGAAAAGGTTATACTGAAAGGAAGATGCACGCTCTTGCTCTCTCTCTCTCTCTATATTTACTAGGCTTGTTTCATCAAGAAAAAAAAGGTTCAAAACTTGTTTCGGATAGAGGGGGCCCTGGTGATTCGATTTAGAAATGATTTCTGAAATTTTCCCAAAAAAAGGATCGGAATTTTCCGAAATTTCCGAATCGCTTGGTTAATGCCGGTCACGATTGCGCAATGCGTGAAAACCTGCAAACGGGACATGGAAAACTTGGGGGATTTCCTTTCCCTCATTTTTAGACTGCTACTGACAAAACCTGCCACAGTGGTAGAAAATATTCTCCTCTGTCAGCACACTAACTTTCAAAGTGTTTAGAAAATCCCTGGGTCCTTGATAATTTTTAAAGTAATTTCAGTAATCTAAGAAGAAATGTGATTCCTCCAGGATTCTTTTGGAAAATTTAAATCTATCTCTCTGTTTTTCATATTTGTCTAAGGCACACCTCTCTGAATATGAGAAAATGGAATTTATCTCGTAACATTAAATTAATTTATTACATTTGCTTATTTCCACCGTTGGCTGGGCTAAGGAGAGGAAAGGTGCCTTCCAAAGTTTTATTGTGCTGATTCTCAAGAAAAGGATTGGATTAGTAGATTTCTTGTTTCCACAGTTTTATCCTTCCAAAGCTTTATTGTGTTGATTCCCAAGAAAAGGATTGGATTAGTAGATTTCTTGTTTCCCAAACTACCACGTGTAAGGCCAAGGAGAGGAAAGGATCCTTCCAAAGCTTTATTGTGTTGATTCCCAAGAAAAGCCAAACTACCACGTGTAAGGCCAAGGAGAGGAAAGGATCCTTCCAAAGCTTTATTGTGTTGATTCCCAAGAAAAGGATTGGATTAGTAGATTTCTTGTTTCCCAAACTACCACGTGTCCTTCAAAGCTTTAGTATTCCAAGAAAAGGTTGGATTAGTAGATTTCTTGTTTCCCAAACTACCACGGTAAGGCCAAGAAAAGGGTCCTTCCAAAGCTTTATTGTGTTGATTCCCAAGAAAAGGATTTTAGTTGATTTCTAGTTTCCCAAAGTACCAAGAAAAAAAGATTAGAAAAAGATTAGACTACTAGATTTCTAGTTTCCTAAAGTACAACATGTAACCCCAAGGAGAAGAAAGGGGTCTCCAAACATTTGTGTGTTTTCCCAAGGAAATTATTAGCAGCAAAGGGGAATTCTGCTTTTCCAAAGCAGAGCAGTCAAACCCCAGGAGAAAAAAAAGCCCTTAAAAGTTGTTTTCCCCGCTTCAGGAAGAGAATTGTTATCAGCAAAGGGGAATTCTAGTTTTCCAAAGCACAGAAGTCAAACCCCAGGAGAAAAAAAGCCCTTAAATGTTGTTTTCCCCGCTTCAGGAAGAGAATTGTTATCAGCAAAGGGGAATTCTAGTTTTCCAAAGTCAAACCCCAGGAGGAAAAAATGTTGTTTTCCCTTTGTTAAGCAAGTTCTAGTTTTCCAAAGCACAGAAGTCAAACCCCAGGAGAAAAAAAAGCCCTTAAAAGTTGTTTTTTCCACTCCAGGAAGAGAATTGTTATCAGCAAAGGGGAAATTGTTCCCAACCCAGTCCTTCCCTTGCAAAGCGGTGGCATGGCACCTTTCCCACCCAAGCAGCCTGCCCTAGTCCCTCTGCCTTCGCATCCCCGGCTCGCAATGAGCCCAAGAGGCATGCACAGCCCTTTTTAAAGGGCAATGGCTGCTGTGCCGAAACCCCGCCCCCCTCCTGAGGTGATTTCCCCTCATTGGCTGGAGGCAAGCATCCCAGCATGCAACCAGCTGCTTGCCTCCAAAAGCTTATTCCTTTCCGATTCACTTCCTGGATCGGAAAAAAGATGGCGGCAGTGGCTTCAAAAGGGCAAGATTACTTCTTTGTTCCCAAATTGCTTCGAAATCTATTCAAAAATGGATTAATTCTGATTTTAATCCGATTTATGAGGATTCCGATCGAACCTACCCATGACTAATATTTTTACATTAACTTGGGGGGGGGGGGGGATTTGTGGAGATAGCCCATTCATAAACTATGCATGCTAAGCGAAGATTAACTGTCTATGTGATACAAGCAATGTAATATTGGAATGATTTGTAATTTCCTCATGCTACATCTCTCTTGTTTCCAGTGGACTGGGAAAATCATGCATTGGGATGTTCATTTCATGGAACAGAAGCCATGATCTTGCAGCGCTAATGCTACATCACTCATGTAAACAGAGAAATGCATGAGCAAATAATAGTCTTATGTGTATATATTTTTTTCAAAATCTCTTAACTTGAATCTAATGCTAACTGAATTAGTGTCATACTAGCATATTTACAGTTTACTCCCATTCATGCTGTCATTTCTACATTGCTGGATGTATAGTCAGCCTAATTCATTTTGCTTTAAATCACTAAAGTACTAAAAGCCACTGATTTTGGAATAGCTGTTGATATAAGCAGCATCCGAATGCGTATTTAAAAGTTCACAGCATCTGCAGGGGTGAATTAGGAGTGAAGTGATTATTCTGAGTCAACATATTAAAATAAAATGCCAGTCCAAGTTAAATCATTCTTAATACTGCTGCTTTCCTCAGTGCTAGTTGAACGTGACTCTCTTGAGACATGCTGAATTCTTTTGATTTGTTTAAATCAAGCCATTAGGGAAATTATGAATGACAGCTTCTTCCAAATACTAGAGATATGGCCTCTGAAAAAGAATTATTCATAGTAAAAAAAAACTTGTGATTCTCCATTTCCCCTTGAAAAAAAAAAAAGCTAACTTACACATCATCAGAACTACAATCTTCAGTGTAGCATTGGGGGCAGTGATGATACCCTAAAATACAATAAATGGTTTCCCCTCCAAAACGTAATTATTAATAAAAGATTTTCGAGATGAAACCTAAGGTTAAATAACAAAATATAAAGATTTTTTAAAATTCTAAGCAGATTTGTTGGGTTATGAAGACAAAGGCCATGGGTTTTAATAGTATTAGTACAATATTTTATCAATGGAGTAAAATTTGTTTAGTGTGCATTTTTGCACTGTGGGTTTTTTCCAGCCAGTTTTAATCACAAATTTTAAACTTGCATTTAAAATTTTCTGGGTTTTTTTGTAGAAATATGTTTTGATATGTAGAATGCTTTTAGATGATTGTGTGTTTTTAGTGATGTGTAACCTGCCTCGAGGAGAGGTTGGTAAGAAATAAAAATATTATTCATATTATATTAATGTATATATTTCCCCAGTGATGTATGCATTTTGTGTCCTTACTCATCAGAAAATGTTATCTGTATATTTCATAGTATACTCTTCTAAATCATGGAATGAAAAGTATCTAACAAGATCCTACACACAATGTATTATATGTTTCAAAAATACTCTTCCGCAGAAGTGAACAAGGGCTCATGCTAACTCTAGTTCTGTTATGCAGCAAGAAATTTTATGAATTAATTACTACTCAGTTTTCACAAACACTGGGACAGTGTTTTCCAGTACAATGAAAGAGCTCACAACTTCATTTTAGATGCTTAGAACTACACTCTGACAAATCTCTTCATTTCCCTATATTGGGGGAATAGCCTAACTATGCAATGAAAGCGGTATATTTAAAGTATTTTAAAACATACTTAAAGCTAACCTAAAACATGTGGAATAAACACAGAACTGGGAAGCCCTGGCCTGCAAGTGTTCTAACTGGAGGTCAGCTGTTACCAACAGTGCTTTTGGATTTTGAAGAGGCATGAATAGAGGGCAAAAGAGAGAAATGTGCCAAGAGGAATGTGCGCCAGGCAAATCCTTGTTGGGACTACCATCTGGAAATGTATGTCCTCAATGCAAAAAGATCATGAGGATCCAGAACAGGTCTATACAGTTACTTCACCAAGACTCTACCCTTGGAAGACAGTTAACCACAAGTGATTGCCAATGGTGCTAATGATACTGTTTTCATTGTTATTATTTTATTAAAACAGCTTCATCTCATAAAATGATGTGGAAACAGCAGCAAACTGCCATGTCCATCCAGCAAAGACAGAACAGAATCATGTCACTCCACTTCACTCCACCCACAGGCAGCAAATATATAACTGGGGAACAAAGATACCCAAAAACAAAAAGCCTGTCTTAGAAAGGAGGCTGAGTCCCTGCATCTGATTAGCAATCAAGGCTTGTTGTTGTTATGTACCTTCAAATCAACCTTAATCTACAGCGAACCTACAATGGTTGCTAAAAATATTTTGCTTCAAAGGTTCTAATACTTAAGGTAGGGATGGACATCAATCAGTTGCTAATTTTCCAAGTTCAACACTGCTTGGACCACCCATTAGAACATGCCAATATACTTCTTTGTCTCCCCCCTCTCCTTTAAAGTTGAAAAGAATAATTATGGGTTGCTTACCTGTAACCGTAGTTCTCTTAGTAGTCACCTGTGGATTCACACATCTGTATACGTCCGCGACAGCAGGACAGTTCGGAGCCTTCTAGAAAGCATAATAAAATCATTAATACAAGCCCCACCCACCCTCGGCCTCGAGTATATATAGCCCGTGGGTGGGGCTAGCCCTCATTCTCTTCCGCCGCAAAAGCAGCCAGAAGGCGGGGCATGACACTCGAGGGGAGGACGGGCGGGGATGTGTGAATCCACAGGTGACTACTAAGAGAACTACGGTTACAGGTAAGCAACCCATAATTCTCTGTCGTAGTCACTGTGGATTCACACATCTGTAGAATAGCGAGCTACTTACAATGGAAGGTGGGCGTCATGCCACTGCCGAAAACAGCACCGCTCTCCCGAATTCCGCATCACGTCTAGAGACTGCATCCAACTTATAATGGGACACGAACGACGATGGATCAGACCAGATCGCAGCACGGCAGATGGTCTCCAGCGGAACTCCACGGAGGAACGCGGCAGATGTCGACATCGACCTGGTGGAATGTGCCTTAACTTGCTCTGGTAAAGGCTTGTTGTTTATTTGGTAGGCCAGCCGAATTGCAGAGACAACCCACGAGGAAAACCTCTGAGACGAAATAGGCAGACCCTGCTCATCCCTGCGGTACTTTATAAATAACCTAGGGGACTTCCTTATACTAGCTGTTCTGTCCAAATAAAAGGCTAGGGCTCTCCTCACATCCAGAGCATGGAGGGAGCGTTCTAGAGGTGTGGTAGGGTCCCTAAAAAAAGCAGGAAGTATAATTTCTTGGGACATATGGAAAGATGTTGCCACCTTAGGAAGGAATGCAATGTCTGTCCTAAGGACTGCTTTATCTCTGTGTAGCCTCAAATAAGGGGCATCTGCCCTGAGAGCGCAAAGCTCGCTCGCCCGCCTGGCTGAAGTGATGGCAACCAGAAAGGCGAGCTTCCAGGACAAGTGCGAAATGTGCGCCCCTGACAAAGGCTCATAAGGTGGTCTCGCTAGGGACTGAAGAACAAGGTCTAGACTCCAGGATGGAACAACCGGTGCGACCGCCGGTTTCGAGTTATGGAGGCCTCGCATGAAGATGCGAACCATGGGGTCGGCAAAGCAGGAGGGGAACCCAATTTTCCTCCTGTACCAAGATAACGCTGCCAAATAACACTTAACAGAGGAGGGGGATAACCCTGAGCTCACCAGTGACACCAAAAAATCCAAAACAACCGGAATGGGGGCCGTAGAGGGGTCAACCCCCTTGACGGCAGCAAACTGGGTAAACTTTTCCCACTTAAAAACATAAGACCGTTCTGTGGACGGCCTGTGAGCAGCATTCACAATGTCCAGAACAGGACGGGACAGCTCGGAAAATTTAGTCATTGGGATGGGAGGATTCTCCAGGCAGTAAGCTTGAGTTTGTGTGCCTCTGGATAGAGAACCCTCCCCTCCTGAGTGGATAGGAGGTCTACCCTGGGAGGCAGAGGAACAAAGGTCCGTCCCGACAGTTGAAGGATGGTGGAAAACCACGCTTGGCGGGGCCACCAGGGGGTGATCAAAATGCATGAGGAGTTGTCCCTCATCAGTTTGGCTGCCACCCGCAGAAGTAGAGGAAATGGCGGGAAGGCATACATCAGGCGGCCCGCCCATGGGTGAAGGAAAGCGTCTCCCAGGGATCTCGTCGACCGCTCTTCCAGACGAGAGCAGTAAAGGGCACACTTGGTATTGTGCTGCGTGGCAAAAAGGTCTATTTCCGGCCAACCCCACGCCAGAAAGAGCCGCCGCACCTCGTCCGGGTGCAGCGACCACTCGTGGTGCGACATCGGCCGTCTGCTGAGGACGTCCGCCAGAGTGTTCTCTTCTCCCGGGACGTGGAGGGCCGTAAGGTGAACTTGTCTCTCTATGCACCACTCCCAAATCTGGAGTGTCAGCTGAAGTAACAGGGGGGAGTGCGTCCCCCCCTGCTTGTTCAGATAGAACATTACGGTGGTGTTGTCCGTAAGGATCTGAACTATCTGACCTGTGACAGAGCTCTCGAAGGACTTGAGAGCTCTGTCCACTGCTAGTAACTCTAGCATATTTATGTGCATGTCGGCTTCCACGCTCGACCAGGTGCCGTGTGCGACCAGAGTGTCGGAGTGTGCGCCCCATCCTGTTAGGGAAGAATCCGTGGTGACGGTGATGGTGGGGTTGGGGCGGTGGAACGGCATGCCTACGCAGACCCAGTCTGGGTCTGACCAGCAACACAGGGATCGCCTGACTTCCAACGGCAAGGAGAGTACAGTGCCGGGATCGCCTGTGAGTGGGTTGAAGTTGGAGAGGAACCACGCCTGAAGCGGTCGTAGGCGGAGGCGGGCGTAGGGGGTCACCGATGTGGTCGACGCCATGTGGCCTAGTAACACTTGGACATCCTCGCTACAATGTGGGGTGAGGTTATCGCTAGCTGAACAAGGCGTTGCAGGTTTGAAAAACGATCTGGTGGAAGATAGGCCCTCTCTGTAGCAGAGTCCAGCAGCGCCCCAATAAAGGTCACTTGTCGGGATGGAGAGAGGTTGGATTTCTCCGGGTTCACCAACAGCCCGAGCGACTGCAGAAGGGATAAAATGAAACAGACATTGGAATGCAATTGGTCAGGTGACCTGGCTACAATAAGCCAATCATCAATATATGGATATATAGTGATGCCCTTGGTTCTTAAGAACGCTGCGACCACCGCCATGCATTTCGTAAAAACGCGCGGGGCCGTGGCGAGACCAAAAGGCAGGACATTGAAACAAAAAATCGTGTCATTAACCATAAAGGAAAGGAATCTACGGTGATGGGGTGCAATAGAGACATGAAAGTAAGCGTCCCGTAGATCCAGAGTGGCAAACCACAAATCTTTATTTAAAAGAGGCATAATAGTTTCCAATGTCACCATTCGGAACCGCTTGGGTACAATGTGAGCATTCAAACCCCTGAGGTCCAGGATGGGCCTGAATCCCCCACCCCTCTTGTCGACCAGGAAGTATCTGGAGAAAAAGCAACACGGGGAGGAGGAGGGATCAACTACTGAAATTGCACCCTTAAGTAACAGAGTGTCTAACTCTTGCTGCAAGGCTGGGCTGGCAAGGGTACGCCTAACCTTGCCCACTCGGGGTTCTTCAGAGAATTCTATAACATAGCCGTGGGTGACTATAGACAGCACCCACCTATCTGAAGTAATAGAGGCCCAAGCGGATGAAAAGGGGCGTAACCTGTCCCCAAACGTCGGGGAGGTAGAAACCATGGCTGGAGGGGTGATCAAACAGAAGGGTTGAGCTTGAACAGGCTCGGGAGGCAACGGGCCGAAGGGTTCAGGGGCATCAAAGCCGCTTCTTGGAGGCAGGGACCCCCTTGGGTTTGCCCTGGTAGGGTTGGAATCTAGGCTTTTGGTTGTAAGAGGAGTAGGGAGTCCTACGACCCTGCTGGAACCTAGTCTGGTTATTGAATCTATTCCTCCCAAAGGAGGAATTAGAGAACCTGCGATAGAACCCCTGGTTGGGCCTAAAGCGCTGTCGTTGTTGGTAGGGCTGTTGAGGGAAACCGTAGTCCTTGGCGGCCACCCTCACCTCCTGCTTACTCTTCAAATTGGAATCAGTATCGGGGTTGAAAAGCCCCTCCCCATGAAAGGGAAGCTCCTCAGCCAGGGACTTCGCTTCATCTGAAAGCGAGGCTGATCGGAGCCAGGCGTGTCTCCGCAAGGACGTGGAGGCCCCGATTAGGCCCGACGCGTCCTCTGCGAGGTGTCTCGCAAACTCCTTTTGCATTTTGACTAAGGTAGTGGCCTCGGATACAAAGGACTTAGAAATTAGTTGTTGGTCAACCGGCAACAGGTCAAGGAAGGGGGCGACCTTGCCCCACAGATATTTTTGATAGCCCGCCATGTAGGTGGCAAAATGGGCCATTCTCACCAACATACCGGCATTGAGGTGGACCTTCTTGCCTATGGCGTCTAATTTTTTACCCTCCTTATCAGACGGGCATAAGCCCGCCGCGTTGGGGCGCTTGCCCTTAACCATTTCAATGACCACCGTATTAGCCTTAGGGGGCCTAAGAACCCATGGGGCTGATGGAAGCCCAACTCTATAAAGGGACTCCAGCTTCCTAGGGACCGCAGGGATGGAGCCTGGGGCGACAACGGCGCCCTTAGCCAATTTAAGAATGAAGGGTAACTCTGGCATGAGGACGCCTGTAGAGGGGGCCTGTTCTTCTGACGCCCACATGGGGTCGGCCACCGAATCTGGGGCTGGTGGTGCTGGGAGCTCCAGCGCCGCCATCATGCGGGTTACCAAGGACAGAAAGGCATTGAGTTCAGAGGCTGGAAGGGTAGGAGCTTCAACAACAGCAGGCTCATGTTCATGGTCCCCTTCAGAGGGGGAGTCTGAGTCATCTGGGACAGTACCAGCAGCAATAGCCTGGGCCACAGGAAGAAGTTGAGCCCCAGCCAGTGCTTGTTGTTGTTGCTGACCTTGAATGGGAGCTTGTGGCTGCAGCTGTATAGGAATGGCAGGTTGCAGGGCCATTGGGACAGCAGCAGGTGGCGCTGTCTGGCTCAGGTTGTTGACAGCTGTCAAAGGGGCTGTCAAAACAGGCAGGGTTGGAGTCACATGTTGTGCACTAAGCTGAGGAGGCAGAACAAATGCACCAGATGGCGCTGTTGCATCAGCTGTGGCTGCCAGAGCAGGCATGGGAGGCTGGGCTTGAGGACAATCGCCAGGCAATCTTGCAGGCGAGGGCTGTTCTCCCATATAGATAAGTTTGCCCTCATTGGAAAATCTCCAAACGCCTGGGAGCGAAGCCAGCGCCTCCGCAGATTGGCGCCCAAGGGAAGAGCAGGATCTCCTGGAACGCCTCGCCCTCCGGCTCCTACGGCGCCGACGGTACTGAGGGGAGGAAGACGATGACGACGAGCAGGAGGAGCAAGAAGAAGAGCCTCCGCGCCTGGAGCGCGAGCGCCGGCGATGGCTCCTCCTGGACCTGCGGGAGCGCGATCGCTCCCTCCTTCCCCCGCGGCTCCGACGAGAGCGAGAGGGAGAGACGCGGGAGGGGCCTGCCATCGGTCCTGACGGCCCAGGCGCCTGCCGGTCCCGGCTGGTCCCGGGCTCAGCGATGGGAGCTGGAGTGAGGCCCTGCGGCGTCGGAGGGGAGGCGAGAACGCCTGCTTCGGCCGCAGTTTGAGGCTGGGGCGAGCGCTGGATAGCCACAATGTTGTCTTGCCGTGCAGGGGGCGCAGCCACCACTAGAGGGCGCGCCTCACCCTGCAAGACAGGCAGCTCAGCAGAAGCCAAGACAGGAGGCTGTGGAGAAATGCGCGGGAGTTTTCCCGCCGTTTGAGAAGCCTCTGAAGAAGAAGCGCCGCCATTAGTGCCAGGCAAGGAGGAGAACCCCCGGACGCCATCTTTTTTGGTGGCCGAAACGGCCTTAGGTTTCTCACCCGTCTTCTTGGTCTTCTTTTTAGGCAAGACCTTAGCGGTGGGCTGCAACACTGCAGGCGGGTTTTCAGGTGCCAGTTTTTTGTCCCCGGCTGGGGAGGGAGGCTGGGATTTCTCATATAGCAAAGCTTTTAGTCTAGCCTCCCTATTTTTCTTGGTTTGCGACGTAAACGCCATGCAAATGGCACAGGACTGGGTGAGGTGGCCCTCTCCCAGGCAGGTCAGGCAAAGCGGATGTCCATCGGAATCAGGATAGGTGTTAAGGCATTGCAAGCACTTCTTAAAGGATTGTGCCGCCATTTAAACAGAAGGGTCGAGGGCCAGCAGGGGTCAAAAGAGCCAGGAGGTACCTCAGTCAGTCCAGGTCAATCAGTCCAGAGATCAGCAACGTCAGACAGTCCAGGTCATACACAAGAAATCAATCAGATAGAACAAAGGATTCTGTGGAGTAGCTCACTGCACAGAAGGCTCTTGACTGCTGCAAGGCGGATCAAGAGAATGAGGGCTAGCCCCACCCACGGGCTATATATACTCGAGGCCGAGGGTGGGTGGGGCTTGTATTAATGATTTTATTATGCTTTCTAGAAGGCTCCGAACTGTCCTGCTGTCGCGGACGTATACAGATGTGTGAATCCACAGTGACTACAACAGAGAACCATTTCACTTCCTGTTACCATTTTGAAGGAGAAACAGAGAGGGAAAAACATTTGTCAGGGCATGAGAGGTGCTGAGTTTTTTTTGTTTTTTGTTCACAAACATTTGGGAAAGCCCTGGGTAAAATTTTCACCTGGCAATTGTGCTACTATAAAAAGGAGGGGGGATCAGATTTGGGGGATTACCGAGGAGCTTCACTGACTGAAAAATTGGGACCCAAGGGCTGCCCCTAGCTTAAGAGATAGAGCCCACCATGGCCTTCTTGTGGATACTTTTACTGGAGTCCCAGCTAGCAAAAACAGTATGGAAAGCTAGCGCCAAAAAGTAGCTTTTTATCCTTTGAAAGCAAGTTTCCAAGAACTCTTCTGCTTGATGGAACAGAGGAATCAGCAAACACAGCATGTGTTAAATGGCAACAGGAAAGACATTCAGCAGCAGACCTAGAGAAACACACCACAAATTTTATCTGATCTCCCAAAACTGAGGTCAGGTTTCAAGTCTTCATGTTTGTTTGGTAACACCGTTTCCACAACAGTTCTAAATTTCAGCTCTCCAGAGAAGAATGCAGTAGAACAATTAAACCAAGAATCTCCGCTTTTTTACTCCCACTTTTCTTACATTCCACTTCCAGTCGCCTCCCCATGATAAATGTAGGACATCAACCCACATTCTTCCTGTCTTAGATTTAATGGTTCATGGTCTATTTTCCCCTTCCTGTGTACAAAAGGAAAACAAGTTGTGGCTTTCCTCCTACTGCAAAACTTCAATAGAGACAGAGTAGTAACCTGAAGATTATTTTTAGTCTTATTTCAAACTTCCAAGGAAGACAACTTCCTTATAGGACATGTAGATAAGTTCACCTCCCCTCCCTCAAGTACTAGGGTTGTACTAGAAAAATAGAAATATGCAAGGAACACTGCAAGCCATGCATTCAGCAGATGATGAAATTCTATATTACATACAAGAAAAATCATAGCAAGCATTATTGTAGAAAGGACTCCTAGCCTGCAGGGAAGAGACCGCCGCATGAGAAAAAAAATTATGCATAACTGCTCATTGATTTAGTCTGCAGTGGAACCATCAAGAGAGCCACTGACCACATAGGGAAGATGATAAAGAAACACAACCTACAAACTATCTACAGACATACTAATAAAATGCAACAAATGCTACTTTCAGCAAAGGGCAAGAGGGATCCTCTTACCATTGTAGAAGTCTACCGTGTAGCTGTGGACAAGTCTACATAAGGGCCAAACACAAATCAAGGAACATGAAAGGCACTGCAGACTTAATCAACCTGAGAAGTCAATCATAGTAGAGCACCTGGACACACATATTATTTGGGAACACAAGAAATGCTGGGCCACTCTAACAACTACCATGTCAGACTACACAGAGAAGCCATTGAAATCCACCAGCATGTGGACAATTTCAACAGAAAGGAGGAAACCATGAAAATGAACAAAATCTGGCTATCGTTTTTTTTATTAAAAAACCCTCAAAAATCAAGACAGTAAATAAAGAGCAACATTAAAAAAGCAGCGGAATTCCAGACAAGAATCAATCAGGGTCAGCTAACACCTCCAAACAAAGGATTCCCCCAGGCAGCAATCAGCCAGGCTTAGAAGCTGCAAGGTCATTAAATGCTAATCAAGGTGGCCAATTGCAACATTCACACCTGCCTCAAGCAGACAAGTGTTCTTTCTCCCATCCTGGACACTCCACAGATATGTAAAGCCCAATTGCCTAGTTTTCCTCAACCTCTGAGGATGCCTGCCATTGATGTGGGAGAACACCAGGAGATAATGCTTCTGGAACATGGCCATACAGCCCGGAAAACTCACAGCAACCCAGTGATTATGGTCACGAAAGCCTTGGATAGAACACTATATATTCTACTCTGATGATGCCAGCCACAGATGCAGGCAAAACGTCAGCAAAAAATGTTGCTAGAACATTGCCTTACAGCTGTACTGCCATGCAGTTCTCTAGAGACGGAATCAGCTCAAAGACAGGCTGGAAAGCTACATTTCCTTTTATTTCTTGAAGCATACAGTGCATACAAAGTTCCATCTGAGAGTTTCTCCCCTCTCCCTTCCTATCCCTCACTCTGACCCTTCCCTTCCCTGTGCCTGCCCCATTTACATGAAGACCCTCAGTCCTAACCAGCTCTCCCTTGCTTTAGGTGGCCAAGGCATGACCTACTTTCATGGTTCCTCACAAAACCAGGATAACAAGCCGGAAACTACACAACAGCCCAGTGATTCTGGCCATGAAAGCTTTCAACAATATATTAACCATGAAATGACTCTTCAGTTACAGTGGGTCTTTATAGTATCTGCTGGGGTTTGATCTAGGGCACCCTATGGATACTGAAATCTGTGGATGCTCAAGTCCATTATATGCCATGGTTTAGTAAGATGGCAAAATCAAGGTTTGTTCTTTGAATTTTTAAAAAGGTATTTCCAAACTTTGGATAGCTGGCGAGGTGATTGTATAACCAAACTAGCAATCCTTATATTTCACTTAATTCTAAGTATGTCCCTTACTTCACTTGTAAAAGACGTTGGGGTATTTTCCATTAAAAATTCCTCCCCTCTACTAGAATTGCAGGGTGATTGTATTAATAAAGAAAAAAAATAGAAAAGTGAAGTCAGGTAATTGTATCCATACCCCAAGCTTCTTCTCAAAACTTAATACACCAAATTGTAGAAAAGTAATGAAAAAGCGAAAAAAAATGGTTTTCTTTAAGACTTACATACAAAGTGAAGTGTTATTTTCCCCCCTGCAAGCTACTTTGCTCATGCTGGAAAAACTGTGTACGGTAAAGTGAAGTTAACCTTTGCTAAATGAAATGGGCAAATGGAATTAGGAATGCACCTGAAAAGGGAAAACAGAATGAATTCAGCATTAAGATTATCTCCAGTAGCAAGAAAATGGCCAAAAAGGGATAGCACAGTGTATTGTCGAAGGCTTTCATGGCTGGAATCACTGGGTTGTTGTAGGTTTTTTCAGGCTATATGGCCATGTTCTAGAAGCCTCTAGAACATGGCCATATAGCCTGAAAAAACCTACAACAACCCAGACAGCCCAACATTTCCATTTAAACCAATCATTCTAATGGATTTGCCATGCAAAATCTAATCATGAAAAGTCTAACGATGCAAATTAATGAGACCAGCCTCCGTTTAAAAATCTCCAAGGAAGGAGGCTCTGTCACACTCCAAGGCAGCCTATTCCATTGTTGAACAGATTTATTTGTAAAGAATTCTTCTAAACGTTTAGGCAGGATATCTTTTCCTCCACTGTTTCCTAGTCTGTGAAGCAGCAGAAGAAAAAATCTTGCTCCATTTCCAATATGACATCCTTTCAAATATTTAGACATGGCTATCATGTCAACTCTTAGTCTTCTCTTCTGCAGGATAAATATACCCAGCTTCCCAAACCACTCCTGTTGCAATACAGAGACCTTTAAAGAGCCAGGCCAATAAGCAAAGGAAAAGAGTTTCTTGAAACAGCACAGTCAACACAAAAATGGCCAAAATAAAGCCAAAAACACTTTAACTTCAGTGTGAGAATCAAAACAAAGCAAAACTATGACCAAATGGTCAAAAAGAGTACATATAAACAAAACCTGGATTATATCTCTCTATAATCTGGATTACAGAGAGATATAATCCGCATTAAACTCCAAGACTAAATAATACACAGGAAAAAGCACTCGTTGTCGTCCACGCCGAAGTTGTCAGCAAATGGGAGGTGAAAGTGAAGAATGAAGAAGTGTCAAAGCAGTCCAATGGTCAGGAAAGGAGAAACAGCAAACAAATGCCAAACTGCGTTGTCGTCAGGGAGAAAGAGAAGCCACAGCGAAACAGCAATCCAGGTCACAGCTTTTACTGTGTTTTATGGTTTATATGTAATTGAATGTGAGTCGCCCTGAGCCTACGGGAAAGGGCGACTAATAAATCGAACTAATAAATAAATAAATAAATAAATAAAAGAAGACGTCAGCAACAAATCAGCTGTCCAGGTCAAAATGGGAGTGAAGACAGCAACACAAAGCCAGCAGCAACTTGCACACAGGAAGCAATACGAAGTGTAGCCAAAAGGGGAAACATGATGCAAACCCCAAGTTTATACCAAGTTCTTCGGAGGCAACGCAGGATCCAACTTACATCCAAAAGGCTGTTCACAGGAATACTGGAACCAGGAAACAAACTGCAGGATATGGCACCCAAAAACACCTTGCCAACTGCAGATCCAAACCCTTCCTTTATTCACAAATCCTCATTGGAACTGGAATGAGCCAACACCCCATCATTAGCCCCATCTGCTGCACTTACAGCTTCATGTGTAGAGCTATGTCTCTCCACTCATGCCTCCTGCCAGGACTTAGATCTCCCCATGATGTAGACTGATCATCCAAGTCCCATCCCCAGCAAAAACCCCAAAAGTATCACTACTAGTTGTTCCAGCACAAACATCACGTACTTTGGTCCAATCCATATCACTACACACACTCTCTGAATCCCCATCTACACTTCCCATAGTTGACTCCTCATCACCAGACCCATCATCCCCTGAAAAGCCCTCAAAAGAATCCACATCAGTAGGATCACTAAGTATCTGCCGGATCTGTTTTCTCTGTTGTTCCTCATCAAACTCCTGCTCCCGAATAGTCAGTTTTGCCCTTCTAGCCTCAACTTCCATGCTTTCAGCAGTACTCAAAGACTCATCTACAACAGCTTCTCACAGAAAATTGTTTCCAGATATTTGACAAGTTTACTCACTCTTCTCTGGACACATTTCAGCTTGTCAATTTCCTTCTTGAATTATGGTGCCCAGAGCTGTATATTACTCCAGGTGAAGTTTGAACAAATCAGAATAGAATGGTACTATTACTCCCCTCACGCTAGCGACTATACTCCTATTGATATAGTCTAAAATTGCATTCACTTTTTAGCGGCTACATCACACTGCTGACTTGCATTAGGCTAACGGTGTGCTAAAACTTCTAGACCTCAAGTACTCTTATTGCCAGGTCTTATCCATCCTATATCTAGGCATTTCCTTTTCTTCTGCCTAAGAACAGTATTTTAAATTTTTCCCTGTTGAAAATCTGTGAGTTTTGGCCTACTTCTCCAATTTTTTGCAATCAATTTTGAATTCCAGTCTCATTCTAATTTGGTATAATCTGGAAATGTAATAAGCAACCAAAATGAAGCCATCGACAGCCAAACACTAATAGAGCATAGCTGAAAGTACTTATAATTCTTAACACTGATGCATAGGGTGGAGTAGAATTTTCACCATGTCCTGAAAACTATGTGCATCAGAAGGGTCACCCTGTGGACATTCCATACACAGATAATCACCACTGAAGAACTACTTTTCAAATTGCCACCATCTCTTTCTACTGGCCACGAATTACATCTGAACATTATTTCAAGGAGATTAGCCCCCTCCCTGTTATCTTCTGCTGTCAGCACAAAACCTAACTCTAGTAAGTTTCCAGCAAATAATCGGTTGAGGAGGAAATAGATTTACATGGCTGAGTGTTATACTTTCTAGACTGATATGATTTTAATTGGAATTTGTTTAACTTTGATTTCGTATTATCGCTTTTTGCATTTTATTTGTGTCATTTTAGTTAATCTTCTGAATTGCTCAGAGGTCCACTTTTGCCAAGAAGGATGTAATTTAAATCAAGAAATGAATTGAGCCTCAGGTTTTCTATGTATTTGTAAAAAGTAATTGTAAATAATAAGAAGCAATTCTGGGCATGCTCACCACATTTCAATCTGGCTTCCGTCCCGGATACGGGACCGAGACTGTTCTAGTGGCCATCTCTGATGACATCCGTCGCCAGCTAGACAAGGGAGGATCAGTATTGCTGGTGTTGCTCGACCTCACCGCAGCTTTCGATACAGTAGACCAGGGCTGTCCAACTGCCAGCCCTGCAGGTGTTTTGGACTTCAACTCCCAGAAATCCTAGCCAGTTTACCAGCTGTTAGGATTTCTGGGATTTGAAGTCCAAAACACCTGCAGGGCCGGCAGTTGGACAGCCCTGCAGTAGACCATGACCTACTGATCCAGTGATTAGCTGCTATTGGAATTCAAGGATCAGCAATAACATGGTCCAACTCATTCTTGCGAGGGAGTAGCCAACGAATGGAGTGGCTGGGCCAAGTATCTGAGAAATCCCCTATCGACTGTGGAGCACCCGAAGGTGCTATTCGATCATCAATGCTGTTTAACATCTATGTTCGACCTCTCACCAAGCTAGTCCGGAGATTTGGATTAGAATGTTTCCAATACGCTGATGACATCCAGCTTCTCTTAAAACTAGAACCTGGAACAACCTCAGTACCGGATAACTTCACCCGGTGTCTTGGAGCGGTGACAAGATGGCTACATGCCCATAAATTGAAAGTAAATCCAGAAAAAACTGAAATCTTGTGGCCTGGCCGCCCATCAGAATTGGTCGGTCTATTACCATCTTTTGAAGGGGAACTGTTAGTTCCATCCCCCACTGTGAAGAGTCTCAGTGTTATCCTGGATTCCAAAATGACGATGGAAGCCTAGATTGCCTCCATTAGTAAAAGGGCCTTCTTTCATTTACGATAAGCGAGGCAGTTGGCACCTTATTTATCAACAGAGGCGCTGGCTAAAATAATCCATGCCACAGTTACGTCAAGGCTGGATTACTGCAATGCTTTGTATGTGGCTTTACTTCGAGCAGCAATTCGCAAGATCCAAATTGTGCAAAATGCAGCCTCTAGACTCCTCACAAAAACATCAATGAGGTGCCATATAACGCAGTCTCTGCAGCGCTTGCATTGGCTGCCAGTTGAACACAGAGTCCTCTATAAGACTCTGGTCCTAGCATTCAAGGCCTTTCGAGGTCAGGGTCCTTCATATCTAAGAAACCGTTTAATGCCACTCCACCACCAGAGACTGCCACGGTCAGCTCATGAGAATATTCTCTATGTCCCTGGCCCTAGAGAGGTTCGTTTGGAGTCCACAAGACATAGATCCTTCTCAATCGCAGCCCAAATCTTGTGGAACTGCCTACCGCCAGACCAAAGAGCCACTTCCAATCTACATACATTTTTAGGGACACTTCAGAAGAGCCTATGACTGTTAGGTAACAAGCTGTGACTATGTAACCTGTTTATTTTCACTGTGTAAGTCGCCCTAGAGCACCTTGGTGGAGGGTGACTCATCCCTATCTCTATCTGTATCTGTATACCTTTATAAAACGGAATGTTTGTATGTATGTATGCGGAGGGCGGGAGGGCAGAAGCAGCCACTTTCACAGGCCAGGGCGGATATGTGGCAGCCACTTTCACAGGCCAGGGCGGATATGTGGCAGCCACTTTCACAGGCCAGGGCGGATATGTGGCAGCCACTTTCACAGGCCAGGGTGGATATGTGGCAGCCACTTTCACAGGCCAGGGCAGATATGTGGCAGCCACTTTCACAGGCCAGGGCGGATATGTGGCAGCCACTTTCACAGGCCACAGCGACCAGCGCGGGTGATGGACCTGCACCAAACTTGGTACACATAACCCCCTAACCCCCTTTACGTCCTGGCGCGGGTCGGGGACATGACCCCTGGTTATGGGATTTGTAGTACTTTCCAACACTTTGGTTCCCACAGACCACTGAGGCCACCAAAAAGGACCAATACAGACCACACTCAGCACACACAGCCCCCATGACCCACTCTACGTCCTGGTGCAGTTCGGAGGGTGGACCATGGATGATGGGACTTGAAGTGCCTCTACTCACTTCCCAAGTCCGCTGCAACCCTCATCCAATCACTGATCGAGACCAAACTTGGCACACATAACCCCCATGACTGCCTTCACGTCCTGGTGAGGTTTGGGGGAGGACTGACAATGGATGATGGGATTTGTAGTACTTTTACACCCCTCTGTTCCCACAGACCACTGTGGCCCCCCAAAAACACCGAGAAAGTCCACACTTGGCACACAGAGCCCCAGTCCACATCCTACTGAAGTTTGGAGGGGGACAGAACATGGATGATGGGACTTGCAGTACCTTCCCTCACTTCCCAATCCTGCTACAAACCTAATCCAATGACTGATCAACACCAAATCTGGCACACAGAGCCCTCATGCCTGGTGCAGTTTACTGTGAGACGGACCACGGATGATGGGACTTGAAGTACCTTCACTCACTTCCGAAAAAGAATGCATCCCTCATCCATTCACCAATACAGACCAAACTTAGCACACAGAGCCCCCATGACCCAATCTACATCCTACTACACTTTTGGGGGGGGGGGGGCAGAGATGATGGGACTTGCACTACCTTCAGTAATTTCATGATACCACTGCAACTCCCAATAATGATGGATCAAGACCAAACTTGGCACACAGAGCCCCCATGACCCACTCTACATCCTGCTGCGCTTCACAAATAACCCGGGCAGGGTCGGGTCCCCAAGCTAGTATATAATAAAGCGGAATGTTTGTTTGTATGTGTGTGTGTATGTATGTATGTGGCAGCATTCTGATTGGCTGCCACTTTCACAGGCCACAGCGACCAGCGCGGGTGATGGACCTGCACCAAACTTGGGACACATAACCCCCATGACCCTGCTTACGTCCTGGTGCGGTTTGGGGGACATGGACCACAGATTATGGGATTTGTAGTACATCCAAACATTTTGGTTCCCACAGACCACTGCGGCCACCTAAAAGGACCAAAAGAGACCACACATGGCACACACATCCCCCATTACCCACTCTACGTCCTGGTGCCGTTTGGAGGTGGGTTGACCACGGATGATGGGACTTGCAGTACCTTCACTAATTTTATGATACCACTGCAACTCCCAATAATGAGGGATCAAGGCCAAACTTGGCAGACAGAGCTTCCATGACCCACTCTACATCCTGGTACTGTTTGGAGGTGGGTGGATCACGGATGATGGGACTTGCAGTACCTTCACTAATTTCAGGATACCACTGCTACTCCCAGTAATGAGGGATCAAGGCCACACTTGGCACACAGAGCCCCCATGACCCACTCTAAATCCTGCTGCACTTCTCAAATGACCCGGGCACCGCTGGGTCACCAAGCTAGTAAGAAATAGAGTTGATTTGTAGAAGGCACAACACTCGGAGAAAAGTTAATCTCTCTGAGAGCAGAATTAGGTTTGAAGATGACCTTAAGAGATTGGAGAACCATGCCAAAAAGAAACACAAAATGAATGACAACAGGACAATTTTTTTTAGATAAAATAAATGAGACGGAGAAATATAGAATAGATTATATCTGGCTGTACAACAGTGCACATGAAAATGTTCTCAGAGACTTAGTAGACGACATGCTAAAACATGTGTAAACAGTGTGATGTGGTGACAAAAAAGGCCAACAGAATGAAGCAATCCAGGTCAAAAGGAGAGTACTACTATATTTTGCCTTGGCCAGGCATCACAAGTATGTTGTGTCCATATCTGGGCATCACATTTTAAGATGGAGAAGTGATATGACAGCCATGTTTAAATATCTGTATGGCAATTCGATGGAAGATGAAAGCAGGACCCAAACCAATGGATTCAAATACTAATAAAGAAGCATTTTACTAAACATCAGGAAGAATTTTCAGAAGTTGGTGGATTCAATTGCCTTGGATGCTTTTACATGGAGACTGGTTGATCACATCTAAGGG
Organism: Anolis apletophallus; assembly: GCA_030556195.1. Taxonomy (NCBI): domain Eukaryota; kingdom Metazoa; phylum Chordata; class Lepidosauria; order Squamata; family Anolidae; genus Anolis; species Anolis apletophallus. The sequence continues at coordinate 9,888,100 of JARBWK010000002.1, read as the reverse complement.
ACATTTAGCTGTGGATTCCTACACTGGTACGGAACTGGACAGATAGATGGAATCCCTTCTAAATATACAGTATTAGTCTATAATCACTTTGAAATGGATCCAGAAACAAGTCTGGCAGCCAAGTCGTGTGAATAAAGAAGTCATGTGATCTCTTTATTTAATACTTGTCTGCTTTGGCACTGAATGATTGCCAATTTGTTAGATTGCTGGTAACCGCCTTGAGTCCCCTCGGGACTCAACAAGTCATGGTGTAACATGTTTGTATCTAAACCTAGCTATATTTCTCAGGCTGATTAAGACTAACTTGACATAAACCATTTAGAAACCAGTGAATTGTATTTTATGTACTACATTTTATAATGATAATAACTTTATTATTTCATTAGTCGCCCTCCACCAAAGTGCTCTGGGCGACTTACAAGAACAGAATAAATGAAACATAATAATACAACAATGACATTAAAATAGAATTAGATTACAAGCTCTACCAAAGAGCCAAGTCTTGATTGCTTGCGCAAAGGACCGTAAATCAGGCATGGCTCTAACATATAGTGGTAGCGAATTTCACAAAGTTGGGGCAGAGATTGAAAAAGCCCTGTGCCTTGTGGACTCCAAACATACCTCTCTAGGGCCTGGTATGTAAAGAAGATTTTCTTAGGCAGGTCGTGGTGACCACTGGTGATGAAACGGGGAAAGGCGGTCCCTAAAGAATAAAGGTCCCTGAACGTAAAGGGCTTTAAAAATCAGGACCAGTATCTTATAAGTGACCCGATGTTCAATTGGCTGCCAATGTAGACGTCGTAAGATCGGTGTTATGTGGCATCTCATAGATGTTCTTGAGAAGTCTGGCAGCCGCATATTAAACCATTTTAAGCTATAGCAGCCAGTGCCTGTTGATTTAAAAGTCTTGTAACATTATCAAGTTTTCCAAATATGTCCTCAATATGTCAAGTAAATTATGTCAACTCTTTTGAATAATCTGCATAACCAATCATTCTTTAAAAAACCCTCTAATCTTCTTTAAGAAACCACAATGACTTCATATGGAAATGAAGAGAATGAAGTTGTATTTAAAAGTACCCAACTTTTCCTAGGGTGTTTAGCAAGACTGAAATCCAGTGTGGTTTAGTGATTTGGACACTGGAGAATGATTTGGGAAACCAGAGTTCAATTGCCACTGAGTGACCCTGGGCAAGACCCATTCTCACAGCATCAGAAAAAGACAAAGGTAAACAAACTCTCTATGAACATCATGTCAAGAAAACCTTGTGAAAGCCTTAGGGTTGACTAGTCAAAATGACTTAAAGGCACACAATAGGAACATGACTGCAATGAGAACTTGCCAGTGAACTGAAGGAAATGCCATGAAGTTGGAGCGGTATACTGAGGAATCAGTCCACTAATTTCAGTCACAGGGTCAACTGTGAAAGTATTATGTTTTGTGTAGTAGATGAAATGTAAATGAGGTGCAATGTATGATGCAATCTATGTGCCTGGATTTCATCAGCCTACTAGTGACTGAGCAAAAATGGAGTCTGGGTGCTGAAAGAGTTAAAGAGAGAGATGATGCAAGACTCTGTGACCACTATATGTAGGAGGCTCCAAGCCAGCTTCTTCCTTCCCATGTGGCTGATGTCTGTGCAATTTGTCTGTGCCAGTAAACCTGTTTGTACTCATTCTGGGTCTGCAGAAGTATTTTCTTCCACACTGCTAAGGAGCTCAATATTCTGACATCAAGAGCTTCATGTGTTGGGTAGCAGCATGCCTGGTAAATGATGCATAACTACCGTATTTTTCGCACCATAAGACGCACCTGCTGATAAGACGCACCTAGATTTTAGAGGAGGAAAATAGGAAAAAAATATTTTCGCTCCCCCTCTAAAATCTAGGTAAGTCTTATCAGCAGGTGCATCTTCAGAGGGCTCGCTGGTTCGCTCGCCCTCTGCCTCCTTTCCTTCCCCCGCCCTTTCCTTGAGGGAAGAAAAGGTGGGGAAGGAAAAGGAGGCAGAGGCGGAGGCGAACCGCGTCGCGTCAGAGCTGGCGGCGGCGCGTTCGGAACCGCTCCGCCCTCTGCCTCCTTTTCCTTCCCTCCGCCCTTTCCTTGAGGGCGGAGGGAAGGAAAAGGAGGCGAGGAAGAGCGAACCGCGCGTGTCAGCTCTGGCGCGACGCGGTTCGCTCCGCCCTCTGCCTCCTTTTCCTTCCCTCCGCCCTTTCCTTGAGGCGGAGGGAAGGAAAAGAAGCCGAGGGAGAGCGAACCGCGTCGCGTCAGCTCTGGCACTGGCGCGTTCGCTCCGCCCTCTGCCTCCTTTTCCTTCCCTCCGCCCTTTCCTTGAGGGCGGAGGGAAGGAAAAGGAGGCGAGGCGAGAACAGCGTCGCGTCAGCTCTGGCCGACGCGGTTCGCTCCGCCCTCTGCCTCCTTTTCCTTCCCTCTGCCCTTTCCTTGAGGCGGAGGGAAGGAAAAGGAGGCGAGGAGAGCGAACCGTCGCCGTCAGCTCTGGCTTGATGCGGTTCGCTCCGCCCTCTGCCTCCTTTTCCTTCCCTCCGCCCTTTCCTTGAGGGTGGAGGGAAGGAAAAGGAGGCGCGAGAGAGCGAACCAGCGTCCCTCCCGCCGCCAACGGACCAGAGAAGAGGAGAGGCGGCGACAGGGTGAGTATATCGCCGCCCTCCCTCTGCTCCAGCGCCTCCCCCGCCTGCATATACGCACCATAAGCCGCGGCTGATTTGTCATCCCACTTTGGGAGAGAAAAAACTGCGTCTTATGGTGCGAAAAATACGGTATATACTTTTGAAATGTTGTTGAACTGCATCTCCCTTCAGCACTAGCCACCACAGCTAGTCCAACAACACAGGTTTCCCAAACCTCATTTAAAAATATTGCTCTTAACTATGATGGACAGTGGGAATGACTCACAAATCATATTCAACCTTCCTAATAGAAATTCCTCTTCCCTGTTTGTCTTGCCCATAGTTTAACCAATCAGTTAACATCCATATGAACTGGTCTAGATTTTTTACAGCTCCACCAAGCACTTCCACACTGTTTTTTTGATTATGGAAATTGCAAACCTATTGAAAACAACATAGATCAAATATAGCACCTATTAAGGCAGAGCTTTCCAAACTGTATGTCCCAACACATTCGTGAGTCGGCTGCAGTGTGTAGCTGTGTTACATGAATGTAACAAGAAACTTCTGAGTATGTGAAATAAAATATATATTTTAAAAAATATAAATGAAAGATTTTCATGAGATGTGTTGTGTCTGCATTACAATTTATGCATGTGTCTGTATCTGTTCTGACAGTATCTCTTATAAGGGGTTAGTTTAACCTTTAGTTTTGTAGTAAAACTGAATCACTGTGTCATCAAAGGCAGCATCTCTAAAAAGTGTTCACCAACACAAAATGTTTGGAAAGCTCTGTATTAAGGTAATGTATGTCCAAGAAATTACACAGCAATACTATAGCATTCAAGTGCTACAAAGCAAGTATAGAATTACAACTATCTCTTTGAGCTATAAAACAATCTCTCACTACAACACACTTTCCACATGGACATTTCTCACTAATTTAACAAGACTTCTGTGATTCTGCACATGCAGGAAACAAATCTGCATTTCTGAGAAACTTTGCTTCTGTTCTTTTTTAGACATTCTTTTGTAAACATTGAAAATGTGCTGGGATTTCTGTGAAAGGCACCAGAGCCCTAAATGACCCTACCCTACCCATGTCTTTGTCTTTGATGCCTTGTAGAAAAAAAGGGGGGTGTTTTTTTTTAATCTATTTCAGGTTCAAAATATGGCACTTCAGCAAAATGTATTTAGGTCTGAATCAAAGTAATATAGGCAAGTTCTCCTTAACTTGTAACAATTCCCTGTATACTGAAATTTATTTAGTCTTTCCCTCCTGCTGAAGATTCTGGGTAGGCTGCAACACTGAAGTCAACATGAAAGTGGATTGGGGCCTACTAGGTGTTTCTGGCCTACAGTTTGAGAAAGGCTGTAGCAGTCTATACTCTTGTAGATGGAACAATGGCATAATCTAACATGAGGCAGTTCTCTTTGTTTTCCTCTATAAATGCATGAGGAAATCTTAGTTATTTTCTGATCAGCTAAAGGGGGGCAAGCAACCAACAAGATCCTTTAAGATAATATTGTGATATTTACAAAGTTGAATGAAGCTTGTAACATCTCTTTGAAGATATTTCTTTCTTATACAACCATATAAGTAGGAATATTTCCTAAGATTGTGACTCTTCAATGGATACATGACTCTAAAAGCAAAGAAGTCATCTCTTTTTCCTCAGAAATAGTTTTTGGTCATTTGTAATCCTCTGCACACTTACCTTAAAGTAAATCCCACTGAATACTATGACATTTACTTGTAATATGCTTACTTGAAATCTATAAAATTGACTAACATGTCCTTAATCAGGAGACAATCCTAGTTTCCATATGTTAAAACAGAGTAACACAATCTTACATGTTTTTACACGGCAAGAAATCTAGACATTTCCTTCAAAATTACAATCTACAAAAACTTCTAAAGTAAGAAGTTCAAATTTGCATAGAGATTTAAGCAATTCAACATATTATGTAAGAAATCAAATAATGGCATACCTTGCGCAAGCATACTGAACTCCAAAAAGAGTGCTATGTGATATAGTTCCATAGCTTCTTCAGCTCTTGTCATGCTTGGCTTTCCTGCTACAAGAGCCTGAACTTCACTCAGACTTCCCACTGAAGGACTGCTGTGCAAAATAGAGAGATCCACCAAGTCTGTGTACATACAGTTTAAAATTACTCTCACATATTTTTTTGGTATAATAGATTCATCCAGTATAATCCTTGTTGGAGTCCTTAGTGTTCGATCTGTGATTTCTTCACCTGTCCGTATCCTCCGTTGCAATAAATGCCGAAAAAATGGTGACCGTGATGAAATTATAGCTTTGTGTGCTCTGAGCTCCTCATCTAAGCAGCCCTGACTTCCGCCATAAGCTTCAACCAGTTCAGAGTCAGATGAAAAGCTGAGAATTACATCATAGTAACACATGTAGTCCAACAATCCTCGCATATCAACATCCAAAGAATTTGGGGTACCAAATTCCTCACTAAGCTGCATGAGAATGTCAACATTTTGAAATCTTGAGTCCTCCATTCCAAATTCTCCTGTGTACAGGTAGTGCAACAAAGCTGAAAACATGGGCAGGTCTATCCCAGCTGTGTTGATATCCATTATAATCTCTGCACCATATTCTGGCGAAGAAGAAAGTAGGGTCTTAAAAAATGGGCATCTCGCAGCTAAAATTGCACGATGCACAGGGAAACAAGTCTCTTGAAATATTAGATCTACATCCGTACAATATTTAAACTCATACAGTTCCGCCATATCTTTCTGTAGGGTTCTACATTCTGGTTTTGCCAAACTAGCTTGTAGAGAAAGCTCTTTTAAGGCTGATGTCCCTTCATATTCTTCTACTAATGCATTGACATCTCTAACATCCCAGCCTGAAAGGAGCTCCCGCATCTGCTTGGCATGATCAGCAGACCGGCTAGACTTTCTGCGCTTAATAAATTTCTTTTTGAGGGTAGCAAGGCCGGAACTTTTCTTCTTCTTGTCTTGAGGTTTTTCATGGCCATGGTCAAGGCTATACAGTTTAGATTCACAACCATAGCCTTGATGGGAATAGGATGATGTTCCTGAAATGAAAATATGAAATTTGTGTAAGTTAAAATGTGGATTCAATGTGAGAAGCCTGAAATGAACTAAACGCTGTTTCAGGATTAGATATTATTTATGTAAAGCAATTAAATGTCGTATTTTCATGGACTCAAGTGGACAAGCATCAAGATGGGAATCATATAGTCTTACAGACGCTATTAGGTTCTCAATCCTAGCATTCCTCAGTTTTGTCTATGCCAGCTAGGGCATAGACAAAACACTCGCTTAAGTATTACCACTTGTGATTTGCAATAACAAACTACTAAAATACAAGCTTAAAAATTTAAAAAAAGTTTCTGTAAAAGACTAAATAAGGCAGAAATAGTAGAAATTCTAAAAATAAAAAATCATAAACAGTAGTCACGAGGAAATCATTTTAAATCACTAGTCAACTTTTCCAGAACAAGGACCAAATTTTAGCCATAACCTGCAATGTAAAAACCATATTCTGTTCATTCCTGTTACTCTACCCATATCTTGACTATTCTTTATATTTATGCTTCTCTTAAAAACAATCCATTTTAAGATCAGTGATGAATTTAGATCATAATAATTATAACCGCAGGTTATAAACCAGCATTTTAAACAAAGTCATTTCTTTTGAAATCATTTTAATAAAAAATGCCCTCTCCCTCTTTTCTTATTTGCATCAGCTGCAATAAGAAGAACTGGGCAAGTCATGCATTCCTAAACAGGAAACAAGGCATTGTGTGATGTGCTTTCACTATCTTTGCCTCACATCTTTTCATTGCCCCATTTCCAATGGTTACTTATTTTTGTATATTCAAAGAACAGCTAACATACCAAGGAGATTTGGAAAAGAAAAGGAGAAAGAGAAAACAGTAGAACAGGCTATAAATAAGTACTGTATTTTGCTTGCATCATATTCAAACTTATCCTTCAATATTCAAACTCAGACTTCTTTTCTATGTGCATGATCTTCTATAGGCAGTCAACAAGTTACAAACAAGATAGCTTCTTTAGCTTTGCTCTTAAAGTTTAATTTATTTGTCAGTCGGAACAGGTACATTTTTAAAGTGTAACTCCAAATATGTATATGTATTAGCTTTGGATTGCATAGGGAACGGTTAACACCCCTGTGCTAATTGTTTTGCTGTCTGTGCCCCTGATCAGAAGATTTCATTTCAGTTTCTGTCACTGTGAGAACTAGACTTTAAAAAAATTGGCTTGTTGACAAAACAAAACAAAATGGTGCTACAGCCATATCTTCCCCATCCATTTTTTAAAAATCTGTAGTCCGTATTATACAAAAGCAATGTAAACAAACTCAGGGGAAGAGCCAGTGAAAAGTCAATCAGGTTTAAGGAATCCAAAGTGATATATATCATCAAACTCTCCATTTGCCCGAAAGCAGGAATTAGCATTTAAATTGGGCAGAACAGGACATTTATCCAATACCCTGGCAGGTAACAAATGAACTAACATGTCAACCTGGAAATTTCAGAGAACTAACAGACAAACTATAGTTTGTATATTATGTGACAAGGAAGATAAACCAAAAGAGACTGAACTTCTGCACAGGCTTCCAAGATGTATGTCTGACAAGTGGAGAGTTGTTAGTTTGTTTAATGACATCAGCACAACACACTATGTAACACTGAAACAACAATGTTTATTAAAACTATTTTCATGTTATGCTGAAAGCTTCAAACAGGCCTGATTTGTTTATATATAAAGTCTTACACAGATGTGTTCATTCTTCCATACATTTTTAATGAAGGTCCAAGAAAGCAACTCAAAATTGATCTTTAGTTTTTCCTTAAAATAATATTTCTTGACTTGTCTTGAAATCCATTTAAATAGCTCTGCAAGTACACTAGTTAATTTGCAAGCAGATGCCCTTTGTAATATACTCTTTCAGTATATATAAAATCCAACTATCACCCAACCTTCACATAAAGATCACCTTACCATAAATTGTACAGCAATTCAAATGAAAAGGTTCCAATTGAACTTGGATTCCCCCCCCCCCCAAAAAAACCCCCACATAAATGTGAATAAATAAAAAGCACTGGACAAGGTACAAGTTGTGCAAGTTGCAAACACTCAACAGCAACTGTGGCTTTAAGTGAAGCCTCTGCAGGGTTTAGAATTAATTAACCCTAAAATCTTACCCTAAGCAAGAATGATCATACTGTTGGGTCTGATGAGCAAATATGACATACTCTTTTAATAATGTATTTGTTTCAAGTTGACGCCAGAGGCAAAACCTGACTAAAACATGGAGCTTTAACAGCACTGCTGTAATTCCGAAATCCCCAGCCCTTTACCAGCTTCCAATCCCATGGCCGGAAATCTCATTTTAACTAAACATCTCCTTTAGCTAATATGACCTTTTCTTTCATGGCAGCAAAGAGAAAAGTTAAAATATTTTATACGTAAAAATGGCTAGCAAAGTGCTGTGAATTTAAAAGGTTTTCCACACCCCACAGCCTCCACACGCTTTTTAGTCAATGATATTTTAAGGATAAATGTCTGCCTAATAAAACTATTGTACTGTTAATTAGGAGATTTCAAAGTGTATGTTTTAAAGCTATGACTATGTGTTTTGTAAAGCTGCCTAGCATGTGTAGAGTTAATAGACCACAGAGGTTTAAGTTATCCTAGAAAGGGCAGTACAAAAATGTCTTCCTGCTTCCTGTGATGAGAAAGGCCTTCAATCATCACAATGGAATTTGTGAGGCATGCCTTTACTGATAAGAAACTGCAATCGCCATCTTTCGAAGATGTTCCTGCATCAGTACGGATGTACTTGTTGTGTGCGATGTTTATGTATATAGTGTAAATAAACTAAATACTTTATGGCTGCAATCAATCCAACTTTTATTACTACTTCAACAAAAACCATCTTGAATAATGTTCACATCTATTGCTATAGCTTACACACTTTACTTACACGAGACTATGTCAACCAACTATGCTACTTATGTACCACAAAACCTGAAGCCTGTGGTTGCATCCAAAGCTGAACAAGTGCAACAGATCTAAGGTAGAAATTTGGAGCAAGAGACTGAGAGAAGGAGGGGACATGAATCTGTGGCAGTACCACTAAACCACTTCTCTAACACCAAAAATAAATAAAAAGTGGGAGTCACAGAAGTGGTCATAATGTCAAGACAGCAAGATCTATTTTAAGAATCCAGTCAAACTGCCAGTCAGTTCAAGCTTAAATTCCACAGTAACATCCTAAAACTGTTCTGATGTCGGGATCCAGAAAGTCTTTTCTCCCAATGTGCCATTGACTGGCATTATATTTATGCTCATTGGTTACACTTCTTTCTTTCTTTCCTGGAAACCTGCACTACCACTTTGAGTAGCACTGGTCTAAAACAGAAGTGAATGTTTACAGACTTGCTAGAGGGAGGAGGGAGCAATATGTAGTAGTAATCCACATACCAACAAACCATGGTTCATTATAACATCTAAACAAGGCACCATGAATGCTTTCTTTTCTACCATTATTAGTTGTGCTTTTTGCCATCCAGGACTTCAGAATAAAAACAACAGATTGCATGCTGTATAGAACTCAAATCCAAAATCTATTGCTCTGAACAGTCATTGAATAAATTAAATAGAGGCCAGCCCTTTGTTTATGATACTTCACTCCGACATGTTTTAATAATGCATTGTTGAAGGCTTTCACAGCTGGAATCACAGGGTGTTGTGTGGTTTCCGGGCTGTATGGCCATGTTCTAACAGCATTTTCTCTTGATATTTCACTTGTATCTGTGGCTGGCATCTTTAGAGAATCTGATGGTAGTAAAGCAATACTATACTTGTAGTATACTTGTGGAATATCCAGGGTGGGAGTAAAAAACCACATCTGTTGAACAAGTGTAAAGGGTGCAATTAGCAAGCTAGATTTTTTGTGTGTTGAGTACAGCCCTGAAACCACACAACACCTTTTTTGATAATGGTTTTTCACAATCCTGAAACAACAGAAATAATGCTTCAAATGCAAACAACATATTAAATGTAATATGTAATGTGGATCTAAGTTAGTTCAAGGCAACTACATCAGATGATTCCAAGTTCTATACTAAAGAGGGAGGTTTTCCCTCTATCAACTTCTACACTGTTGATTGTCTAAGACTTCCCATTTATGTGCCCTGAAAGAAGTTTTACAGACTTGCCCAACTCCACCCAATGAGTTTCTTGTCCAAGCAGGAATAATAAATCTTCCCAGATCAAGTTCAACCTATTGCAAAACCAATATTTACTGCAAATGTAGTTTAGAACTATTAGTTATAAAAACAGAATGCAATTCAAAATTCGGCTAGTGTGGCAGTCATTTTAGTAATGCAGACTCCTGTTCAGTGGAAATTGTGTAAACTCACCAATTTTTCAAAGAATAGCTATCATCTTAAGCTCACTGAATTTATCATTATTCGCTGTAGGGATCAGAGGAAAATTTAGTACAGTACAGAAATACTCAAACCAAAGGTTAGGGATATAAATTCTTACCTATGAACGTCTGTTGTGCCTGAGAATTTCCCCCTACCCTTGGGGAACACGAATGAGGGTAGTTAGAAGCATTAGCACCCATTTTCTTCAGTCACTTAGGCATTCCGCTTGCGGGCTCATCAGCGCACAATCCCATAATCCATCATAAAAGTTAAGACACAATTCAGGCAGGTTCTTTGCCTCCATTTCTGAACAAAATATAATAGAAAACAGAAACATAATCATTGTTAGCTTCTCTAGCACCCCACTGTGATTAAAATTTACTTCATTTAGTATACAATTGTTATAAGTGATCATTTATATCTCATCTTCTTTTCAATAATAGTACCCAAAGGAGTTCACAAAACCTTACAGTTAAAAGCATATACAAAGACATAAGTTAAAGCATAAAAATATTACTGATATATAATTAAATAACCCATAGCATTAAAACCCTTTAAAAAGGATCCATTAAAAGACAAACATGAATAAAAAAAACCCCATACCAATAAAATAACTTACAATCTATTACTAAATGCTTGTCTGAACAATAAGATTTGTTTCCTTACATAAAGAAGCAAAGGAGGGAGTCTGGGGATAGGAATTAAAAAGTGAGCAAACAGTCACAAAGAGGGCTAATTCCTATGTTGTCATCAGACATGTAGGGACAGGTGGTGGGGGTCAAGAGAAGAGACTCTCGTGGGTATCATAAAGCTTTTGGCTAGTTCATATTGGAATATATGGTCCTTTGGATGGCCTGAACTCAAAGTGTATAGGGTTTTATAGGTCAAAACGAACACTCTGAAATATAGTCAACAACACCTGGTATTTATTGAACATCTCCCATCCAAATACTAACCAGAACTGAAGTTCAAGGCCTGACAAGATTTGGTAACCTCATCGTATTTAGGGCCATTATCACCAAGGTCACATCAAACATTTCCAAAAATAAGTGCACACTAGCTTTATCTCTACACACAAATTCCTGGACACTGCTGAAACCGGAGTTTCGTGCTCAGAGCTGATCAAGATTATACCAAAGCTACAAACTTGAGATTTCAGCAGGAGGTTAGCCCCATATAGCACAGGGCCAAATCCCAATTTCATTATCTGCTTTTCTACTGACAAGAAACTATTTTGTCTTCTGCTTCATTTTGTTAACTACCACCCGGTATTTTATTGCTACCATATATCAGGTTAGCATGAAAACCCTGAGTTAAATACAAAAAAAGACATGGAGATGGGTGTTACCAATATACCCCCGCCCCCTCATTGGGAACCTTGTCTGGGTCAACTTGGGCCCTCCCTTTCACCCTCCAGGTGTTTTGGACTTCAACTCCCACTACTCCAACCCCTTCCCCGCTTTGGCCCTGCCCTCTCTCCCTCGTCCTTCACTCTTGCCTTCCTTCCTTCCCATTGTCAAACAAGGGAGGGGGATGTGGTGGAGAGGCAATAACAGGCCCCGCCCCCATCTCCCTACTCCAGCTCCATCCCGCCCCTACTCTGTTCCCGCCCCTTTCCCGCTCTGGCCCCACCCCCTCTCCCTCCCCGCACTCCCCCCTCCTTCCCTCTACCCTTCCTTCCTTCCTGATGGATAGGAAGACACCATCAAAGTGCTCCTGACAGATGCCCATCCAGTCCAACCTCATTTGGCAGTAAAGGAAGACACAATCAAAGCCCTCCTAACAGATGGCCAACCACTTGGAAGGCAGCCCCAAAGGCCATCCAGTCCAACCCCCTTCGTGTGTGTGTCTGTCTAATCATCCATCTATCCATCTACCATTACAGCTATCTATCTATCTATCTATCTTCTTTCCATCTACCAATGTCCCTTCTGCCTATTGTTTCATGTCTGGATATCCTCTATTTTCTATGGGTAGTGTTCAGCAGCTATTTCATATTTCTAATATATATATTTTTATATTTCATATTTCTAAACACACACATGGGATATACACACAGAGGGAGAGGGCGCAATTAGGAGAATAAGGATTTGTCCTGTCCAGTTCTTAAAGTGAGGTACAAGAAGGTCTAAGGGGGCACATGACACAGGAAAAGATTAGATTAGATAGATAGATCAATGGTTACACACACACAGGTGTCTGCTTCAAAATCATAATGTAATTGTACCTGCCTCTCCATAACAGTAAAAAAGAAATCACCAACATCCAATAGGTAAGTACCTCTCCTTCACAATAGTCCAGATTGTTACCCCTACTTCAAATATTATTACTATAGGCTACAGCAATGCATGGCAGGGCATAGCTAGTCTTATATGCAAACAAGGAAGAGACTCTTTCCTCTAGGAATTTGAGTTTAGCAAAAACCTCTAAAAATGAACCGAGCAAGTGTAACAGCAGAAAGTGAGCAACTCTAGGCATGAGACATCAGGATCACAAGTTATGTACATGGGCAAGTAGAAATGCTCTCTCCAGAAATGAATAGCCACTGTTTGTAGAATGTCAGCATCTACCCTCTCTGCAGTAAAGCATAATTCAATTTGAAAAAACCCAAAGCAAAACTGATGTCAACACATGCCATATAAAATCACTACTAGCACCAAAACTATATGTCTATGAACAGTTGGCTCTGGTCCAGGAAACCCCAAGTAGTTCAGTGGTAGAGAAGAGGTTTCTGTAAGTAATAATTTCAATAGCCAATTTCAGACTCACTTACGAAGAGCAAAAGCCTTACAAAACAATAAAAGATTTGACGGCCTGATGGAAACTCAACAGGGATGCAGCCAGCCAGTCTTTTGGGAGAAAGCTCTCAAAATCAAGGTTTGGCTACAGAGAAAACTAGTCTTCTAAATTTACCAACTAGTTGTGTGGGAGAGGGAGGAGAAATACAACAGGGTCTCAACTGAAGAGCTCAGGTATCTAGGAATCTGGAATATTTCTGTTGCCCAAGCCTACTGAAAAGGTCTCCACTTCCAGCAATTTTGTTTCTCAAAGAACATAAATCCTTGACAAATATTTAAACTGACTTGTAAGATCATGATTAAATATTCAGGATTTTATATTGCTTTATTTATAATCAGAGAAGGAGGAACTGATAACTTCTAAATAAAGACAATCTTCTGTATACTACATGAAAGACAAACAACTCTCCCTCATTTCTTATAGAATGTAAGTTTGATATGTTTATCAAATGAGCTATAAACACAAACTGTAGCAAATGTGCATTTTTGTTTTTTGACAAGATTAACTGCAATAAAAGTTCAACCTATAATAAGATGGCATCTAAATTCACAAACCAAGTATCTTAGTTTTCTAAAGATTTTCCACTACTTTTCATAATTTAAAAATGTCTCAGAATACCAGCAATAATCTGAGGCATCTAGGCTTACAGCCAGAAGTCTTTAATCTAACAAAAGCTCTGTGTGCAAACCAGGCTTTGAGTAACAGCCATGCTTTTGTATACTACTTTCCTCTCAACACCAGCATTTTCATACAATTTCTACTGGGACTTCAAAAAGATTAAATAACAAGGTACAAGAGGGGAACCATATTGTGGAGCCAAATATTTCAAACTTGGATGTTCTCCAAAAAATACTGAAGCAGCCAACCTACAGAGAGAGTGTTAAAGTTTAAACTCATGCAATTTAGACATATATTTTCAAATTTTATAATGGTATGAATTAAAAGATAAGAGAGGAAGTGATCCAGAAGCACAAATGTCACAGACAGCTCTCCATATTTGCTGGAGTTAGGGATGAGGGCCCTCATGATAGTGTGAAAAAATAAATTTAAAAACCCACTATTTTTTAATGTGAGAAAACACCTCTCTATGAATCTCTGGGTTCTTCGGTGTGACTCTTTAATCAACTTGTGCCAGAGATGCGTCCTCTCTAGGAATGTTGAAGCATTCATTGAACCAACACTCATACATGAGACACATGATCTAAAATGCTGCAAAGTTTGGTGGTCAACACAATGAAACTTTTATAAATGAGAAAGGTAATAACAGTGTATGCTGCATTGTTATGGCCTACCTGACATACACAATACAAAAGTCTGTGCTATTTCTTTTCTTCCTTAAAGGAAACTACTCAAGTTAGAATTAAGTTTAACTTAAGCAGAATTCTAACTTTAGTGGCCTACATTCTGGTCATCTCCACCCACACAGAACAAGGAAATATGAAACGGAGACCCTGATAAACAAAAGGAGGTGAAACAAAAAATTTAAAAGGGCAGCTCCATTAACTATGAGCTCCTGATCTACCAGGAATATTCATTGGTGCATCACAGAAATATGGTTCCAGGGCCTTGCTAGAGTTTGAAGTGACACCACTCTCTATGACTGTGTTAACTGAAGAGTAATTTCTGTTTCTCACTTTCTATTCTCTACTGCAAGCAAATCTAGTAGAAGGAAGGACCTTTCCCTTAAATATTTGTAAGAAATGGAAATATGTTTTTCCAACCACCCTAGGCATTTCCAAGACTATCCAGAAATGACACAAGCACCTGTACAATGATATATCTAACGATATGGCCACATGGAGGCAGTAGCAATCTTAAACATCTTTTTAATATCATCAAAGATTGCAAAATGTTCCCGAAGAGTTATCAAATTAACCAAATTTCCACACCTACTCTAATCTACATTTTTTCTTATAAAATATGAGATCTTTTTAAAAACTAAGATGCCTAGTGAAAACATGAAATGAAGCTTTTCTGTTGAGCTGTATATGCCACTGAAATATGGCCAGTGAGATAAATATAATTGAAACAGCTGCAAAATAGGCTGAAAAGAAATTATAGTTTGATGGGTTTCTCTCTTTTTTTCTTGAGGAGAGAAGTCTGGAAAATAAATAAGGTGCATCCATACACTTTGGGATCTCAAACCATTTCTGCAGTCTTAGGGATTTGCCTCTGCCTCCACTTAACCATAGCTCTCATTTACACAGGTTGATATTTCTGTAAAAAGAATTACAAGCCAAATTGCGGCATGGGAATGAATACAAAGGGACTAGAAGTAAATCTTTCTGCCTCTACCCAGCTAAAATAAATAAATATGCCTGGAATGTTACTTGGATCATCTTTTTAATTTTAAATGGAAACATAAAATGTTATTTATAGAACTGAAAAGAAGAGAAATATACAAGACATATTTGTAGTTTTCTTCTATGATATCAATTGTAAGACCATGCTAACAAATAGCAGCAGCTACTTTTTCTGGGAAGAGCAGCCAAAAGGCATCTTTACCTTTTAGAGATCTAATTATATGCCTGACTGCATTGTTCTGCCAACTTCCCATGTCAGTTAAAATAATAATCTGTCTCAAAATATTAACTGTCATTAAATTTGTACTCTGGAACAACAGATCCATACAAGGAATTTGATTTCTCACTCAGCAAAGACTTATTTCTATATCAACACTTTTAACTAATTACAAAAGCACTTTCATAATATACACATGTGCGCACACAGATGCTAACTTTTCTAACTATGGTGTTAAAGAGTGGCAGAATAGGTTAATTATTAAAAACAAAGCATTCTACATTAGTCAGCCCTCCATATTCGCTGAGGTTAGGGTTGCAGCAATCTCTACATCCTCCGCATCCTCCAGCATGGCTCTATGGTCAATTTCTGCCAGAGAATCTAAATATTCATAGAGGCAGAAATTACACTGGAAAACCGGTTGAAGGTGAATCCATCGAAGACGGAGATTCTGTGGCCTGGTCGCCCTGGATTGGATGAGTGCCGGTTGCCTGCCTTGGATGACGCGCAACTAAGTCCGTCATCTCTGGTTAAAAGTCTAGGAGTCCAGTTGGACCCATTGCTGTCCATGGAGGCCCAGGTCTCCATGGTTAGCAAACTTTCGTTTTTCCATCTGCGACAAGCCAGGCGACTGGCCCCCTTACCTGTCCAGGGACGATCTGGCCACAGTGATCCAAGCGACGGTCATCTCGAGGCTAGACTACTGTAACACCCTCTACATGGGCCTGCCCTTGCCGACAATCCGGAAACTCAAGCTAGTGCAAAATGCTGCGGCTCGACTACTGGCGGGAGCACCAGTGAGAGAGCACATCACTCCCATTCTGCAGCGTTTGCACGGGCTCCCAATCAAGTACCAAATTGTCTTCAAGGTGTTGGTTTTGACCTTCAAGGCCCTGCATGGTCTAGGGCCAGTGTACCCTATATGCTCCCCCGAGATCACTACGCTCGGAAGAGCGAAACCTCTTAATGGTTCCATCAATTCGCTCCTGCCATCTCTCCACAACAAGGCAGCGTGCCTTCTCAGCTGCGGCACCGACATTATGGAACACACTGCCGGATTATGTCCGGACCATTACAGAGCTCATCCCATTCCAGAGGGCCTGTAAAACTACACTATTCAGGCTTGCTTTTAGCTAAAGCCTTCAGACGTTGAAATCCGCCTACTGCTCCCAGTCTTTACTATACCGATGTATTGCCTATAGTTCACTGTTTTTATGTATTATATTGTTTTTATGAATTTGTATGCTTTATTGTTGTACCAATTGTTTTAACCTGGCTGTATGTAAACCGCCCCGAGCCTGCAGAAAGGAGCGGTATATAAGATTGATGAAATAAATAAATATTTCGAGAGAGAACGTTTTAAATCAAAACTGCAAATATGGAGTGTCATTTGCATTCACCATCAACACTGTTCATGGGACATCTCTTAATGATAGAACACTGAAGCAAAGATACTTTCTTCTGTCATATCCTTTAAAATTCTTCTGAAATATTCGTGGGATTTTTTTTTCTTTGGTTAATATAGACAACATCCACTTGTTTAGATCAAATTCCTCTAGTGGTTCTCCTGTAGCTGTTTAATTAATTCATCTCAAAAACTGATGAACACAATCTTACAAGTTTGTAAAAATCTTTTGATGTTTAATGTGTTTTGCCTTAAACTGTTTAATTCATTGTTTTTATATTACACCAAGCTATCCTGAGAGCTTCTGGATACAGGATACAGTAGAAATATGTTAATAGTTAATATAAAATTTATCTTAAAATTTGAGAATGGAGAGACTTGACAGAAGTGTGTAGAATTGTAGACAGAGTGAAGTTTTCCAAACTTTTCTTCCTCTGATAAACTAGAAACAGGTGTCATTCGCTAAGGTTGAATGGTAGGAGATTTAGAGGAGATATGAAGACAAATAATGCACAGTATACTGATGCCATAGAACTGATACCATAAGATTTCACGATGGCTGCCAATCTTGGATGGCTCTAAAAGATAATTAGGTAAAAGGAATCTGAATATCAGTCGCTACAGAATACAATCAGAAAAGCACATATATCCTCCTTTTGACAATCCTATTGGTAATTGGCTAGACACTGTGTAAGAATAGTGGACTAGGCTTTTCATTTGATCTAATATAGTTGTTCACGTTCTTAATAACCATAAGAAATATATTATAGCTCTACTGATTTATCACAGTTTTTCTATTAGAAGTCTAATATTTTTAGCCTGGTTGCATTCTTGCATTTGTCTCCATTAACTGCTCTTTCATTTCCATCACATCAAACATTAGCAGTGAATATAGGAAATTCTATTCACATACCTTCTTCCTCTCACTCTGTACTGTATAAAAATCAGAATGTATTAGACAACTGATCAGAAAATTATTAATTAACTAGCTTGGGGACCCGGCCCTGCCCGGGTTATTTGTGAAGCGCAGCAGGATGTAGAGTGGGTCATGGGGGCTCTGTGTGCCAAGTTTGGTCTTGATCCATCATTATTGGGAGTTGCAGTGGTATCATGAAAATACTGAAGGTAGTGCAAGTCCCATCATCTCTGTCCCCCCAAGTGTAGTAGGATGTAGATTGGGTCATGGGGCTCTGTGTGCTAAGTTTGGTCTGTATTGGTGAATGGATGAGGGATGCATTGTTTTCGGAAGTGAGTGAAGGTATTTCAAGTCCCATCATCTGTGGTCCGTCTCACAGTAAACTGCACCAGGCTGTAGACTGGGTCATGAGGGCTCTGTGTGCCAGATTTGGTGTTGATCAGTCATTGAATTAGGTTTGTAGCAGGATTGGGAAGTGAGGGAAGGTACTGCAAGTCCCATCATCCATGTTCTGTCCCCTCCAAACTTCAGTAGGATGTAGAGTGGGTCACTGGGGCTCTGTGTGCCAAGTGTGGACTTTCTCTGTGTTTTTGGGGCCACAGTGGTCTGTGGGAACAGAGGGGTGTGAAAATACTACAAATTCCATCATCCATTGTCAGTCCTCCCCAAACCTCACCAGGACGTGAAGGCAGTCATGGGGGTTGTGTGTGCCAAGTTTGGTCTCAATCGGTAATGGATGAGGGGCGCAGCAGACTTGGGAAGTGAGTAGAGGTACTTCAAGTCCCATCATTCATGGTCCACCCTCCTCCAAACTGCACCGGAATGTAGAGTGGGTCATGAGGGCTCTGTGTGGCAAGTTTGGTGTTGATCAATCATAGGTTTAGGTTTGTAGCAGTCTTGGAAAGTGAGGGAAGGTACTGCAAGACCCATCATCCATGTTCTGTCCCCCTCCAAACTTCAGTAGGATGTGGACTGGGTCACTGGGGCTCTGTGTGCCAAGTGTGGTCTTTATCAGTGTTTGTTGGGGCCACAGTGGTCTGTGGGAACAGAGGGTGTAAAAGTACTACAAATCCCATCATCCATTGTCAGTCCTCCCCCAAACCTCACCAGGACATGAAGGCAGTCATAGGGGTTATGTGTGCCAAGTTTAGTCTCGATCAGTGATTGGATGAGGGTTGCAGCAGACTTGGGAAGTGAGTAGAGGCACTTCAAGTCCCATCATCCATGGTCCACCCTCCTCCGAACTGCACCAGGACGTAGAGTGGGTCATGGGGCTGTGTGTGCTGAGTGTGGTCTGTATTGGTCCTTTTGGTGGCCTCAGTGGTCTGTGGGAACCAAAGTCTTGGAAAGTACTACAAATCCCATAATCCGTGGGTCATGTCCCCGACCCGCGCCAGGACGTAAAGGGGGTTAGGGGTTAGGGGCTCCATCACCCGCTGGTCGCTGTGGCCTGTGAAAGTGCAGCTCCATCACCCGCCCTGCTGGTGGCTGTGGCCTGGCCTGTGAAAGTGGCTGCCCCATATCCGCCCTGGCCTGTGAAAGTGGCTGCCCCATATCCGCCCTGGCCTGTGAAAGTGGCTGCCCCATATCCGCCCTGGCCTGTGAAAGTGGCTGCCCCATATCCGCCCTGGCCTGTGAAAGTGGCTGCCCCATATCCGCCCTGGCCTGTGAAAGTGGCTGCCCCATATCCGCCCTGGCCTGTGAAAGTGGCTGCCCCATATCCGCCTGGCCTGTGAAAGTGGCTGCCCCATATCCGCCCTGGCCTGTGAAAGTGGCTGCCCCATATCCGCCCCTGGCCTGGCTGAAAGTGGCTGCCCCATATCCGCCCTGGCCTGTGAAAGTGGCTGCCCCATATCCGCCCTGGCCTGTGAAAGTGGCTGCCCCATATCCGCCCTGGCCTGTGAAAGTGGCTGCCCCATATCCGCCCTGGCCTGTGAAAGTGGCTGCCCCATATCCGCCCTGGCCTGTGAAAGTGGCTGCCCCATATCCGCCCCTGGCCTGTGAAAGTGGCTGCCCCATATCCGCCCTGGCCTGTGAAAGTGGCTGCCCCATACCCGCCCTGGCGAGTGAAAGTGGCTGCCCCTTATCCCTGGCCGGTGAAAGTGGCTGCCCCATCCGCCCTGGCCTGTGAAAGTGGCTGCCCCATATCCGCCCTGGCCTGTGAAAGTGGCTGCCCCATATCCGCCCTGGCCTGTGAAAGTGGCTGCCCCATATCCGCCCTGGCCTGTGAAAGTGGCTGCCCCCATATCCGCCCTGGCCTGTGAAAGTGGCTGCCCCATATCCGCCCTGGCCTGTGAAAGTGGCTGCCCCATATCCGCCCTGGCCTGTGAAAGTGGCTGTGAAAGTGGCTGCCCCATATCCGCCCTGGCCTGTGAAAGTGGCTGCCCCATATCCGCCCTGGCCTGTGAAAGTGGCTGCCCCATATCCGCCCTGGCCTGTGAAAGTGGCTGCCCCATATCCGCCCTGGCCTGTGAAAGTGGCTGCCCCATATCCGCCCTGGCCTGTGAAAGTGGCTGCCCCATATCCGCCCTGGCCTGTGAAAGTGGCTGCCCCATATCCGCCCTGGCCTGGCCTGAAAGTGGCTGCCCCATATCCGCCCCTGGCCTGTGAAAGTGGCTGCCCCATATCCGCCCTGGCCTGTGAAAGTGGCTGCCCCATATCCGCCCTGGCCTGTGAAAGTGGCTGCCCCATATCCGCCCTGGCCTGTGAAAGTGGCTGCCCCCCTGGCCTGTGATCCGCCCCTGGCCTGTGAAAGTGGCTGCCCCATATCCGCCCTGGCCTGTGAAAGTGGCTGCCCCATATCCGCCCTGGCCTGTGAAAGTGGCTGCCCCATATCCGCCCTGGCCTGTGAAAGTGGCTGACCCATATCCGCCCAGGCCTGTGAAAGTGGCTGCCCCATATCCACCCTGGCCTGTGAAAGTGGCTGCCCCATATCCGCCCTGGCCTGTGAAAGTGGCTGCCACATATCCGCCCTGGCCTGTGAAAGTGGCTGCTTCCGCCCTTCTGCCCTCCCGCCCTCCGCATACACACATACACACATACAAACATTCCGTTTTATAAAGGTATACAGATTCACAGATTATACTTCCTAGTCATTAATTATTCTGACAATTCTTGATGTCCACATGTGTGCAGTAATGTGTATGATTTCACATGTAGTCTCTGAAAACTGCAGAAGCTTCTGGCAGCTAACAACGACTGCTATTTGTAAATATAAAGCCTGTTCTCATAAGCTACTCACAAATGGTCTGAAGAGAAAACGAAAAATGCCTCACATAATAAGCAAATGTGGTTCAAGTTGCATGTTGGAGGCAGGGAACCATGATGGTGGGAAGATGTGAGGACAACATTCAAAGAATGCAAATTTGGAAATTAGCCCAAGTAATAAATGCACTCATTTTAATTTTGGCTAGAATGAACTTTGGACTGGAATAATTATACGAGGAGAAAGTGTCCTGGACAAAATATCCCAGCCGCTTTTGAGACTATGCTTCCACATTGATGGGGTTCATCTCCTGACAGATTCCCAGTACGATTACGTAGCTCTGGAAAACATTCCCTAACTCTAAGTTAAGGTTTCCTGTGGTTCCCAGATTTCAACTTCTGCATTATTACTAAATGTTAAGATCTGTTAAATTTCTTAATGCCTAACACAATCCATATCAACTGGGTTGCAATGGTTACTGTGACTATTTTTAATATTAAAGACTCCAGCTCAAATGATAACTTCTACAGGAAATGTGAAGCGAAAAAATGGTGTACATATGGATAGCTCAGTTGGCAATTAAATATATATCTTTGCTCTCCATCATTCCACATTTTGCTACAGAGTTCATGAGTTCACAAGATATGTAGTTCCTGAGTGGTTTACCTTTAGCATTTTAAATCACACATTACTGTAAGTATGGTCATTTGTCCAATAAAATAGGTACAGAGAAATTTCCAATGAGCTCAAATGGACATACTTAAGGGAACCAGTTTGTCACTTCCAATAAAAAGAGTTTGCAAGATGTATGCCCAAAGACAATGTCTTACTCTTCCACACCGTCAACAAAGTTCTGATTACAAAGTTGCACAACACAGCTCCTCTAATGATACTTTAAAAGTCTAGTCTAGGGAGGATTGATATTGATTTTAGCCCTTGGACACTGACCACTTGGTATATTCCACTACTGCACAGAAACATTTCTCAAACTGACAGGCAGAACTCTACTTAAGAAAAATTAATATAGATTATTATGGGGCCTGGGGGTGGGAGCAGAAACAATCAGAATTTCCCCAAGTGTGAGTCACAACCACTATGGAACAGCAAGCCTCAAATAATAACTTTCAATAGGAAGCAAAAAGAGGGACAATTTTAAAAGGAGAGCACAGAACGAGAAAGGAATAATAACAACAACACCAACAAAATAGTTACTTGTACCCCGCTACCATCTCCCCAAGGGGACTCAGGGTGGCTCACAGAAGCACTTCAGGTGCCACATACAAACAACAATACATAAGTATAAACATAATGACATAAGTACAATCAACAGTGCATTAAAATCTCGCCAAACAGTTATAAAAATATAAAATTATAACATTTCTAAAACGCAGTAGAACCTGCGGGTAAGCCAGCGATTTGTCATAACAATCAAAGTGCAGGGCAGCGATACAAAAGATTCATCCCGTTGACCATGGATTACTTAGGATCAAAGGCCTGCCTGAAGAGCCATGTTTTTAGACCCACCCGGAAGGCCTGAAGAGAGGGGGCTAATCTAATTTCTTGAGGGAGGGTGTAACGAACTGTCCTACCTTGCACGACCAGTGTTAGCTCTGAAAAGGCCCAACAGCTAAGCATCCATTTTGGTGACGGAGCCAGCAGGCATCCATTTTGTAAAACACATTGCCAGAAGGGGACGGAGCCAGAAAGCAGCCTGGAGGGAATGTGTAGAGCTACCTGATTGGATGGGAGTCCTAGAGGAAAAGTGAGTGGAGCTTGGTCAAGTGAAAAAAAAGGAACCTTGGGGTTTGTTGGGTTTTTTTAAAAAAAAAATCTGACAGTTGGAGAGCGTTGGCACTAGAAGTCAGTTAGTGGGAGTCGGTTAGCAGTTGTGGACAGTGGTTTTAAGACAGACCATGGTAATAGGGCTGATTGGGAATAAGGAACTATTTAGTTGAAGGCTAAAAATTTCCTGTGTATTTTAAAGGTTGTCTGGAACCTAAAGGTTGAACTACTGAGTAGTGTTGAACTACTCATATTCTCAGTAACCATTAAGCTCTGTACCAATCTGCAACCATTAAGATTTCAATGCATACCTGTTCACAGTAAACAAATAAACATCTTTCTTTGTAATTATTGAAACCAACGCCTCTGTGTGCCTCTCATACAACCTATTCCCATACAGATGGACCACAGTGGTCAAATCAGGCTTTTCAAGGCATGGTCACACCTGAGCCTCAAGTGTCAGCGAAGAATCCAGGAGGACTCCCAGGCTGTGGACTTGTGTCCTCAGAGAGAGTAGAACCCCATCAAGCATAGGCAGCAACCTTGCAATTGACCAGCAGGACCTCCGTCTTGTCTGGATTAAGCCTCAATTTGTTGTCCCATCACAGCTGCCAGGCAGTGGTTTAGAATCTGAGGAGCTTCCCTGGAATAAGGTGGCAAAGAGTTGCAGAGTTGTGTGTCATCTGTGTATAGATGGCACCCAACTCCAAAACTCCGGATAACCTCACCAAGTGGTTTTAAAGCAGGTTTGGTACTTTTCCGAGCATAAAAAGTACAGTCAGAGAGTGATGCTACATGCGTGTCAACTCTGAAAAGAGGGTTTTGGTGCCAAGAAATCAGACAGGCACTTGCACTGAAAGACTAACACTGTGATTTAATGCATTTTAATACACCCTGTGCCCAATTTGAGATAATATAGGCTAGATGGGTGGAAACAGTGCAGTTTGAGCTATGAAAGTTAATGGAAATTTTAATGTGAATGGAAACAGCAGTGCGCATGGCAAGAGTCCGTCCTTCTCCGCTGCTGGCACGGAGCCCGGAAATATTGTTTCAAGTCAGGAACAGAGAGACTCAGCATTGATAGCTTGCACTGTGAGAAAGAAATAATTAATAGATGGCTATTGTTCTCATTCTTAGGTATGACAGAGAGATGATGCTAATGATTTATGCAGTGTCTATTGGATTAATGAAATGTCATGTAAACAACAGTAATCACCAGCCAATTATGCTTGTTTTATCCATGAAGAAGGGGTGGGCTAAACTGAAATGACTCAATTACGGGTATAAATGTCTTTGTATGAGATGTGACGGGGTCTTTTGCCCCTATCTGCAGCTGTGTTCTGCTGGCAAAGCCCACCAGCTGGTGCCAGAATAAATTCTTTTTTGATTTTCACCTATTTCACAGTTGTCGTGTGTTCTCCTCATCCTAGAACCCGCGAATACAAGCAGCTTTGGTAAAGTTAAATTGGTACTTGGAGTTCCATAACTCCTCAATTCTGCTTCAATACAGAAGTCTGGGGAAGAGGTTTATAATATTGGTGGCAGCCCTACCTTTGAAGATTTGTGTGATCTGCCCTCTGTGTCCTGTGTTTAGCTTAATCTCTCTCCTCACTATACTTATTTGGTGGCAGCGGTGGGATGACTAAAGGAAAGGTCCCCCCTGCCTGAAGATTGTTTTGCCTTGTGTTCTAAAAAATCCTAAGTCTTTTACAGAGGGCGTTTCAGAGCCAGGGAGCTACCACTGAGAAGGCCCTCTCTCTTGTTCCCACCAACTGTACTTGAGACAGTGGTGGGACCGAGAGAAGGCCCTCTCCGGCATATCTTAATGCCCATGTCGGTTCGTAGGAGATGCAGTCTTGAAGATAGGTTGGATCTGAAGCATATAGGGCTTTATAGGCAATCACCTGCACTTATCAGGAGCGAGCGCAGCTGCTTTACAAAGGGTGTGGTATGCTCCCCAAAGTTAACCCCAGTTTATTAATAACCTGGCTGCCACTCTCTGAACTAGCTGCAGTTTCTGAGTTGTCTTCAAAGGCAGTCCCACGTAGAGTGCGCTACAGTAGTCCATTCTGGATGTAAATAAGGCATGGACCACAGTGGTCAAATCAGGCTTTTCAAGGTATGGTCACACCTGAGCCTCAAGTGTCAGCGAAGAATCCAGGAGGACTCCCAGGCTGCGGACTTGTGTCCTCAGAGAGAGTAGAACCCCATCAAGCATAGGCAGCAACCTTGCAATTGACCAGCAGGACCTCCGTCTTGTCTGGATTAAGCCTCAATTTGTTGTCCCATCACAGCTGCCAGGCAGTGGTTTAGAATCTGAGGAGCTTCCCTGGAATAAGGTGGCAAAGAGTTGCAGAGTTGTGTGTCATCTGTGTATAGATGGCACCCAACTCCAAAACTCCGGATAACCTCACCAAGTGGTTTTAATGTAGCGTGTCAACTCTGAAAAGAGGGTTTTGGTGCCAAAAAATCAGACAGGCACATGCAATGAAAGACTAACACTGTGATTTAATGCATTTTAACACACCCTGTGCCCAATTTGAGATAATATAGGCTAGATGGGTGGAAAACAGTGCAGTTTGAGCTATTGAAAGTTGATGGAAATGGGAAACAGCAGTGCGCATGGCAAGAGTCCGTCCTTCTCCGCTGCTGGCACGGAGCCCGGAAATATTGTTTCAAGTCAGGAACAGAGAGACTCAGCATTGATAGCTTGCACTGTGAGAAAGAAATAACTAATAGATGGCTATTGTTCTCATTCTTAGGTATGACAGAGAGATGATGCTAATGATTTATGCAGTGTCTATTGGATTAATGAAATGTCATGTAAACAACAGTAATCACCAGCCAATTATGCTTGTTTTATCCATGAAGAAGGGGTGGGCTAAACTGAAATGACTCCATTGAGGTATAAATGTCTTTGTATGAGATGTGTCGGGTCTTGCCCCTACCTGCAGCTGTGTTCTGCTGGCAGAAGCCCACCAGCTGGTGCCAGAAATAAATCCTTTTGATTTTCACCTATTTCACAGTTGTCGTGTGTTTTCCCTCATCCTAGAACCCGCGCGTACAAGCAGCTTTGGTAAGATTAAATTGGTACTTGGAGTTCCATAACTCCCATTCTGCTTCAGTTTCATGTAGATATTAAAAAGCATGAGGAAAGAATGGGACCTTGAGGGACCCCACAGGTCAATGGCCAAGGATCCAAGCAGGTGCCCTCCAGCATCACCATCTGGGTACGATCCTCCAGGAAAGAGTGAAGGCACTGCATTGCAGTGGCCGCAAGACCCATTCTGTCTCCAAAAGGATACCATGGTTGATGGTATCGAAAGCTGCTAATATGTCCAAGAGAACCAGCAGGGACACACTAAAGGTGCTAAAGGTAACCCACTCGGGAAAGAAACACTCTGGGCCCAGCAAAATGTAGAAAGGAACAACTGCTCCCCCATCCAACCTCAAAGGACTACTCTTCCAAATGGCATTATTAAAGAAATGAAATATTATGAACAGTTTATATCAATATCCAGGCAAATATATTTAGTAAGATATATGCATAGGTTGTGTGGCAGAATCCATCACTCTCGGCATTCTATTTTCAACAGTAGACAACTAAATGTTTCTGGGAGCCCACAAGCAGGTAGGCGATGTCCCTCACTTATTCTCCCCAACAGAATTCAATACTTAGAGAAAACCAACTTTAACATGGAGGTTCCTTTCAACTGACATGGCTAATTGACAACAATAAATCTATGCTGTTTTGAAGCTATCACTGTATCTTAGCATGGCTTCTATGTAATAGTCAGTGAATAGGTATTTTTAATCTGTAAGCAAATATTCGCGACCACAAGATCTACAATCATGAGACACATCTTTACTTCTATAAATAGCTTCCAACACTACAAACAGAGCACCCCATAGCTATTTTCCACAAAATTATGAAATTCTCATCCCGTTTCCTTTCTATAAAGTACAGATTGTCATATGTTATTGTGTTGCTCTGCCATTGTGTACATATAGAAGCTTTTAGCACTTTGCAGTCTGTTGTGGGTTTCACCAACTTACATAATTTAGTATTATTTGTAAACGTGTTTACCTTACAGTTCACCTGTTTTCAGATGCTTTATGAATAACTTAAAACTTCAAAGGTCCCAATGTAGACTCTTCGATATTCCAGAGTTTGATTCCATTTGTTTTCTGGATTCCATTTTTAGCACATAAAGGCCTACTAAATGGTTCATAAGATTTGCAGATAAGAATCTAAATAGTTGCATTCACTTACTAACATATTCTGTGATAGTTACCCAGCTTAACATTTTACAGCAATGGTTCTTAACCTGTGGGTCTCCAGGTGTTTTGGCCTACAACTCCCAGAAATCCCAGCCAGTTTACCAGCTGCTAGTATTTTTGGGAGTTAAAGGCTAAAACATCTGGACACACACAGGTTGAGAGCTACTGGTTTACAGCAACATGCATTTCTTATGATAGTCAAAGTCTCTCCTCATGTCCCTTTAGTTTTAAAAAATCAACTTTTAAAAAGGATCTTATAGACATTATCTTATTGTTGACAATGAGACTGAACAAAACTGACATAATCCCTGACTTTTTACTTCTCTCTTAACCACACTAAGACTGATTATTATAAATTAAGGGATTTAATGGAGTCCGATGAACTGTACAGCAAGGTATACGGCAGAAGTGAAAAGGCAAAGGCTGATTGGCAACCTGTGCGGTTGTACCTTGAAAAAAGAAGGTGTTAAGGGGGAATACTATGTACTATGAACCCACCAGGAGAAGACTTCTAGGAGTCAATAGCTGATATTTCAAGTATGAGAGGTCTGCAGAGTCCCGAACTGGAGGACAGAACACGTGTGTATACTGTATATTTGTTGTATCTTTCTCCCCCACCCCCCACTTCCCCCTTCCCTACCCCATCCCTTGTCGTTTAAAACATGGGGGGGAAAGCCTAATAAAGATTATCCAAAAAAAAAAAAGACTGATTATTATACTCTACTCAATCTATTCTTAACAAGAATGGAAAGGTAACTGTGGCCAATGAGTTAAAAGAATACTTGCATTGCTCCCATATCACTGTACAGGCAGTCCCCGAGTTACAAACATCCCACTTACAAACCACTCATAGTTAAGAACGGGGGTGAGACAACATAAAGTAAGAGAAATCTACCACTAGGAATGGAAATTGACTCCTGAAAGAGTTATCATGGGGAAATCTTTATCACTAATTCTTGTTTCCACAACAAGCCAATTTTTAAAAATCCAATTATCACTGCAACAGTGGTGAGGTGAAATTTTCTGAGCAGGGGTATAGATAGCAAAGCAAATGTCACAGGAGTGTTAACCCTTCCCTCTCCTATCCAAAACTCACTCTCTCTCTCTCTCTCTCTCTCTCTCTCTCTCTATATATATATATATATATATATATAAAGGAAGAGTCGTCATGGAAAGACCGTCCCAAACAGAGAAACCTTACAACGCAGAAACACCAAACTTGCCAACAGAAATAGGCCTCAGACAAGGTACGTTTGTAGCAAAGAAACTTTCCCCCCCAAAACAACGAGTAAAAAAACTACATTTCCCAGCATCCTCCGGGGCTGCCAACGACTCTCCCAGCCTCTACAGTCTGACAACATGATTGGCCGCCAATAAGGGCGGATTTGCGTAACTCCTGCACTGGCCAGCCAACATGAACATAATAAACTGTCAGAGGAGGATAAGGCAAAGGGCTGAGGCACAAACACAAACACCCAATTCACTTCCCACAGAAAATTTACACCCCTACAAATCACAGACCACGCCCAAAATTGACAGTAAGGCTTCATTAACTTAATTTCCCTGACTAGGCCTCACTTAATGGAATGCTGTTTACGCTCTGAATTGACCGCAAGGCTTCATTAACTTGATTCTCCCGACTACGCCTCAGCTCATTGGACATTGTGTATGGCCTGAATTGACAGTAAGGCTTCATTAACTTGCTGTTTCTGACTAGGCCTCAGCTCATGGGACATTGTGTATGGCCTGAATTTACAGTAACCTACCTTGGCACACAGAGCCCCTATGACCCACGCTACATTCTACTACAGTTTGGAGGAGGGTGGACCATGGATTATGGGACTTGAAGTACCTCCATGGATAATGGGATTTGTAGTACTTCAAAACCCATCATTCCCCACAGACCACTGTGTCCAAGAACCAAGACCGATAAAGACCAAACTTGGCAAACAATGCACCCCATGACCCACACTCCATCTGACTGCAGATTAGAGGAGCACACACAGTGGATGATGGGATTTCAAGTACCTCCACTCACTTCCAAAGTACCCCACCCACACACGCATCAACCTCTACATCAACACAGCAGACGGAAAGACAAAAAACATTGTATATCCACAAGCTATTCAGAACGCCAGCAACACCACACAACAACAACTCCACAGGACTCCAACATCCCACCCACCAAAATAACCCACAACAACACAGCCATGATCCCAACAACACCATAACTAACAACAACCCTTACATACTCAGACTTCCTCGCATCTCCAAAATAGGGCACAGCAACGCGTGCCGGGTACAGCTAGTATGTATATATATATATATAGAGAGAGAGAGAGAGAGAGAGAGAGAGAGAGAGAGAGAGAGTTACACTTTAAAAATGTACCTGTTCAGACTTACATACAAATTCGACTTAAGAACAGATATATAGAACCTATCTTGATCATAGCCTGGGGACTGCCTGTAACTTGGGTTCTCTCCTGTTCCTTCTATTCATACAAAAAGGTCCCAACCAAGCATAATTTCCATCAGAAAAAATGTAATGTGACTTAATACATGTAATTACACTTCTGTTCTTGCCTCAATCATCCTTTTTCTCTGCCATCCAACCCCACTCTACCTCACACCTCTAGTCAAACAGAGAGTTGATTATGGTTCTCTGAAAAACACAGTGCCCTAACATGGTGTCCCCCAGATGTGTTGATCAACATCAATGCCAGTGATCACCAGTCAGCAGGGCCACAGTAGTCTAATGCAGCAGAGAGCTACCCAGTTGAGGAAACCTGCTCAAAAGCTTGACATAAAATAGTGTTATATGAACAATTATGATGAGAAAGCCAGGAAGCAATATACAGTAACCCTGCCTTTGTGCTGTAGTTTACCGAGAAATCTAGAAGTGCTTTGCTGTTTAAAGATATACCTTTAAAGAAACACATATTTAAGGAAGTTTTCAAGTGATGAAGGCAATACACACAAAAACCTAGTAGGATGCTTGCTGTTAAGACTACAGAGTGTCTTATTTTATTATTTTCTTTTGCTACATGCATATCCTACTAGACCAGACCCTGTCACTTTGAAAAATGGTTTGCAGTAGAAATAAGCAACTTTATAGACAAATAAAGGGCAGATGAGGAGGGACCAAAACAGATGAGATCTATGAAGACACCAAGTATTCTCAGCCTAACTAAACATGGCAAATTATGCTCAAACAACGCACAGTTCTACAAAGATCTGTCAGAGCTGTTTTAGAAACACATTTGAGAGACTAGACTATTTTGACAAACACATCTCATTCTGTCTACATGCATTCTCTCTAAAGTGATTTGAAAGTAAGAAAACCAAGTATAGATATTTAGTATATTAATTTTCAATCTGACACTTGGTAACATGGCTACTGCGTCTTGAAAATCAGAAACAAATGGCTGGAGGAAATAGGTGAATTCGGCAAAATTAACAGTTATGTCATCTCTGGAGACTACTGTGATGGTCAAGTAACACTCAAAGTAACATGGCAAAGGTCAAATTCTGAATAGCATATAGCACAATGCTTATGCTGCACATTCTTATAAATAAATCCCAGGGATGGGCAGTAAGAGAGTATGACTAAGAGAAAAAGCTCTAGTGTCCTTTCCCCAGTTCCAAGTTTGGCATGAGTAATGAGGACTGTTAACTACTGAAGTACACAAGTAAACTCAGTTGTCCTGAGCAAAAGCAGCAAACCCTCGGTTACCTTTTCCTGCCTCCCATCACTTCGCTATATATGAGGTTTCTGGAACATATAGGACACATAGACATACTCCATGACTCTTGTTTGCCTCCAGAATGCTTCAGTCATTCAGTCACCGAGTCATTCAAGACAGGGGCAGTTTACTTTGATTTCTAAATTGATTATCAAGGTAAGACCAAAATTATGGGCCACTCCCTGGACACTTACCTGGATGTTGATGATGCTATGAACAAGTTATAACTGGTTAACAGCAAACAAAACAAAAAAGAAGTATTTTTCATTAAGAGGGTACTTTAGACTTGTTGCAGTATAGTAATGAAGAACGTGAATGTTAAGCCATTAGCTCCAGTTGGAATTACTCTTTCCTTGGGAAGTTGGTAGATTGTTTTAGGCTAAAATAATATTTTAGTATCAGATTTCCATCAGCATTATGGCTATCATGCAAACCAATCTTATAATACTACTGAGTTATTTAAAGATATACATTTGAAAAGACTTATTTAAGGAAGTGTTCACGGAAGGAAAGAAGTAGAGACCCAAAACTGAGGGGATCTGTTTCAGTAAAATGATACTAATGCTATATGTAATCTATAAGATGATCTGATTATATTTTATAACTAAGAATAATGTGTTCTATATCCATGTATAACATGTACATTCAGATTAAGATGCAAAGGAAAGAAAGGCAAAATACTAACCATAACATATCTTTGCAGATAGCAGCATAGTCTTCTAGCCCAGTTAGTAAATATTACAACAAAGTTCACCTAATTTGAGGTCCATTGACTTCTTTAACAATGTATGCTTAATATGATACTACAGGAAATAACTTTGGAAATCTGTAAAGAGTGGGACTGCAATGCTCACATATACAATGAAATAAAATTGGGAAATGTTTACCTAGACTGTTTCTGCTGAACAACAGGCAAGACAGACTCTATACTTTCTACAGGGGTCAGGCCTAATACAGGTATTCTTCCACCCTGCTTGTGTTGTTGTGTAAGAACATCCTTTAAAAAATTGTTTAATAGAATTATGTAGGTTTTCTATTTCAGAAACACAGTACTAACCTCGAAAACTAATATACTACAGTAACGGGTAGAACACTTTACAAAATAGAATTATTTTCAGACAGTTTTCCAGTTCTTAATTTTTGGGTTTATAGGCATATCATTTGATGAAGCAGTAATCCCAATTAGTGAACAAGTTGGTGTGTTACATTTGCTTTTCCCACCAAAAAATAAACCATTTGCATAAGATACAACAACTCAAGGAGTTTTGATTTATATTATTCAATCTAAAATTGAGCTTAGTAGTTCAAGTGGTTGTACAGTCAATGATAGAAAAGTTTAGTTAGCAGTAAATGTGTGGACAAGTACATCTCCTATAACTGGTAATCTAGTCTAGACTGCCATAGATTTCTCCTAGATTCTTTCTAGTTTGGAAAAAAATTAGCTTATGCATTGAAAATCTGGTATGTATATACAACATATTATCCACTTTGGTAAATTAGTTAATACAATCCCAATTCTTTCTTTGACATAATTCAGATAAATATCTCATTCATTTAAATATAAGGATCATATTATGTGAAGAACACTCTAAAAATAATGTATTAAATAATTTATAATGCCAAGCAAGAAACATTTTTATTAGGGCCACCATCACTGGGTCTCTTAAGAACACAGAACATTGCTTTATACCACAGTCAGATTGTTTATTGATCCAGTCCAGAATTATTTACTTGGACAGGCAGGTATTCTCCAGGGTCTCACACCAGCAGAGAATGCTTTCTTGTCATTTGTTTTAATTGGCAAATGTCCTTTCGCATTGGTAAAATCACAGAATCAGAAATCTAGAAACAGAATAGATAACTGTGACTGACAGTTTAGATTAAATGTATTTCAATATATTTTCATTGTTACCCAGATTTATATTTCAATTTATTTCCATTGTTACCCGGATTTATATTTAGACTATTTCGAGAACTCTTGGCATGTGGTACATAAGAATTCCAAATGATTTAAGGTACAAGTGTCATTATTTCTAAATCCAACTCACTAATCTGTGAATCTAATTTATTATTTTGAACATTTGATCTTAAAAATTCTTACGTTCATTCCAGCTGAATAATGCTATGCCACATAAGGCTAGACACCTCTTGAGTCAGCAGATCTTTCTATGCACTGAAAATTCCTGAAATGCTATTACTGAGAATTAGAAAGTACTCCAGAATAGTATGAGACACAATGCAACAGGGTGCATATTTTTTTGGACACCAAGATCCATGATCCCTAATCACTGGCTATGCTTAAACTGATAGAAGTTGTGAGCCAAATGCATCTGGAGAGCCATGTCCTACATTAGTGCAACGCGAACATTAGCTACAACTCCATGCAACTAAACCTTTATCAATAGGTCAATAAAAGCATTTAATGAGTCCCAAAGACATCGCTTTCTCATTATTTAGAAAGTACTGTATCAGAAACATAAATGATTATGGTGGAAGAAGGGTTAGACATAAGGAGAATGGTCAGTCTACTGAAAAGGCCAAAGAATTTGGAATGGCAGAATTGTTGAGGTAGAAAAGGTCACAATAGACATAGGATGGGAAATAAAGAACAAAAAAGGACAAGGCTATGCAGAGCTTTGAACAAGTGAAATTTTACTGGATTCAGGATAAATATTAGAATAGAGACAAAAGCAAAACCACCATACATTCATTGCAATGTACTATATAAACACTTCTGTGTAGTGAACAGAGATTAAAACAGTTTTATATTGAGTTAAAACTGTTTATACCCTGATGGGCAACTGCAAACTGGACAGGAGCCAATGTTCTTCTTCTGCCCATCAAACAAACTACAGCCGCACACTTCAGCATTTCCAAAGTGATGTGTCACTTCTGGTCACCATTTTGGTCAATTTTAGCTGTCATTTCCTCTTATTTCTTTTGTATGTTTTGAAGATGTTTATGGGGAGCGAACTATTGTCTTTGTAGGATGTTCTGGGAGATTTTGAATAGTTTGAGGGCAAAAATGCTCCAAAATCAGCCTGAAAACATTTTAAACATATATTGGGGGACCAGTGGGGTTCCATAGACCAGAAGTGCTCTTAAGAGCCACATGTGGCTTTGGGTCATACTTTGTCCATCCCTATATTTTGAGAAAAGTGAATTGTTATATTAACACTGTAATTGACAGATTTAGGAAGTATAGTAAGAAACAGTCAAAGAAGATTACCTAACTAAGGTTTGAAACAAGCAGAGAATTAATCAC
Source organism: Anolis apletophallus (assembly GCA_030556195.1). Lineage (NCBI taxonomy): Eukaryota > Metazoa > Chordata > Lepidosauria > Squamata > Anolidae > Anolis > Anolis apletophallus. The sequence goes on along the minus strand of JARBWK010000002.1, from coordinate 9,854,098 downwards.
ACTTTTAGCAGATACAACAAAGAAGGGGGGATTTCTGTCCTATTGTGCAAATGGAAAGAATATCAATTTGCCAACAGATTTAAGAATGAGCGCTTAAGACATGAAAGAAGAACAAAAGTAATGATCATCTGAAGATGCCAGCCTTAGATGTGGGCAAAACGTCAGGAGAAAATGCTGACAGGACACGGTGATACAGCCAAGAAACCACTCAACACTCTGTGATTCTGGCTGTGAAAGCCTTCGGCAATACACAGAAGCAATGGTCTTTAAAAAAATAAAAGAAAAACAGACAGATGTTAGGGAAAAGAGGTGAATGTGTGAAGGGGAAAGGAAAGAGTGCACCATTAGCTTGTGTCTAAAATAGAGGAAAAATAGTTATACAGAATGCATAACTGCAAGGCGGAAAGAAATGTTCTTTGCTTTATAAAGCAATTTCCACACCATTATATGAGCCACCATACACATTTCACATTTCAGAAAGTCTTTCAAAGAGAGAAAACAGATTTTGAGATATGGCAGGACTCTTGGAGAGAAAATATAATTTCACCTTCAAGCAAATCATTCTGTTCTAAGGTGAGCAGGATATAAATGGTCTTTAATGCCCAAATGGCTTTCCTAAACCTGGTATTAGACCACAACTCCCATAATCTCCAGTCAGCATGAACTGTGTTGACTGATCATGAGACTTTTAGTCAAAATTCTGGAGACTGCCAGATTTGAAAAAACTATCATCACCATAGGCTATCACTTGTTTGATTGTCTTCTATTGGTAGTCACAGCGGTGAGTTCATAAGTGACTGCAGATACCTGGATCCACATGGTCTTTCACAGTGAGGACATACATTTCCAGATGGAAGGTGGTCCCAACAAGGGATAGCTTGAAACACCTTTTTCTTGGCACATTTCCTCCTTTTGCCCTCTCCTTGTGCTTCCTCATAATCCACAGCAAGCCAAAGACAACAGTAGTTGAGCGAGTATCTTTCTGTTCTAAATTATTCCTACTCTCTCTTGTCTTCGGGCCACTGGTACAATTATTAAATTTTGCTTGGGAAAAACAATTGCTGCCTCATTAGATTAAATATTTCATCTGCCTGAAATTCACAATGAATTTCAAGAAGACTCTTGTAAATGGACTTCAAACTTGACAAAATAATATAGCAGCAAGCCTGTACATGTACTTGAGAATCATTTGTGAAAGTTCTGCATATACGACTATCAAACTTTAAAATCAAGCAACACTACACAATGTGCCTAATTACTCCAGAACCAATTTTATAACTTAGCAATGTAACCTGAACAAACAAACACACCTCACCGCAAAACTGCTGCATTGCTCCAATGGCATTAACTAGGGAAAGGGAAAACTATGCGTCAAAAACATTAAGTCATGAGATAAGCTAGTGCAGTAATTTGGAAACAAGAGATCTCCTGTTCAATTCCTCCTATTCGTGATGAATTTATGGGTCATGTTAAATGTTATACATTCAAGTACAAATTTAAAATGCAAGATATATTATAAAGACATACAGATATGGCACTTTAGGATGTGGAGCTTCTTCCTAAGGGAGTTTAGGTAATTCTTTTCTTTGTGGTCCTTCTGATGGCATGCAAATATCTTTTTTGTCTCCTATTTATGTAGACCAAAGTCCTATTGGTTTTTTTGTTGCTGCCACATGACGTTGTTGGCTCATGTTTAACTCATCCACGAGAACGCCAAGATCTTTTTCAAAAACATTTAACTTACCAATGCCTCAATTAATGTAATTTTATTGGTATCCTATTTTTATTTTGAAATTTAGCAGTAGCTGCTGCATTTCCCACTCTTGACTTATACTCGAGTCAATACAGGTTGTTTTGACTTTTTGGGTTGTATGGGTTGACTTTTTGGGTTGTATGGCCATGTTCTAGAAGCATTTTCTCCTGACGTTTTGCCTGCATCTGTGGCAAGCATCCTCAGAGGTTGCCCAAAAAACCTACAACAACCCAGTGATTCCGGCCATGAAAGCCTTAGACAATACTTCTACTTTTCCCAGATTTTCCTGTGCCTAAAGCTAAGCGTCGACACTCGTAGGCCTGGCTGGCAGGGCCTACTGCCAAGTGCAGACCTCTCAACACTTCTAGGCCCAGCTTGTAGGGCCTACAGCCAAGCGATAAACACTCATAGGACCAACTGACAGGGCCTGCCATGCTCTACAGCCAGGCGCCACATGTGTGGTGCACTTGGCTGTAGGCTCTGGCACTTTGCCGCCCAAGGTCCAAAATCTTCATTTTTTTTCTGGACCTTGGGCCGAAAAGCTCATATGTATAGGTGCCCATTTTTGGAAGCAGTGGACAGAAACGGGGCTATACGAATGGGACAAACAGAAACCAATAGCGATTCGATACGAATGCATGGGACTAGTATTCTGGCACCAGTATGACTCCAACAGAATGCAAACTATAAGATACAGCATACATTTTTGTAGTGTTTATAGGCCAGGCAAATGTTGTCTTATGATGCTGAGAATTACACCTTTGCAGAGATGTGAAGGTGTGTGAACAATGGCGGGGGGGGATATTTCCAGCTTTTCACATCTTTAATCAATTCAGTGAGAGTAACACTTTAATCAAGTTATCAAAAATGATAATCATAGAAGGTATATAGTCTGCTTTTTCACTTGCAAGTTCAACAACTCTGAACTTGGGTAGGTCAGCTGCATGTAACTGGCAATTTCAGGGCCTTAATATAGTCTCAAGTGTCTATATTCCTGAGGGGGGTGGGAATGTATTTTAAACAATTTTTAGCCCTGGTAACTGCAGAGAAAAAAAGTGCAATTGCATTAACGTGCAATTGCATAATTTATTGTTGGTATCTGCACACTAATAAAGTTGTCCATCCCGTATTTCAGACACTATAATGTGGATTTACAAGAGACTGGTAGGAAAATAAATGTGTTTACTGCTTTGTACGTTTTAATTTACCTACTCATATAAGGGAAGGGTAAGTTCTGGCTTTCCAGATGTTTCAGACTACAGCACCAACAATCTCTTATTCACTGAAATGTTAAGTAGGTTAGGACAAGAGATATTTGATAACCCAAGTAAATGTTTCATGTCAAATTTGTACAGCTGCTGGACATTTGATATCCAGAATATGGAAAGATGACAACATAGATGCTTGTGTGTCTTTCCAAGGTCCTAACAAAAATAAACCTTTTTAAAATATAGGTTTTCAAAGTTGGAAACACATGTTTCATTAGCTTCTACCTTTCTTATTGTTTCCATTTATTTACTTATTTAAAACTTTTCTACCCCGACCTTCTCACCTCTATCAAGGGACTCAGACCAGCATAACAGCAAAAATTCAATGCCATACAATTTTAAAACTACAACAACATATTAAAATACATAAAAATTAAAATCCATTCTGTTACAAGCAGGCAATCATGGCTACAATATGAACAACTAGAATGGAATCCTGGTCAAACTTTATGGCACTGATTATTGCAGCTCTTCTTCTTCATCCTCACAATATTTGTGGGAAACAAAAAGCTACACAACTGAGCTCCTGATCGTGTCAAATGGCACTAGTAACACTGAGATATAAGCCTACCATTGCCAATGTTGTGATGTGGGGACACATGTTTTCCGGATTTGCCAATTGGGGATATCCTTGGTCTCCCATTCTCCTTTGGGATGTCCATATCCCCTATGCTCTTTCCTAGTTTTGGTGTCCTATCCAAATTCAGGGCTAACAAACCTACTTCAAATCATGGTTTCAAGAGGTAACATGAAGGCAACTTCTAAGTTAACTTGTTGGGACACTCAAATTGACAATCAGCAAACAGCAGGAAGAGGAGCATGCAGGTACACTGAACCATGACAGCATTACCTCTTGAATGAGTCAATATGCAATAGCTGTTAAATGTTCTACGGACAAATGAAATGCACTCCTGCTTTCTATCTTAATCACAAATAATATTATGTGACTAAATTTTTGCCTTAAAAAACCTGTACTTTGGTTTAATCAAGAATATAGAGAAGGAAAAACAAGTTACTAGATCACTGTGTCAAAAGCAGCTTTGAACTAAATGTTTAAAAGTCCTATACAATGCCACCATTCATTCTATATACACTAAACAGGCAAAGTTATCACTACTAAAGCTACATGGGAAGGAAGCAAGAAAGAAAGGTACACAGGTTAGTGCAGATTCACAGCTACAGAATTAACTATGTCCAACAAATAAGAACAAAAACTGTGACTGAGGGAAGAGAAAGGAATGAAGTGGTACCAAAAAACTGGTACAAGAGAAACCATATATATCATTACTTTATTCCAAAGGTATTCATATATATAGTCTGCATCTATAACATCTTCTGAATGTTAGCAGGATGACAGCCTGCTTTCCTGTACTCAGGATTGTGCAGTCTGCTTCAGACACAAATGAGAAACTTCATACAAAATGAGAATATTGCTCTTTAACCTGGTTAAAGAGGTAAAACATTATTGGGTTATCACAGATCAAGATTTTTTTCCTTATGAACAAATACAACAATAATTTACAGGCATGATACCTGTCAACAAAGACATGCCTACAAAACCTTTGTTAATATGGGTTACAAAGTAGCCCTTATGAAAATTTGGCTGATTCCAGTGACCCTGAAACAATTAGATTCTAGCACTGTCTCTTTGCTTTGTAACAGATCGTGACTGAAAGCACAAAATAGAGGCCATGCAGGGGTCTCTCAGCAATCAATAAGCAAGTTTCTAGAGGGTGGACTTCAGAGATTTGTAGCACTAGCCGAAGAGGAATAGTAGCTGTCCTGCTGAGAAGCAGTAGGAAAGATTCTATCTATCTATATTACAATTTGGACTGCAATTGAACACTTGATGGCACATGCTAAATGATTTTTAGCCACTTAACTCAGCAGTTCCTCTCCTGTGATATATCGATTAATTCTCCATCCCAACTTTAAACTAGTGAGGGCCAAAGCAGCTAACTAAAACTTGCAAGCTTTATGTAAGAGAGCAACACATTATGCATCAATATAAAATTCAATAAACAGCATTCAGAGATAAGCATTCTACTTTACCAGTCCCACACTTCCACCTAAACATTTCCAGACAAGTCCATTAGTGGGTCTCCATGGATAAAGAATAGCCAGGCCCCATGATCGAGCTGGTTGCCATAACCACAAAATGGTATATAAGAAGATTAATTTGTGATAGTGACAGAAAAGCTGTAAGGATTCACCTAGGAAATCCACAATTAACTCTGCTTGAGACGTGAGGGATAAATGCACCCACAGTAAAAATTGAGCTATGTGTTTCAGTATTTTATGATACACTGTTCATTCTTATGCCCCTACAGAATGTGTGCTAATATACTGTACATTTACAGCTGGAAAACAATTAAGCAAGGATTTCTAAATCAAATCCCCAGAAACCTGAATACACGCATGGAGTTAGGATGGAGGGTTTTAATGCATTTGTTCAGTAAAGGATTGTGTAGGTTGGCTTTCAGAACAATCCTATGCATGTTTACTTGGAAGCAAGTTCTATGCTATCCACCAAATTTTATTCCCCTGTAAGTGTGCCTCCAAATTACCACGACGTCAATTTGCTTTTACAGAGAGAAGAACACCATGCCATCAAAAGCTGTTTCTGTTGTCTCCTGTCCGGAATATGAGTTGAAAAGGACCACTAAATCAGGGTTTTACAGATAGGTCTTTTAAATTCTGTGCAGCACTTTATTGAAGTGAGAATTTCTACTGCAAGAAAATACTTAAACCAAAGTCCATAATCCAGTACTCCTAAATTACTGTAGCATACTGAAATAAGGTTGGATAAGGGGGAAGGGAGGAAAATGCAATACTAATATAGCAAAAGTTTTAGATGATGGTTCAGGTCTGTTTCCCACTTAAGTAGAGAATGTAGGAATAGCAGGAAAGCCCTGCATATCCCATATGAGCAAAGGAAGATAGATGCTTTTGAACTGTGGTGTTGGAGAAAAGGTCTGAGAGTGCCTTGGGTCGCAAGAAGATCAAACCAGTCCATACTCCAGGAAATAAAACCCGGCTGCTCACTGGAGGGAAGGATATTAGAGGCAAAGATCAAGTACTTTGGCCACATAACGAGAAGACAGGAAAACTTGAAGACAATGATGCTGGGGAAAATGAAAGGAAAAAGGAAGAGGGGCAGACCAAGGGCAAGATGGATGGACAGTATCCTTGAAGTGACTGGCTTAACTTTGAAGGAGCTGGGGTGGCCATGGCCGACAGGGAGCTCTGGCGGGGGAAGGTCCATGAGGTCACAAAAGATTGGAAGTGACTGAATGAATAAACAACACCATGCCAGTTTT
>JARBWK010000002.1:9097945-9247657 GCA_030556195.1 Anolis apletophallus | reverse complement strand
AAAATGGCACAAATACTCATATGCCCAAATGTGAACATTGGTGGAGTTTGGGAAAAATAGACCCTGACATTTGGGAGTTGTAGTTGCTGGGAGTTATAGTTCACCTACAACAAGGAGCATTCTGAATCCCACCAACAATAGCATTGGGCCAAACTTCCCACACAGAACCCGTATGCCTTGAAGGGGCTCGCTAGTGCGAGCCTCCATCCATCCACAATTTTAGGTGTCTCATTAAAGTAAGTATTTGCAAACATTATTTAAATATTAGTGAAATAAATTAGATATATTCAATAACATTGATGTGTTAAATAACATGAAACCAGATTTTATCCAAAAAAAATTCTTGGCTTTTCTTCGTGAACGAAGAATCAGGAAGGACAATCCCACACTCTATAAAAGCATAATTAATGATTCAGAGATTGGATGTGTCCTTCAAGCCTGTGCAATGGACCTTTCTGGTGGAGCGCAGCATGCACAGAACTGACCCCACCCTTTAAACCAAGGTTCATCTGCCGGGCTAGCAAGCTTAGGACGGTGGCAGCGAGGTCCTCAGGTTGTAGGTTTGATTTGAGTTTCCTTCTCTTAGATGGTTGACCTTGCAGGGTTAGACGAGCACCATCTGCCCGGGTTTGAAATCAGAGTTTTCCTTCTCTTAGGATGGTTGCCAAAAGGCTAGAGAGCCCATCCTGCCCTTTGACGCTCTTTGTCAGACCCTTCAGTTGTGGGAGGACCTACCGGTGGCTATTATGCTACCGCCAGCATAGCATAGCTCACAACTTCATTATGGTACGCAAGCCTCTCCCCCACAACAAAGGGGCGGGGTGTTTGTTGTTGTTATCAAAAGTAAACTGTCCTGAAATGATTAAAAAAACATGAGACAGATCGAATCATTGAATCATAGAGTTGGAAGAGACCACAAGAGCCACCTGGTCCTGTGCACCTGTTAAACTAGGAATATAATTAATAATTGATGTTTAAAAGGTTGCTGTGGATCTTCCTTGTTCAGGGGCAATATGCCACTGAATGTCAGTTGCTGAGGCAAAATAGCCACAGAACTGTTGCCTCCTTGTCTTGATTGAGGGCTTTCCAAAAACACTTGGAAACAGGATATTGACCAAATAGTCTAACCTAGCTTTCCTTATATTTTCAGTGCTAAATAGGGACTAGAACAGTGTTTCCCAAATCGGGTGTCGCGGCACACTAGTGTGCCGTGGGCGAGCATCAGGTGTGCCTTGGGAAAACGCTTTCTTCTTTCCCTCCTGCCGAACTCCTGCTGCTGCTGCTGCTTGCAGGGGAGGAGGAGGAGGAAGGCCTGGGGGCAGTGAAGAAGAAGGCGCCGGGGCGCTGCCTCCTTCGGCTGTTTCCCCTCTGCGCGCCCCAGCCAGCTAGCCTCCAATCGAGGGAGGGAGGAGGAAAGGGTGACGTCACTTGGGCCCCGCCCTCTTCCCAGCGGTCACCATTTCAGGAGGAAGAGAGGCTGGCAGAGAGGCTGAGGTGAGCAGAGGGAGGGTCAGAAAGGGGTGGAGTGTCCCCCTTCCCATGAGGAAGAGGCCCGCCCATCATTATTTGAGTCCACAGTGCTCTCTGGATGTAGGTGAACTACAACTCCCAAACGTCAAGGTCTATTTTCCCCAAACTCCATGTGTGTTCATAGTTGGGCATATTGAGTATTCATGCCAAGTGTGGTCCAGATCCATCATTATTTGAGTCCACAGTGCTCTCTGGGTGTAGGTGAACTACAACTCCGAAACTCAAGGTCAATGCCCACCAAATTCTTATAATATTTTCTCTTGGATATGGGAGTTCTGGGTGGGAAGTTTGATTCTATTCCATCATTGGTGGAGTTCAGAATTGTGATGAGGTGGTTATTTGTGTTATATTAAGTGGTCACGTTATGGACAGACCACAAAGGGTTGGCTGTGATAATGGAGGCAGTTCCCTCCTGGGGGAATGTGTTGCCATGGTGGTGGTGGGCGGAGCCAACCAGAAGGCTAGCTCGAATTCTTAGAGAGAGTCAGTGGGTGCCTGGCTGTCAAGCCAGAAGGTTAGGTTAGATTCTACTCTGAGGAGAGGAGTAGGAATCACATTATTGAAACTGCAGAGAGCAGTTAGAGTTTTCCTGTCAGCGAAGCGAGAGTGTAGCTTCGGCTGGGGAATCTGTTTGAGAGCTGTAGGAGACAGTTCTGGAGGGCTGAGCTTGCGAGCCAGTCTGTTTGTATAAAGCCTGAGGGCTAGATAGAGGCAAGGTGCCTTTAGAAGGCAAAAGTGCCTGTATGTTTGAGATTGTTAGACGATCTAACTAAATAATAGCACTAGTTAAACTTTGTAACCTTTTAAGTCGTGCCTCTTCTCGGAAGAGTTATATTAAGTATCAAACCAAGTTTTGTGCCCAGTTGTGTGAAATAAACTATTTAAGTTTTGATTCAAAACTCTCTCCTCGTGACTTCATTTGGATTACCAGTCTCCTCACCACTCTTTACAAGTCAATGGTCAAGCCTAAATAAATTAATGGTGGCAGCGAAATACAAGTAAACGTCGAATCTCCACAAATGGTGGCACAGCGGCGGGATGCGTATAAGAAATCTGATCTAGTGCCTAAGACTGTGACAAGATTGGGATGCGTGTTAGAGATCTGATCTAGTGCCTAAGATTGTGACAAGATTTAGATCCATGTAACATCTGAATTCAGTACTTGAGACTGTGTAAAGAGTAAGAAAAAGTGTTGTGAGGTAAAGTTAAATCTCACAATATAGCTACTAGAAAGCAGAAGAGAAGCCAGGAGGCTTGAGGAACGAAGAGAAGCCAGGAGGCTTGAGGCGAAAAGATTAAAAAGAGAGAGTTGAGGCAAACCTGAAGTAAAAGGCTGAGACCTAAAGTAAAGGTTGTGGAAGCCTGAAGTAAAGGGCTAAGTTGGAGTCCTGAGGTAAACCTGCAAGAGAGGGCTGAGTAAAAGTCCTGAGGTAAACCTGAAAGAGAAGGCCTGAAAGAAAAGTGTGAGGTAAATGGAACTCACAAAGATGGCAGAATCTCAGAAGTCAGTCTCTGAGGAGATTCAAAATTTGAAATGCCAGTTAGAGTTAAAAAGAAGAGAAAAGCAGCAAATTGATGCTGAGATAGAGAAAAGTGAAATAATTTATCAGAGGATTAGGAGAGAGAGTGATGCTGAAGGAGAAGAGGTTACAAGAATTTTCAAAGGGAATGCAAGAAATTAAAGATGATAGAGAGAGGGAAATTCATCGGTGAAAGGAGGATAATAGAACTCCAACAGTTGATTGAGAGGGATGATGAGCAATGGGAAGAAAGATGGGCACTGGCTGAGATGGTGAAAAGCCAAATCAGCAAGAAGTCGGTGCACAGCCGGACAATTGCTGAGGAGATCTCAAAATTACAAAGGGAGATTAGAAACCTTGAAGATAAGTTGAGAAACCTTGAAGATAAGTTGAGAAACCTTGAAGATAAGTTGAGATTTGAAGAGAGCGAAGAGATTGAAGAAAAAATGGAGAAGGGAAAAGGAAACCCAGAATGAACGTAAAATAAAAGAGATGCCTCTGTAGAAAAGGAGAAAGAACGTGAGGTGAAGAGAGATGTGTTTCCAGTTTCAGCTGTAGTGAAAAAGGAAGCCCAGAGATGGCTTAAAATAGAAAAGGATGCCTTTCGTGAAGAGAAAGGGCCAGTTTCAGTTGTGGTGAAAGAAGAGAGGCCACTTGAGAAAAATGCGGGAAATTCAGAAGAGGAGATTTCCAAGCCTCAGTTTAAACCCTTCCCCCACAAGCAGCTTGAGGAGAAACCTGCTTTAGAAAACACCACCAGTAGGCTGAAAGGTGTAATAGAAAATGTTTCTGTCAGAGCAGAGCAAAATGGCAGATACAATTGTTGCCAGTTGTTTGAGAGTAGGGAGCTGGAAATTACCTCACCTTCCAAAAGGAAGAAAAGAGGGAGAAGGAGTGCAAATGCTGGAGCCACACAAGAGAAAGACTCCACAGTTACCAGTAAGGTAAAATCTAAGGTTACCTCAGATTTTAAAAGGAAAGTAAAAGATGGAGTAAAGGAACAAGAGGAGCCAGAGAGAACCAGTGGTGGTTCTGATACAGAGAAGCCTAGGTACACAATAGAAGAAAGTGATGACTCTGTAACATTGCCTATCACTGACACTAAGGCAATAGCCTTTGAAAGAGGGCAAGGAAATGACATGTTTATAAGTGATTTCTGGACAATTATAGAAAAAGAAAGTGAGGAAATAATGGCAGGTGAAGTCCAATGTTTCCAGAAACCAAATATTGTCAGTGAGAGAAGTAATTCCCTGAAAGGAGTGCAGAGTTTGGATCCTCACAATTATAGTTGCCAGTCCTTTGTGAATAAGGAGCACAAGCCTCAAGACTTCAGCAGTGAGGTGGACATGGCAGATAGATTTAAAGAGAAAGGAGAGTTAAAGAAGCCATTAGCTTCAAAAGATGTTTTGCTTTCAGCTTCACTTGAAGAAGTTACTCCTGCAGGCGTCATGGACAAATGCAAGGAAGTGAGCACTGTAGAAAAAGCAGTTCAGTTTGGAAAAGAAATAAAACCTCCTGTTCATACCAGTGATGAACCAGAAGAGCCAGAGAGAAACAGCTGTGGTTCTGATGCAGAGGAATCTACATACACAGTAGAAGCTTTTGATTTTTGTGAACCCAAGTACAAGCCTGATGTGACAAAATTCACACATGGAAGATTCAAGGAAGCATCCAGAATTGAAAGAAGCAGTAAGCTGCAAGTAGGAAAGAATTTGGTGCAAGCAGAGATGACAAGAAATCAAGCCATTGGGAAGTTGGAATGCGACCAAATAGAGGCTGAAGAGATTTCAAGCTTGCAGTTGACGAATGACCAAACTAGAGAGGAAATAAGAAGGGAGGAGGAGGAATTAGTAGAGAAGGAGATGTGGGAGAGGCGTGAAACAAAAGGAGATGCCTCTGATGATGAGACAGAATCCACTTCTGCTGTGTTGAGGGAGGAGGATTCAAGGGAAGTGATGAAGAAGAATGGGACTCCTAAATCTCTAGAAGATGTGGAGTTTGACTTCTGTTCTCCAGCAGCAATGAAGTTTCCTGTGTGTGTGGTTGAGCTGAGGGCCCCTGTTGCTGTTGTGCATACAGAGAAAACATTTGAAAGGACTGTGCCTCAGTATGATGGGAACTGTATAGAGAGGTCAAAAGCTCATGAACAACTGCTGAGAAGAAATGGAGAAGAATACGTAAGCCCAAGTTGTAGCATTTAATGTTGCAGGATGAAGCCATTGTGGGAACAGGGCAGCAAGAAATTGCTCTGGAACGTATAGCAAAAGATGGCACAGAGCTTACTAGTATTAAAACCGTTGAACAAACATCCGTTGAGGGCCAAGAAGTCAAGAGCAGAATTGAAAAGGGTGCAAATCCCAGTGGAAGGGAAAAACTCAAAATATTTCAACCAGTACCAGAAGAACCTGAAACTTCCAGGTGCTGCAAGGTGACTCAGTCAAGTTCTGTATGTTGCAGTCATGATGATGCAGATAATATAAAATTGCTTAGTGAAGGCACTAAGTCCCTTTCCATGCAAAAGAAGATGGTGATAACAGCTGTTAAGACTGAAACAAGTGGTCCGGCAGCAGCTAAAGAGTTAAACCCAGAGGTCAAGGCATCTTCAGAATCGGAGCCTGGTGTTGTGAAAGTCGACACTGAGAGTTCTGAGGATTCTGCTGATTGCAGTTTAGTTCCGGATGTTCCTGTGTGGATGCCAGAATCCAGCGAATCTGCTGATGCTGCCATCAACACAGTTTCAGTAACTTCTGTTGGACATTTTGTGAAGGATGATCATCGAGAGCCTTGTGTTGTGGGGTCTCCACTTCCAGAGCTGTACCAGTCTGTTCCGTGGAGGTTCCTGCTTCTGTGGCGGTTGAGGCTTTGGCGTCTCCACCCTGTTGCTGTGGGGGAGCGACATCGCCCTTCAGAGACTCATCCGCAGGAGAAGGCGAAAGACGAAGAACACCATACCCAGTAGTCATCAACACGTCATCAAGGGACAGGAGAAGCAAAAGACTTATGGTCAACCAGTGAGATGGGAAACAGTACCTCAAAGACATTGGAGAGACACCAAGAGACGAAGGATAAAGCCAGAAAGACAGAAAAAAAAGTGGTTGTGCAAAGAAACATAGAGACCACCGGGAAGGACATTGATGAGGACAGTGTGTTTATTGCAACCAAAGTTGTGTTTGAGCCATGAGTTATTGGACAGAGAAACACACATGTCAAATAAGGTGTCTGATGTAATTCATCTTACTGTTAAGGATTATGATGAAAGGGAAGGTAAAAGTTCCATGATAACATACTGAAACCGTTCCATTATAAGAGTGACTTTGTATTCAGGGAAGACCTGATGGCGATATACTGTATCTTCAACTGTTCTTGGAAGAGACTGTTGGAGAAGGCGCAAGGGTTTTTAGTTTAGAAGCATCTGTAAGGGAGGGTTATAAGGATGAAAAAGCAGTCTTCAAGGAGAAGTACTGGGGGTTAATACATCCTCCAGGAGACAGAATGCTGGGTTGTTTAATCCTCAAAATAGAGAAAATTTTGTTGGGTAAGTTAATGTAGGAAGAGGTAGAGGTAATGATATTGTATCACATTATATTGTATTGTGCTGTATTTAAAATGTTTTTCCTTTTTCAGGAATTATATTTGGTGTATTCAATGTTTTAACATTATTGATTGTATTGCTGATGTGCCCCATATTTACGCTGATTCTGTTTACTGGATTCGGTAAACATGACTTATGATTTGTATATAATTAGAGTAAATATGTATAATGGTGTAAAGTGTAAGTTTTATGTAATGTCTTCCATACGGAATTATTTTTAATTCACTCTGGACAGAGAGAATTAAAAATAATTTCGGGAGGAAGGAAGGTGTGTGATGAGGTGGTTATTTGTGTTATATTAAGTGGTCACGTTATGGACAGACCACAAAGGGTTGGCTGTGATAATGGAGGCAGTTCCCTCCTGGGGGAATGTGTTGCCATGGTGGTGGTGGGCGGAGCCAACCAGAAGGCTAGCTCGGAATTCTTAGAGACAGTCTGAGGGTGGCTGGCTGTCAAGCCAGAAGGTACGGTTAGATTCTACTCTGAGGAGAGGAGTAGGAATCACATTATTGAAACTGCAGAGAGAGCAGTTAGAGTTTTCCTGTCAGCGAAGCGAGTGTAGCTTCGGCTGGGGAATCTGTTTCGAGAGCTGTAGGGAGACAGTTCTGGAGGGCTGAGCTTGCGAGCCAGTCTGTTTGTATAAAGCCTGAGGGCTAGATAGAGGCAAGGTGCCTTTAGAAGGCAAAAGTGCCTGTATGTTTGAGATTGTTAGACGATCTAACTAAATAATAGCACTAGTTAAACTTTGTAACCTTTTTAAGTCGTGCCTCTTCGGAAGAGTTATATTAAGTATCAAACCAAGTTTTGTGCCCAGTTGTGTGAAATAAACTATTTAAGTTTTGATTCAAAACTCTCTCCCCGTGACTTCATTTGGATTACCAGTCTCCTCACCACTCTTTACAAGTCAATGGTCAAGCCTAAATAAATTAATGGTGGCAGCGAAATACAAGTAAACGTCGAATCACCGCAAGAATGCTCTTTGATTGCGGGTGAACTATAACTCCAAGCAACTACAACTCTCAAATGACAAAATCATTTTTTTGACTGATGGTCCCTCCTTGGGTTAGTATGTTTTGTGGCCAAATTTGCCCAGTGGTTTTTGAGTTATGTTAATCCCGCAAATGAACATTACATTATATATATATATATATATATATATAGAGAGAGAGAGAGAGAGAGAGAGAGAGAGAGAGAGAGAGAGAGAGCACAACAGCGCAGGCAGAAAAGCAAACATCACAAGGAAGCATGTCTGTGTAGGAGGGTGAACATTAGGAAGAACTTCCTGACTGTGAGAGCTTTTCAGCAGTGGAACTCTCTGCCTCAGAGTGTGCTTCCGTCTGGCTGCTCTCTTTCCAGCTGGCTTCCCTAAGGACCGGGTACGCTTCCCCTGAGGACCGGGTGACTGCGATAAAAACTAAACACAGAGAGACTGACAGCTGTTGAGCAAGACTTTCGTGTGGGTCTTTCTGCCATTCCTGCCAGGATATCTATGTTGTGTTCATCGAAACAGGCCCAGGTCTCACACTGAGTGTATAAATACATTTAAAAACATATTAACTAGATGTATTACTGTGTCATTTTGTGTCATTTTGGTTGGTGGTGTGCCCCAGGATTTTGTAAATGTAAAAAATGTGCTGCGGCTCAAAAATGGTTGAAAAACACTGGACTAGAAGACTCAAAAAATCCCTTGTTCTTCTGTTCCATACAATCTGTATGCTTGTCCACAATGCCCTGCCTCGTGCACAGAGGAAGAATTGTTTAAAACAACAGACAATGTGGTCGCTGTTGATTGTGTTTGGTCAAAAATTATTTAGCCGCTTGTGCTCCTTCTATTTTTTCAATTTTACACTTATTTGCACAATGCTTTTGAGACAAAAAATCCATTTTAGGTTGTTTTAAGGTCAAATGAGATAAAGAGAAATGCAATTCTTTCTTCCATGCTTATTATGATTTACAATGGCTTAAATATTTCCAGTCTAAACATATTTGGATTCCTATTGCAGTAAACATTTGAAAGGCTTATTCTACTTATATTATTGCAATATTTATTTTCAAAAAATACTCGTGACAATTTTACTCAAATTTAATGCAAATGATAAAACCTTAAAATATAATACTTTTTTCAATATTGCACACACGCATCCTTTCCTGTGATCAAGAGCAACCATTTTTAAAAGCTGTAACAAAACCAAAGCTTCAAAAGTGCCTCATTACATTTAATGGATTGCACACACACCTATGAATTTTTTTAAAAAATCAACCAGGCAACAGAATGCTAAAATAATATGGACAAAATAGAATATTCCTTGAATATCTGATACAGGATAATAAGAAATTTTCTATTAGCATCCTCTGTTAATCTATGCCTGCATGCCGTGTACTGGGACTGCTGGACTTGTTATAAAATCCTAACAGTTTCATCTTTCAAATTTACAACCACTTCTATACAGATGCATTAACTATTTATAAAACAGTTTATACAGATTTGGTATAACTGGTGAAATAATTTTTGTAAAAATTCAAGTTTCCTAGAAAATCACTGGAGCAACAGAAGGCCATATATACTCATTACAGTGCTTGCTTTTCCCTAGGGCAGACTGCTTTGTGGAGATATGAGTTTTACATATACAGGTTTACATATATGATGCATTGCTCAAGCAGTCTTGCTTTTTCTAATCCAGCAGCCTTTTGCAAAGGAGATCTGAATGATCTATGCATGAAAATATTTCTCCACATATAATTATATTACTAGATCGAAGAAATGAGCAAGAGGTAGCATGCGCTATGTGCAAATCAATGTAAACCAACTGTATGAAAAAGGATGGCAGCTTCAAGTTAAAGCTCTATTACCCAGGGAACTTTTCACTGGACCATTTCTTCTCTTTATGTACATAATCCCTTGAGGGTTGTGTTATGGTTTTTTTCCTGCAGAGCAGATTGATCACCTAATTTGGAGTTGGGTTGCTGTGAGTTTTCCGGGCTGTATGGACATATTCCAGAAGCATTCTGTCCTGACGTTTCGCCCACATCTATGGCACACATAGGTCTGTGGGAAACTAGGCAAGTGACGTTTATATATCTGTGCAATGTCCAGGGTGGGAGAAAGAACTCTTGTCTACAGTTGAGGCAAGTGCAAATGTTGCAATTGGCCACCTTGATTAGCATTTAATAGCCTTACAGCTTCATAGCCTGGCTGGTTGCTGCCTGGGGGAATGCTTTGTTGGGAGGTGTTAGCTGGCCCTGATTTATTCTTAAAAACACTGGAGCTGATCCAAAAAGAACAATAAACAGTACAATGTGTGTATCATCCGTATGGAGATGGTTAGTAAATACTGATAGTCTATATCCTAATGCCTTCAGTCCCCTTGCTTGAGCCTGGCCATATTGAGGGGGTGACATAAATCTTGAAAAGGGAAGGATATCCCAGACGGAACCAGAAGGGTATGAGGTATCGCCTGTATCCCCAAGCAAAAGATCCAAAAGTATAAAAGATAAACAGTGAAATGCATGTATAGGAGCTCTAACAAATGCCACAATACCAAGGGATGAAAATACCCATTCAAGTCCCACTACCGTCGATGCCTCCCCCAGCCAGTCCAAGGACGGGTCTGGCAAAGGTGAGGCTGGATGGGCAGAATGGGTTCTCTAGCCTTTTGACAACCATCCGACTCCGAGGGGAAAACTCTAATTTCAAACCTGGGCAGATGATGCTCGTCTAACCCTGTAAGGTCAACCATCTAGAGAAGGAAACTCAAACCAAACCTACGACCTGAGTACCTCACTGCCACCATCCTAAGCTTGGTAGGCCCCGGCAGACGAACCTTTGGTTTAAATGGTGAGGCCAGTTCTGTGCACGCTGTGCTCCACCAGAAAAATCCATTGCACAGGCTTGAAGGACACATCCAACCTCCTTAGTCATCAATGCACTTGTAGAAATCGTGGGATGAGTCCTTCCTAAGAAACTTCGTTTGCCAGAGAGAGAGATGAAATGCTAATCAAAGTGGCCAATTGCAACATTCACACTTGCCTTAAGCAGACAAGAATTCATTCTCCCATCATGGACATTCCACAGATATATAAACCTCACTTGCCTAGTTTCCAACAGACCTCACAACCTCTGAGGATGCCTGCCATAGATGTGGGCGAAACGTCAGGAGAGAATGCTTCTGGAACCTGGTCATACAGCCTGGAAAACTCTCAGTAACCCAGTGATTCCAGCCATGAAAGCCTTTGACAGCTAATTAGAGTTGTTCATAGTTTATAGAGATATGGAAAACGGAAGAAAAGCTACGAATTCCCTTTCAATGCTGGTTTTCCTACAATATTTACAAGAATAGGAAAGTAACTTTGTCCCTTTAAAAAATCCTGTCCCAACTTCTATATAATATGAATCAAGAATAGTATAATTCCATTCACAATCAGAATATTTTACCCACAAAATAAGTTTAATGTAAACTTACAACCTTAAAAATATTCTGTAATATTTCCTTTCACTGAACAGCAAAAGCCGCTCTGGTACTTATCGTATTCCAGCTTTGCATTGCAATGTTTAGAGTTTACAGACCTTTATCCAAAAGATGCCTTACTATGTGTGCATCTCCACCAGGCATTACTGAGATGTATATGATGAACTGTATTGTTTTGTGTGGTTCTATTTGGGTAGCTGATCTTAGAGTCAGGGTTAACCTTGCCAATGATCAATCTATAGATGGCAACTTTTATGTACACCAAAGATCTATTTAGCCAATATGTATTATAGTGAGGGTAGGAAAGACATAAAATGGAAATGTTCAACATGAACAGAATGTCAACCAATTATGACCACAGACCACACTAAAAATAAATTTGGCACCAGTGACTTAATGTGGGGTCACTATTTGCTCATTTAAATCATCCCAAGGAAACTATGATTTCATTTTTGAGTAAGTTTTACTACTATTTAGCCACTATTTAGCACATATAAATTGGACATTGGTTGATTGAAGATTACTCTGAGCTCTTACTTAGACATGATTTCAACTACTTCAAAGGATTTCAAACTCAAAATCAAATTAAGATAAACTACTTGATGAGAAGCTAGACTACTGTCTACTGACAGTTGTGCAAAAGTACGCTACCCAATTTCCAGCAACAGCAGCTCTTCAGATGCTTTGTCAAGTCTTCCTGAAGCAATGGAGGACCTGAATCTGTCCTTTCGTCCACTGCTGATAGAATAGGATTAAACACCATTGGCTTCAGAAATATCAGGATTTTTTTTGGTTCAGGAGCAACTTGAGAAACTGCAAGTTGCTTCTGGTGTGAGAGAATTGGCCATCTCTCCCCAGATTCAAACCGCTGACTGATCCTGCCAGCAAAAGGATTTAACCATATCAGGATTGAATGCTGGTATGCTACAATAAACTAAAACATAATCCTATATTTTCCTTCTGTCTAATTAACATAAAATGTCAATTAATGAGTTCCATAGAATCACTCGTCTTCGATAGACGCAAACAGTTCCAACTCATATACACAACTCACCATTTCCATCAGATGGGATGGTCCGTCCTCTATGCCAAACGTTACTTCCTGAATGATTGTTCATCTTTGAGGATGACACTCCTTTTGAATGCTGGCCTCTGAGGAAGTCTCGGAGAGAGACTAAACGGCCCGTTGTCGGCTCCGGAGAGAGCTCCTGCCGTAAGGCACTCACCCTCACGGAATGCCCCTTAGCATTCCCCTTCGAGGGCTTTGTCTACCTGCGCATGGTTTTTTTTGGATTATCATTTTATCTTCAACTTGGTCCGCAAGGCTCACATTCAACAATTTAGATGGACTTCCTCCTGCCTCACGGAACGCCTCTCGGCATTTGCCGCTTGGCATTTTGCCGCTTGGGAGCCTTTCATGCCTTTAAGCGGCTCCTCCTGATTACTTGGGATTTACAAATCACCTTGTGACTGTGTTACTGAGAATTGCTTGCTACAAACATTGTTTTCTCCTTGGATTTTTCTTCCAATACCATCTGTTCCACTTTGAGAAACACTGTGCTTGGCACTCCTAAGGTACTGTGTATATTTGCGTCTATCGAAGACCAGTGATTCTATGAAACTCAGTAATTGACATAGGTTTGAGTAACATGATATGATAGACTTGAATCCTGGTCTTCTCACTACTTAACATGGGTTGAACTTTGATGTGTTGACCTTCATGTGTTGTACTCAATGTGTTGTACTTTCTGTGTAGAACTATTAATGGATATCTAATGTGTTGAACTAAGGAATCCAATATATGACATTTTTGATATTGAATTTGTTTAACTCGTGTGGTTTGTGCATAGTATTACACGGTGTTGCCCCCTGTTTTGTATAATTAACATAAAACACACAACTTAAATCTCTAAGATTTTTTCTTTTCTTTCTTTTAAAGTTGTCCTCCCCCACCAAAATAATTTATGACTAGTGGAATGAAAATCCGTGCTAGTGCAGTCGCATTGAATTATATCTTAAGCGGTTGTGCAAATGTTTGTGAAACCATTTTCCACAAGTTCTTGGACAATAAAAACACAATGTAATTCATCCTTGTGCTAATCTGAAAATGTGCCACCTCTAGCTCAATTGATTTTGTTTTAACATGACAAAATAGGCCAATAATTCTTTACATCACCCACTTTTAACATATGAGTTATGTGGGAAGAAGAACAAAAATTGTTAAAGGCCCGTGATGTTGATCACTGTGAATATCAATATCATTAGAAAGCTAAATTAGAAGAAAAAGTGAAAGAGAAAAAAATAGCTAGAAAGTCATATCACACTAGAAAACTGTGTTAAATTAATCTTCACCCATTCAACTATTGTGGGCTTTATTCTAATTTAGATCTTGGCTTGAGACCAAGATGGTTTTGGATGTGCAACCATTCATAAAATATACTTCTCATCTTTGTGAGTAATTCTGCTTAGTCCAGATGGCAGCCAGTCATGCAGACCAACATAACGTGTGAACCGTCAGACTGCAAACAGGACTGACAGCCAATCTTGTTAATGTTGCAAGTGGAGAGGATGAGAAATGTCACTGTGAAAATGAAACAGTATCATCATTGGGTTCATATGCTCATATGCTATCTGTGTGAGCATATATTTGGAGATAATTGTGATTGCCTTTGTGAACTTTTTGTATGTGCTCTTTCATTTTTTCCTCCTTGCATTATATACTACTACTGATGTGGCACCACCAACTCCAACTGAATTTCTCTGAAAAATAGCACTCAACTTCTTTTGCCATTTGCTTCTAGAATCCTTTAACCTGACTTTTCTCACCAGTTATCCAAACACTTAACACTGTTGGATCAGATCCTTCTGTGCAGACATCCTTTTCCCCCCTTGCAAGGCAAAGCAAAATCTTTCTTTCATTATATCAGTCTGACTCCATCATGTGACTGTGTTTTGTCATAGATATACGTCTTCTTGCAATCGATTGGCAGGTTGATCTGAGGTCACTGACGATTATCATACTGTAAATAGCGAATTAATCTTCCTGGGAGGGGCAGGGAGTCAATAAGGGAAATACGGTCTTTCCCAATCAAGCTTCTAATTTTGATGCGGCAGAGGTGAACAAGTGGCCTTGGTGGTTCTGGAAAAAGAAAATAGTTTCAGAAAAGTAAAATAATAGTAATATATTCATTTTAAAATCAGTTTTGAAAAATATCTATGCAATCACTAAAAAACCTATGTTCATACAGAGTTCATTTTCAAGTTTTTACACCATCAAACAATCAAACCAATTGAAAGTAGGTCACAGGGACAACACAAAATATAACAATAAAACAATTATTATAATCAAGGAATTCAAAAACAGTATTCACTAGGCTTGTGCATTTCAGCTGAACCTCAATCCGTTTCTGCTGGCTGACCTGCGGATCCATTATCGTGCGCCTCCCAAAAGCAGGCAGATTGCCAAATAGCTGTTTTTGGTTCAAAGCCTAAAAAATACGGGATCTGGCCCATTGGTAGAAATGAGGCACTTACAAGGCTCCCCTTTATGTTCCTGGGATCCTTTCCTGTCTTCCTTTCAAGGGAGCCTGGGTTTGAAGAACTGGGCTAAGGAAACATCCTTCCTGGGACCCTTTCCTAAGACACAGCTTGCAAAATACATGTCACAGAGTTCTTCTCTTCTGATTGGCCCAATAGGCAGGGCTCACAGGGAAACCCTGTGCAAGAACCAAGCATCCTCACTGCAATGCGTGGTGCTGAATACGGGATGAGGAGCTGTGATCGGCTGCCACACAGTCCCGTAACAGATGAAAATATGTGATGGCTGGGCCCTTATTGTTATGTCTATTCAGCCAAGCTAAACAAGACAGATTGGCCGAAGGGAACTGACCACCCCGAACCTGTGCACAAGCCTAGTATTAACACTACCATCCAATTTGGCTCATCAGATTTTTGTTTGAGATATTAACAGGATAAAATAGGAAGGAGATCCAAATATCTGTTCATAACTACTTTATTTGTAAAGTGAGCAAGAATCCCAACCCATTATTAAACATAGTGTCCCATTACAATTGAACTATGGTTAATGGCTTCCAAATAAGCTAGGCTATGGAAGCCAACCTAAAACCACAAATACTAATAACCATAATTTCCTACTTTGTAGTTATCATTCACAGAGGTTCTTGGTTCACTATGAAATCTTATTTTTAAAAATGTGTTAGATCTTCTTCTCTGCTTTTCTTCGCGAACAAAGATTCAGGAAGGACTCATCCCACGCTTTCTACAAGCGCATTGATGATTTGGAAGTTGGATGTGTCCTTCGCGCCTGTGCAATGGACCTTTCTGGTGGAGCGCTGCATGCACAGAACTGGCCTCACCCTTTAAACCAAAGGTTCGTCTGCCAGGGCCTAGCAAGCTTAGGACGGTGGCAGCAAGGTCCTCAGGTCATAGGTTTGATTCGGGTTTCCTTCTCTTAGATGGTTGACTGTCATGACTCAGTTTCATTGCCTGAGAATGTAGGCTCTGAATCTGAGCCTGACAGTGTAAACAAGAGATAAAACACTTACACACTGACCCTGGGAAGCAAACGCTCCAACATTTGGTGGGAAAGAATGTGTGGGGTTTGTTCCAGGTGGGAACTGCTCTCTTTGCAAATGTGGGAGTGTATATAAGTATGTGAATCTCTGTAACTAGTCACTCTTGGCTTTAACCATGTTTTGATATCCTTTAGTAAAAGTTCTGAGCAAAATCCGGGACATCTCCTGTGAGTTATTTCGAACAGCTAAAGTGAGACTGACAGTTGACCTTACAGGGTTAAACGAGCACCATCTGCCCGGGTTTGAAATCTGAGTTTTCCTTCTCATAGGATGGTTGCCAAAAGGCTAGAGAGCCCATCCTGCCCATTGACGCTCTTTGTCAGACCCTTTGGCTGTGACCTGTCTGGCATGGGAGGCCCTACCGGTGGCTATTATGCCACCACCAGCATAGCTCACAACTTTATTAGGGTACGCAAGCCTCTCCCCCACAACAAGGGGGCGCCAACTGAGAGGTGTGTTAGATACAGGGATTAGGATTAGACACAAGGTGTCTCTTGTCATCATAAATCCCCTTTGGTCAGAAGCATCCTTATGCCAGGTTAGCATAGGCCCCTTCCTGACAGCTGAATAAAATCCCACATTTTCTGCTTTGAACTGGAATATATGGCAGTGTGGACTCAGATAACCCAGTTCAAAGCAGATATTGTGGGATTTTCTGCTTTGATATGTGGAAGGGCCCTTAAAGAGCTGTTGATGGAACTACTAGTCATCAGATCTATTCTGACTACTAGAGTTTGTCAGCATTAACCTATGAAAGGAGTGGCGTGAGGGTGGAACAAAACTCCATCAGATCTAAACCTCCTCCATCTCAGCAATAGTCACAATGCCAATGTAGAGGACTCTATTTGGGGCCAATGGAACAACTTTCAATTCAATAGTAATGGCAATGTCAGTTATATTACGATGTAGAATCACACAGAGAATTAACCAACCTGCTTTGCATTTAATGTTAGACCACCCGTCATAACTGTCGATGTGCTCCTTCAGCCGGGAACAAAGTTGCACGTTGCCCACATAATCTAAAAGAACATCAATAATTGGTCCTGCCCAACGACTTATCTCTGGAGCTGAAACCATTTCACAAAACTGGGGAGAAAAATGAATTAATGAATTAATGAATAAACTACTCCCAAATCAGTGATCTTTGAGCAGTTGGAACAAAACCTGAAAATACTGGAGGATACATTAATAAAGCCAACAGGGCATAAAACTTTAAGAGGCAGATAAGAGAAGAAATGGCTTACTTAAATGAAAAGTGAATATAGATGAATTCATAGTGCAAGTGATCATATGGTCAGTTGCACATATATGGGGAAGATATAGTAAAAAGATTAAAAAAAATACACATTACTGCCTTACTATACAAACTTATAGCTGCAATTAGCCAATTTTTAAACTTTTACACACACACATGGCCCAGTATTCTGAAAAACAATGAAGGGACTATCACATATCCCAGTGTTTTTCAATTTTTTACATTTACAAAAGCCTGGGGCACACCACCAACCAAAATCCAGAGAGCACTGTGGACTCAAACAATGTTGGATCAGGACCAAACTTGGCATGAATACTCAATATGCCCAAATGTGAACACTAGTGGAGTTTCGGGAAAATAGACCTTGACATTTGGGAGTTAGAGTTTCTGGGATTTATAGTTAAATTCCATTGTTGCAAGAGTTCAGAATGCTCTAGTGTGTGTTATCAAAGAACATCCTGAACTCTCGCGACAATGGAATTGAACCAAACTTGGCATATTGAACTCTCATTACAAACAGAAGGTACTGAAAGGGTTTGCTTGGGAATTGACCTTGAGTTTGGAAGTTGTAGTTCACCTACACCCAGAGAGCACTGTGGACTCAAACAATGTTATGTTATGTTGTTGTTTGTTTTCTATCCAGAATCACAATGTTGGAAGGAGGCTCACCACTTTAAGGTCCCTAAAACAGGCATGGGAAAAATTCTGTTTGGTTCCACCCTGGACTTCAATTCTCACCATTCCTAACAGCCTGAAGCCCTTTCCTGCTTAAGTGGCTGAGGGGGGGGGAGGGCCTGAGGCTGCTAGGAATGGTGGGAGTTGGAGTCCAAAACACGTGGAAGGTCCAAGTTTGCCCATGCCAGCTTTCGACAGAGACCTCTTCCTCCCCCTTCCCCTTCGTACCCTTTCTTCCACCTCCTGTCGAACACTTACTTTTTCTTCTCCACTCGAGCTCCCTTCTTCCCAGCCTCGCTCCGCTTGCTTTGCCTCACTTTGCTCACGCTGCCGCTTCTGCCGCCATTTTGATCAGAGGGGGCAGTGTGAGCGTGTTCAGGAAGGGAGGGGGAGGGAGGAAAACGTGGGGTGAGTCTGCGCAGTAGCACCCACACGGGTCACGTCTTCCTCCACCCCCCCTCCCCTCCTGAACACGTGAGCAGAGCGAGGCTGGGAAGAAGGGAGCCTGAGTGGAGATGAAAAAGTAAGTGTTTGGCAGAAGGGGGAAGAAAGGGTATTGGAGGTTCCAATTTCCCACGGCACACCTGATGATTGCTCACGGTGGGAAACACTGACATATCCAATTGTGTAATGGATTTTTAAAATTATTAAAATTGCAACATTAGAGATCTCATAGCTTTGTATTTTGGGCTAAAAATATATAGGTGAGATATCTAAATGTAAGCATGATTGCTTGATTTTATACTAGCCTGTGCCAAGTTTCAGTTCAAACTTTAAATGAGCTACCCAAGTGCTGAATCTACCCTGAAAATAGGTACAATACTTTGAATAGTTCTTTGGTATTTCAGACTGAAACCAGGAGCCACCAGTTGTCCTTGTTCTAGGGATGGGAAATTATATTTGAAACTTGAGTTCCGAAGTGTTCTGGTTGAGGCACCAATGCTGTTTTCTTGCAATTCCACTTGAGGGAGCTGTACACATTTTTATTTGGGAAGTATTGATTGACGAGGATACATTTGTGATCAGATGGGGAATAGTTTTCTGGGAAAGTGAACGGGAATGTCCTTACTAAGCATATTATGACACTGAATTCATATTTAGATGGTACATTACTATTACATAATATTTACATATTATTACATATTGCATATTATTACTATTATGGCAGTGGGAACTACTGTTATTTACTCATGTTCATAGTAAGCTAAGAAATTTTGAATAAACTCAGGTATAGACATTCATAAAAGGTCATGACTGCAGGGAAGTTTTCTTTCTTCAGAAGATATACGAACCAGATATATAAGTCAGGGCAATTCTACACAGCCCTTTAACCCAGGAGCAATTGTGTTTTTAAAAATGCTATTGTTCCTGGGTCCTATTCCCCCCACTCCATAAAGCGCATGCAGATGCCCTGTTGGGCTTTCTAGTGGGGCATCAGGACACACAAAAAATCCCTTTAAAAAGTCTTTTTAAAAGTAAAATAATTCACCCAGTCACCATCTCCCCTTCTCCAGAGCTCTCCTGGCTAGTAACAATGATGCACCAAGGGGGGGGGGGGGTAGGAGCAATTTTCCTCCTTCCCTCCTTCTCTTGGCACATCATTGGTACAAGCCAGGAGAACTCCGGAGAAGGGGAAATGGCAGTTGGGTGAGTTATTTTCCTTTTTTAAAAAAGGTTTTAAAGGGTTTCTTGGGCTCCAGCAGCTCAAGAAACCCAAAACAGATATGTAGATGGGCACTGGGAGTGGCGTGGCATGATCCGGAGGTTTAGCACAGCGGTAACAACAGCTGCTAGAAGATCTTCTCAACCAAACGTTACAGGTTCGAGACTCCGGGCTGGCTTGGGCAGCCAGCTGTGAGCCCTGCCTGCTGTTTACCCAAGCAGTCAAAAACAAGCCTAGCTGTGAGTAGAGAAATTGGGAACCGCTTGCAGGGGGAGGACTGTTATAACGCTAGTAAATAAGGAAGACCGATTGCTGGAAGGTGGAAGCTCCCAATGGGTTGGCAAGCTCTTCTTCACAGGAGGATGAAGCAACAGCACCCCCCCCCCGTGGCACAATGGAGCAATGGAACCACAGCACCCGGTGATGCAACTAGAAGAACCAGGAAAGAACGTGTGGCTGGAAGATCCTCCTATATATATTGTATGTCTTGTATGTCAAATACAAAACGGCAGGGATTGTCTGCTTGTATGTGTACTGTAATCTGCCCTGAGTCCCTTTCGGGGTG
This sequence comes from Anolis apletophallus, assembly GCA_030556195.1. NCBI lineage: Eukaryota > Metazoa > Chordata > Lepidosauria > Squamata > Anolidae > Anolis > Anolis apletophallus. Next base: position 9,227,796 of record JARBWK010000002.1, on the reverse strand, counting down.
AGAAGGGTGGAATATAAATAAAGTGTATTATTATTATTATTATCCCTGATCCCATCTACACAGCACCTGCAGCTGGAAAGACCCGGGTCTTCTGAAAGACCCAAGTCTTTCCAGCAGACCAATTACCTCGGCACAAATCAGGGGTTGCCTGCTTTGTGCCGAAAGCATTTGTTTTTTCCCTGTCATGTCGCCTGGACACCCCAGGGAAAAACATGGGAGAGCGTGCACTATAGGTGCTCTCGGGATGTCCCCTCAGGCACAGAAGCAATGCCAAAGCACTTCTATATATTTTGCAGAAAAAAGTGATAAAAATCAGAATTTTTCACAATAGCATTTAAATTTAGAGATGTGAAAATTCTGTTCTGAATATAACTTCATGTAAAACTTGTTGCTGAAGGTAGTTAGAAAGTACATCCGGAACAAAGTTTTGACCCAGACCACTTCCTAATGTTCTAATATATTACAGATATGGTAAAGGTTTTACAAATCAATGATGTCCCTCTTGTCTGAGGTTGTACAATCTAGAATATTATTTCATTGTGTGCTGAAATCTCAGGCTTTGGTCTTTGACCTGCAGCTTCTGTTTTTCATATATCTAGTCATCTCACAGAAATCTCCAAAAGGCATAGTGTAGATAATTTGTATTTTATTTTTCATTTAGCTGCTTAAACACTTCTGCATTTAGCTAACACAAAAACCCGATTTGCCCACATATATGTAAAACAATACAAAATGCAAGACTATAGAGAATAAACTTTCACACGGGATTTCTATTACATTCTTTTTTTTAGCATAGCACATTTGTTGCTGCTCTTGTTGTTGTTGCTGTGTGTCTATAGCAACCCTAAAATACCCTTTTACATGTTTTTTTTTTTGAGGAAAATTGTTCGGAAGAGGTATTCCATTGCTTTCCTCTGAGACCAAGAGATTGTGACTTGGCCAAGAACATCCATGACCAAGTGGGTATTTGAACTCTGGTCTCCAACATCTCAGCCCAACACACAAATCACTAAACATACTAGCTCCTAATATAGCCAGTGCTCATTTCTTAATTCATTAGCAAAACCAAGCAAACATATTTTTGTAAAATGGGGAAGGGGGAACCTCCATTTTTAATACAAACATCTCTCAAATATACTACCCTGAAAATAGAAAAGAATGATTCTGAAGCTAGATGAAGTACGATGTTAGGAAAGAACAAGAATGGAGAAATAAGCTGTAAATAAGAGTTTCTCTCCCGATGAAATTGTTCAAGTGCCCTCTAGTGGCAGCCAGTTAAAATATCTCTCTAATTATTAGCCTGTTTCATTGTTGCCTTTCTTTATGAAAGTTATTGCTTTCACTTTCATTCTCATATTTCTGTAATGGTCTCTTTTAATCTTGATTTTGGATATTACCACAAGTCTGCTGCTATCTCATGCTGTTCCAGTGACATGGGATAGCAACAATTTACCAACACAGAATCTAATAATAATTTTATTTATTACCCGCCTCTCTTCATGCCTCGAGGTGGGTCGCAGCACAGTCAAAAGACACAAACATTGCAAAAATTCTATAAACACACATATTAAAATGTAGTTTTTCATGATATAAGGTAAGTTCTAGGATCCTAAAGCAATCAGGAACTATTGACAACCTGGGGGTCGGGACCCCTAAGGGGGTCATTGGGGGGGTGTCAGAGGGGTCGCCAAAGACCATCAGAAAACACAATATTTTCAGTTGGTCATGGTGGCTCTGGTTGAGAAGTTTGGCCCAATTCTATCATTGATGGAGTTGAGAATGCTCTTTGATTGTAGGCGAACTATAAACCCCAGCAACTACAACTCCCAAATGTCAAGGTTTATTTTCCCCAAACTCCACCAGTGTTCACATTTGGGCATATTGAGGATTTGTGCCAAGTTTGATCCAGATCAATCATGGTTTGAGTCCACAGTGCCCTCTGGATGTAGGTGAACTACAATTCCAAAACTCAAGATCAATGCCCATCAAACCCTTCCAGTATTTTCTGTTGGTTTTGGGAGTTCTGTGTGCCAAGTTTGGTTCAATTCCATTGTTGATGAAAGTTCAGCATGCTCTTTGATTGTAGGTGAACTATACATCCCAGCAACTACAACTCCCAAATGACAAAATCAATCCCCTCCCAACCCCACCAGTATTCAAATTTGGGCGTATTGGGTATTTGTGCCAAATTTGGTCCAGTGAATGAAACTACATCCTGCATATCAGATATTTACATTACAATTCATAACAGTAGCAAAATTACAGTTAGGAAGTAGAAACAAAAATAATTTTATGGCTGGGGGTCACCACAACATGAGGAACTGTATTAAGGGGTCATGACATTAGGAAGGTTGAGAAACACTGAACTAAGAGCTTCATTGTGAGGCGGTGGCAATGGGACCATCATCTTGGTGATAGTCCAGCTGCTGTGCTTATTTGTCAGCTCTGTGCAATAAAGACCGTTGCCCTCTAAAGAGTTCAGAGACAACGCGTATAAAAAATTCACAGATGAACTCTTTTAGGCCAGGGCACAGAGAAGCAGATTATTATTCATTAGTCTCTCAGCAATGTTCGATGTACAAAGATTCCTCTGGTGCTTAGGTCCCATTTATGTTCAAGATATAGCTCCTGAAAGTTATTTAGAGATACTGACTCAGCCAAAAGTACTCAGAAAGATGCAAAGCTAAGCATAATTTTTTGCCCAATATAAAATACTGGGTGTTGATTCAAATCATAAATTTTATAAACTGCTGTATAACTAGACAAGATGCTTCTACATTTTTTTTGAAAAATTACTTCTTAGAACTGTAGCTCCTAAAACTTCCAGCCACCACAGGCACTCCCCATGCTTTCTGATGGTTTCTGGGATTTACAGTTCATATATAAAAGGTAAAGGTTCCCCTGACATTAAGTCTAGTCGTGTCCAACTCTGGGGAGAGATGTTCATCTCCGACTTTAAGCCGAAAAGCCAGTTTTGTCTGTGGACATCTCCAAGGTCATGTGGCTAGCATGACTGCAAGGAGTACCGTTACCTTCCTGCAGAAGCGGTACCTATTGATCTACTCACATTTGCGTGTTTTTGAAGTGCTAGGTTGGCAGAAGCTGGGACTAACAGCGGAAACTCACCCTACTCCTCCGATTCGAACCATCAACCTTTCAGTCAGCGAGTTCAGCAGCTCAGTGGTTTAGCCCACTGCATCACCAGCCCAGATTTATATGTGTGTGTGTGTGTGTGTGTGTGTGTATAAAAATCTGGGCTGGTGATGCAGTGGGCTAAACCACTGAGCTGCTGAACTCGCTGACTGAAAGGTTGATGGTTCGAATCGGAGGAGTAGGGTGAGTTTCCGCTGTTAGGCCCAGCTTCTGCCAACCTAGCACTTCAAAAACATGCAAGTGTGTGTGTGTGTGTGTGTGTGTGTGTGTGTGTATACATATGTTCTGAATACTGTACAGTTGACATTTTAGAATTTCTGACCAAAGAGTTTCCAATTGTATTTACTTACCCTATTTTAAATCAGAAACCGGTCTCCATACTCAATAATTTCCATCTCTGCCTTGAAGCCGTTACTGGATGGTTGTGTGCCAGCAGGTTGAATATGAATCCAGCAAAGACGGAGATCCTGTGGCTGGGCCGTCCGGGCGATAGGGACAGCCAACTACCGACCCTGGATGGCGAGGCACTATGCCCGTCATCATAAGTAAAAAGCCTGGGAGTCCTTTTGGACCCTCTGCTGTCAATGGAGGCCCAGGTCTCCAATGTCAGCAGAATTGCGTTTTTCCATCTATGACAGGTGAGGCGTCTGGCTCCCTATCTGTCCCGGAACGACCTGGCCATGGTAATCCAAGCCATGGTCATCTCAAGACTTGACTACTGTAATGCTCTTTACATTGGCCTGCCCTTGACTCTGATCCAGAAACTCAAACTAGTGCAGAATGCCGCGGCCCGACTTTTTGCAGGGGTGCCTGTGAGTTGTCGCGCAACACCAATACTCCGGGATACCAATTGAATTCCAGATCACTTTCAAGGTGTTAGTTCTTACTTTCAATGCCTTACATCAGTGTTTCTCAACCTTCCTAATGCTGCGACCCCTTCATACAGTTCCTCATGTTATGGTGGCCCCTAACCATACATTATTTTCATTGCTACTTCATAACAGTAATTGGGGGTTGATTTTGTAATTTGGAAGTTGTAGTTGCTGGGATTTATAGTTCACCTACAATCAAAGAGCATTCTGAACTCACCAACAATGGAATTGAACCAAACTTGGAACACAAAACTCCCATGACCAACAGCAAATACTGGAAGGGTTTGGTGGCCATTGACCTTGAGTTTGGGAGTTGTAGTTCACCTACATCCAGAGAGCACTATAGACTCAACAATGATGGATCTGGACCACACTTGACACAAATCCTCAATATACCCAAATGTGAACTCTGGTGGAGTTTGGGGGGAAATAGTTCTTGACATTTGGGAGTTGTAGTTGCTGGGATTTATAGTTCACCTACAATCAAAAAGCCCCTTGCATCCTACACAGAACCCTCATGCCTTGAAGGAACTAGCTGGCATGAGCCTCTATCCCACCTCACACACTCTCCCTCACCCACACATGCGCATCATGCTGCCATGCGTCAAGCACGTCTGCTCTCCCCTCCCCACTTGGAGTCTCAGAATCAGCCCTCCCCTTGGCTGGGAGGCCTGCCAATCACAGCAGAGGAGAACTTTAGGTGGGAGAATTCACAGTCTGTTTCCAAAAAGAAAGAGAAGGAAAAGCGGAGAGATCTTCAACCTTCTCTGCCAAAGAGCTTCCTAAGACCATCAGAAATATATATTTTCTGATGGTCTTTGGCAACCCCTCTGAAACCCTCTCGTGACCCCCCTGGGGGTCCCGACCCCCAGGTTGAGAAACACTGCCTTACATGGTCTGGGGCCAGTGTACCTAAGGGATCTCCTAATCCCATATAATCCCCCGAGGTCGTTGCAGTCAGAAGATCAGAACCTCTTAGAAGTCCCCAGCTTAAGATCCTTTCGCTTGATGACAACTAGGCAAAGGCCTTTTTCAATCATTGGCCCAGTGCTGTGGAACGCCTTGACATCTGAGACTCGCGCTCTGCATAACCTGAACACCTTTCGTAGAGCATGCAAGACTCATCTTTTCAGGCAGGCTTTTGATTAATGTTGGGAATTTTTAAACTCTTCTTTTATCTGATAATGTTTTATTCTGTCTTGTTATGTGATCCGCCCTGAGCCTCCGGGAGTGGTGGTCAAAAATCGAAATAAATAAATAAATAAAATACCACAGAGATAGTAAAATGCAGCTTACCTGTACATTTCTTTGCTCTTTATTCACTTGGGGTTCATCATTAAACCTGTCCCTCCTAGTTTCAATGGGAGGATGTGGACCGCACCCATATTGACACTTAAAACAGGAGTAGGCATCACATCCCAAATCCATCAGATATTTCAACAGCGCAAGATACTTCATTGAAAACATGATGGTAGCGGGAAACGTAGTAGGGTGGGAGGCAATGTACGCATCAATGTTGGCTCCATAGTCAAGAAGCAGCTTCATTGTCTTTAAGCAACCATGGCGGATGGATATGAGCAGTGGGTTGATGAGGTCAACATTGGGGTTGGCCCCAGCCTCCAGAAGTAGTTCAGTAGCATAGATATTATTGTTAATTACAGAAAAGTAGAGGACACTCGTGCGCCGGTCTTCATAAAGTCGAGAACGTTCCTCTGAAAGAATGGCATTCACATCAAAACCAGCCTCAATCAGTTCTTCCAAGACATCATCGCGGTTGCTTTCAGCCGCCAAATGCAAAGGACTGATGCCACTGCGTTTCATTCGAGTGCGGCTAGTTACAGGGAGAAGCATTTTCAGAATCCTGGCAAAACAATGAATCAAAGGTCAAATATGTATCTTTCATGTTTGCTTTCATAGCCTACTATATAGGAATCTCTGTTTGATAGTTGCTGTGCTAACGTATTGCAGAAATAAATAATCTCTGCTGTCAATGTGCTTATGATACATGATCACAAGAGTCTTTGGGAAATCAACAACAATCTACAAATAGGCTCAGGTGTAGATTATATTTCTACATGACTTTGAAGGCAGTATGATAATGAATGGGAATCCTTGCTCCATATTTATTTTGGCTTGTAAATACAATGTTGCCTACTCCATCAATTCTGCTGGACTGGTCACGTTGTCTGAATGCCTGATCACCGTCTCCCAAGGCAGTTACTATACTCTCAACACAAGAATGGGAAACCTTAACAATGGTGGACAGGACAAGAGATTTAAAGATGGGCTTAAAGCCAACCTTAAAAAGTGTGGCATAGACACCGAGAACTGGGAAGCCCTGTCCCTTGAGAACTGTAACTGGAGGTCAGCTGTGACCAGCTGTGCTGCAGAATTCGAAGAGGCACAAATGGAGTGGAAAAGGGAGAAATGTGCCAAGAGGAATGCATGCCAAGCCAACCCTGACTGGGACTGCCACCTGGAAACCGATGTCCTCACTGCGGGAGAACGTGCGGATCAAGAATAGGGCTCCATAGCCACCTATGAACCCACCGCCAAGACGATAGACTTGCAAGACCATTATCATCAGGCTACAAGGGATTGCCTAAGTAACAATGTCGCCAGTTAGTGAAAAGAAAGACAGAGAAGGACCAGCAAAGTAAAAAAAACCCCAAAAAACCCCAAACTACTAACTGAAAGTCCTCAAGAAAAAGAAAGAGAGCGAGGTAGAGTGAATGACAATATCTGAAATATTCTTGTACAAATCTGGCTTAAGACAGGCTTGTTTCACGTATTACGAGTTAAAGCTGAGAAAAAGTCTATGCTAAGGAGGGGGGACCATTGCCTTCTGGGTTGTTTTGGCCTGTATAATCTTTTACTGTTGCCCAAACGGCATGGGGCTGACTGGAATCTACATCAAAACATCTGGAAGGCCAAAGGTTCCTCATCCCTGGTCTAAACAGGCAAAGCATTTTTGCTAATGAAAAAGGAAGACAAACTCTCAGCGTATCTACTTGCCTTTACCCTTGCTCTCAAGACATTATGCCCTCACTGGAAAGAAATAGCAAAGCTCCCTGAGGAAATTCATGTCCAGATCATATCTCAAAACAGAGAGCCTGACCTCACCCCAGCAGTGATGCTCCCTGGAAGACAGGGTGCTCTTTAGCTGGCAGGTGTCCAGCACTAATAAATGCTTTGTAACAGCCATAATAGCTGAAAAGTCACACACGGTGCTGACAGGGGAATAACTCAAGTACAGCATTAGTCATCCTCTTGCAATTTATTGGGATTTATTAAAATGTACGGTCTGAGATGGCTTTCTTGCTCACGCGGGCTGAATTAAAGAGACACTACCATTTTGAATGGTTTCTCGTCATTGTGTGCATCTATATCAGGCCTGGGCAAACTTCGGCCCTCCAGGTGTTTTGGACTCCAAATCCCACAATTCCTAACAGCCTACCTAACCGGTAGGCTGTTAGGAATTGTGAGAGTTGGAGTCCAAAACACCTGGAGGGCCGAAGTTTGCCCAGGCCCGATGTATATGGTGGAACAAATGCAGTTTTGCACAACTTTAACTGCCATAGCCAAGTTCTATGGAATTCTGGGAGTTGTAGTTTGATGATTGCACTATTTGGCAGAGAAAGTTAAATAACGACTACCACTATGCATCCATAGTTTTGATGAAGGTATTGGCCAATGCATATGACCAGTATTCTTTTTGATTACCATACATATGGGAGAAAGGTAACCTGAATCTCTGTCATCCTTATATTGCATCTATTAGAATGCTGTATCTAATCTTTCAAACATGAGTTTAGCTGTAAAAATGTATACTTCTGATGAAGTGCTCTTCAGAAAAAACTATTGCATGCCTGACTGCTGATATAAAGCACAGAGTGATGTGAATTGATCTGAAAGTGCTTCTCCCTATTACTACTTTCGTCCTTTAAAAAAGTCTTTATGTGAGTGATGTAATGTACATACTTACTGTATTCCAAGCAAAAAAGAGCATCAATTTATGCATAAAGTTTGGATACACTCACACACTGTGTGTGTGTGTGTGTGTGTGTGTGTGTATATAAGTGGTCAGTGCATCATGAGTACGTTAAAAAAAAACCCACTGGGCCAAAACACACCAAATTTGGCAACAAAATGCCAGACAATCCAAGGAGTGACCAACAATCATCAAAATAGACAAAACCAGTAAAAAGCATTCAGAAATCCTAAAAAGGGTAAAATGACACAGCACATACGTCCAACCCCTTAAGAGGACACGGCAATCACTCCTAGAGTGAGCGTGAGGGTTCCTTGTGCCTCTCGCACACACAGTAATAGCTGCACTTCCAACCGTCTCTCCTAAGGTCCTCGCTTCACATATTCATGCTTATAAACTTTAAAAGATTTTACTAAAATGCTTTATAAAACATGAGCTGCCTTGACTTGAAATGCCTATTTTGATCACATGTATGGATAAGAATGCACTGAAATATATTTGTAAAAACCAAATTACCATGTTCATGTTCATACATGAAGTTTAAAATATTTTATATAAACATTTAAAAGCAGTTATACTCATGGAAATATTCTCCTGAAGTCTGTTTGTGTGGAGGTAGGTACTTATGTAGGTATATAGTGGTCTAAGACCTTTTATATGTTTTTCATGGCCAGAATAACTGGGCTGCTGTGAGTTTTCCGGGCTATATGGCCATGTTAAATAGACAAGAGTTTTTTCTCCCACCTGGACAATCCACAGTTTCCAAGAGACCTCACAACCTCTGAGGATGCCTGCCATAGATGTGGGCAAAATTTCAGGAGAGAATTCTCCTGGAACATGGCCATATAGCCCAGAAAACTCACAGCAACCCACCTTCTATATCAGGGGTGGGCAATTATTTTTTCCAAGAGGCTATACGAGAGCCAAAAAATATTATGAAGGGCCGCACCTAAAGGCTGAACTACATTCTGATCTACATTATTTATTTATTTATTTACTTACTTACTATATTTGCTATCTATTTTACATCATTATTATATTAATATATCAAGAAATATTCCTATATTATTAGTATTAATATCATAATTATTATATTATAGTATATATATGGGATGGCAGTAGCGGCACCCCTTCCTCTTGACCCCCGCCCCCAACGCCCTTCTCCCCGGGTCAGACAGAATCAGCTGCTGGGCCGCATCCGGCCCCTGGGCCGTAGGTTGCCCAGGTCTGTTCTATATGGTTGTATAAAATTTTCAAGCTCCATATACAAATTGATGGTCATCTTTTTATTTCAACGTCTTTTGTCTCTTTGTTAGCTTCCCCCCTTCATTATAATAGGTTCATCCACGAGTCCTGCTTTACTGACTTATATTAATAATAGTAATAATAATAATTAAAAAACTTTATTTGTACCCCACCCCCATCTCCCCAATGGGGACTCGGGGTGGCTCACATGAGGCCAAGCCCAAGCAGCAAATTACAATAAAATAAAATCAAAACATCAGCAATAAACACAATAAAAATACATACATATAAATAATAAACAATATAAAACTAGATATCTAAAAACACAAAGACAGGAAGGGCCATATACTGATTTTCTTTCCCAACATGGAATCTATTATTTCTTGGTAAAACAGGTGAAACTCCCATTGTCAACATATGTGTATCCGGATACCAATATACAGGAAATTAATTACCCATCACTTATTGTTTATAGATGCTGGGGATTGTAAGTGTTAATAATATTACACTAATATTTCAAGAAGTTGAAAGGTACACTTTCCAAAACTAAGAGAAACAATTGTGTATAATAAAAAAAAAGATCAGCAAGCACATATATATCTCCCTGGCCTTTTTAAAAAAATGTTATGGAGCTTTTATTTCCTGGCATTGACTCTGAACACAGGATTCCTGCAGAATGATGTATTAAATCCACATGCTTAAAAGGAGAGATTGCCGTGAACAGCATTGTTATTCAGAATACCAAAGGGATTAAAAATAACTGGCTGAAGAGGAGGGAGGCAAGGTTTGTACTTTAGATACTTGGTCTGAATCACTACAGATGGAGAGCTCTTTCATTTCACAGCTTTTAAACTACTGTTTGGTTTTAAAATATTTTTTATGTCTTTAAACCAACTTTTGCACAATGAAATTATGCTTTGGGATCTTGTTTGTTTGCTTGGCCGCTTAGATTTGAAGTAGAGAGGGGTCCAATAGCATAATCACATCTTTGCTTCAGTAATTTTATTTTACCCTGTAAAATTATATGACATTAATTTTCTATTATTGGAAGCACTCCATTAACATTTTGCCCACAAAGATTTCAATTCCTTTGCTGGAGATATTGAAAACACAGATATAAGAGTCATTTAACCAAGGATACTCTAACTGCATCGAGTAAGGCTCTGAACTAAATCAAAGTGGTAGCCTGTGGACTGGACTGGTACTGGTCCATGAGTGGTTGCTTGCTAGTCCACAGCAAATTTTCAGGAAAGAAAGAAACAGATGCACTCCCTGTGTAGTGATATGGTGGCAGTCCCTAACACATTGGGGGGTGAGGGATAGCTCATGACTCAGTATTTTATATGGTTTTTTATCTGTTTGATTGACCGCTATGCATTTTAATTGTTTATGTACTTAGATTGTTTATATTTTGATGAGATGTGTTTCAATATTTACTTGTGTGGCATTGAATACTTGCCGGATTTGTAGGCCGCCTTGAGTCCCCTTCGGGGTTGAGAAAGGCAGGGTAGAAATGAAGTAAGTAAAATAATAAGAAATAGCTTAGGTTGTCCTTGAGCAAGCAGGGATCACCAGCATTGAGGCCATGCTATTGGGAAAACACAGCTGCGCTGGGCAGGGCACGTCTCTAGGATGGAGGACCACCGCCTCTCAAAGATACTACTCTATGGTGAACTCACCATGGCTCAGCGCAAGAGAGGCGCCCCCAAAAAGAGATATAAGGACTCCCTGAAACAACATCTCATGCTCGGCCAGATTGATCACCAACAATGGCCCACCCTGGCCTCACATCGGGAGGCATGGAGACGCACTATCCACGATGCTGCGGCCTCTTTCGAGAAGACACAGCAAATGGGTCTTGAAGAGAAACGACAAAGCAGAAAGAACCGCAACTTGGAAACAACATCACCCAAGGAGACTTTCTACTGTGCTTTCTGCAACCAGACTTGCCTATCTTGGATTGGCCTTTTTAGTCATCAATGCACTTGTAAAAAGCGTGGGATGAGTCCTTCCTAAGAATCTTCGTTCGCAAAGTAATGCCAAGAAGAAGGTTGTCCAGGAATAAATAATTAACTTCAGGACAGTTCCAATTCTAATCAGTGGCTCCAATTTAATACTTTTGTGGTGGTTGTTGTGTACCCTCAAGTTGTTTTCAACTTATTACTCTAAGGGCCCTTTCACACAACCATATAACCCAGAATATTAAGGCGTAAAATCCCACAATATTTGCTTTGAACTGTGTTATCTGAGTCCGCACTGCCATATGTTCCAGTTCAAGCAGAAAATGTGGGATTTTATTCAGCTGTGTGGAAGGGGCCTTAGACAAACCTATCACAGTGATTTCTTAGCAAGCTTTGCTCAGAGGGGAGTTGTCTTTGCCATGCTCTGAGATGGAGAGGTTGTCACTTGCCCAGGGTAACCCAGTGGAGTTTCCATAGCTCACCAGAGCCAAAAATGGCTCAGGTGCCAAACATCCTGCTTCTAAGGTTTTCATAAATATATCATTTATGTAAATATATCATTAAACAGAGGCCAAGAATTCTGAAAAATCCTGAAAATAAATGAAACAACTTACTTATAATAGCCTTTTTTAGAGGCCATATGAATAGGTAATAACCCATTCTTATTGGCTTTGTTAGCATCAGCACCCTGGGACAAGAGAAACTCCACAATGTTCTCATGGCCATTTTTGGCAGCTTCATAGAGTGCAGAGGCTTTGTCACTGGCTTGGGTATTAATATCAGCACCTGAGAATGAAAGAGATATAAGATGCCAGTTAGTTTCAGCAAATTAACATCAATTGGTTATGTCTCCATGGTGACATTTCTGTTATAAAGAGGAAATCTAGACTTCTCCTGGCATTTATCTTAGTGTAGTAGCATAAACTATACACAAATTGATTTGAACACAATGGAGAATACCTACAGATAGAGAATACCTTGCTCACTAAATAAGAGGGAGCACGTTCACTTTGGGGTATTTTTTCCCTTCCTCCTCAGGCGGTTATAGCAATTTTCAGAGCATGGAAATAATTTATTAGAAATTAAACCATTGCCACTATTTTGCAAGAGCTTTTGTAAGGCAGTTGCCCTCCAACTCCAGGCAATCTTGGATGACACACATTTCCTTGACCCTTTTCAAACTGGCTTCAGAGCAGGATACAAAGTTTAGACTGTTATGGTTGCCTTAGTGAATGATCTCCATCTCAACACCGACAGGGGAAGTGTGGCCCTGTTGGTGCTTCTAGACCAGACCTGGGCAACCTACGGCCAGTGGGCCGGATGCGGCCTGGCAACCAATTCTGTCTGGCCCGGGGAGAAGGGCGTCGGTGGCAGGGCCAAGAGGAAGGGGTGCCACTGCCACCATCCCATCACGGCTGTGGGGCCTGCATTGGCAGACAGTCCGCCGCTCCGGAGAACAATCGGAGGAGCAACGGCTTTGGAGTGCCTGCCATCCCGGGAGGCGATCCGGGCCTGCAGCGGGAGCAGTCGTCGAGCTGCGGTGGCAGATCGCCTTGGCGACCCAGAAGACTTGATCATCTTCCGGTTCGTCAGGGCGATCAGCCGCAGCTTGCCGACTGCTCCCGCTGCAGGCCCGGATCGCCTCCCGGGATGGCAGGCATTCCATGGCAGGGCGATCAGCTGTGGAACGGCTGGGGGAGAGAACGGGTTTATTTTAGTAGTTTTTATTATTATTTTATAATAATAATTTTATAATAATAATAATATAATGTAATAAATAACATAACATAATGTTATATTATATTATAATTTCAATATATTATAATGTCTATATCAGGGGTGCCCACACTTTTTCATCATGCGAGCTACTATATGAACAATCAAGTTGAAAAGATCACCTGTTGTGCATGTGAGCGTGTGCGCACGCTCCTACTGCAGCCTTCCGTCCGCGTGAGGCTTCTTTCTTGCCTGCCCACGAACTCGCCACCACGCGCACCCGGGAAGGGGATCCTCCTTGCCTGCGCACGTGCTCTCTCTTAATGTCTTTGTTGCCTTCCTCCTTCCTGCTGCGTGCTTTCGTGAAGCAGGAAGTCCCCATCCCGTCCTGCTTCTTGCGTGCACAGCCGGCTCTGAAGAGCTACGCTCTCTCCTCTCTCCTGCTTTTCTCCTTTGAGGGCGAGGGAGGGCGAGGCAGAGAAAGGCGGCGGGGCACTGAAGCAGCTGGACCCATCCCTCAGCCCCCTCCTCCTCTTCAGCCCCAGGAACACGGGCCCCTCCCTCCTTTCTCCACACAGTTTGCTCGCCCAGGTCTCGGCTTGGAATGGTATATTATCACCATAATGAGCACCCCTGGTCTATATATATACTATAATATAATAATTATGACATTAATACTAATAATATATGAATATTTCTTGATATATTAATATGTTAATATTAATGATGTGTAATATATAGTAAATAAATAAATAAATAAATAATGTAGATTAGACTGTAGTTCAGCCTGTAGGTGCGGCCCTCCAAAATATTTTTTGGCTCTCGTGTGGCCCCTTGGAAAAAATAATTTCCCACCCCTGTTCTAGACCTCTCAGCAGCCTTTGATACCATCAAGCATGGTGTCCTTCTGGGAATTGGAGTCACTATGCTGCAGTGGTTCCGGTGGTACCTCTCAGGCAAGTTCCAGATGGTGGTGCTTGGAGATAGCTGCTCCTCAAAAAAAAAAGGCTGTTTCTGGCATCCCACAAGGTGCCACTGTATTCCAAATGCTTTTTTATATTTATATGAAGCTTCCAGGAGAGATCAATCATAGGCATGGAGATAGGATGTTACCAGTATGCTGATGACATCCAAATATATTTTTTCATGCCTTCAAAACCATCTTCAGCTAAGGATAGCATGTCTCCTTTGAAGGAATGCTTGGAGGAGTTAATTGGTTGGATGAGGAAAAACAAATTGAAATTGGATCCAGACAAAACAGAGGTGCTTGCCATCAAGGGTCCTAATCTGGGGATGGAGGTGTGCCAACCAGTTCTGGATGGGGTTACCCCCCCCCTCCCCCAAACCCTGTGTTTGCAGCTTAGGAGTACTCCAAATGTCAGCCCAGGTAGATGCGACAGTCAGGAGTACCTACTATCAGCTTCGGCTGATCTGCCAGCTGTGCCCCTTCCTAGTTTTGGAGAACCTTAAGATGGTAGTGCATGAGCTGGTAACCTCAAGTTTAGACTTTTGCAATGGGGTCCTCAAACTTTTCAAGTAGAGGGCCAGTTCATGGTCCCTCAGACTGTTGGTGGGGATGGACTATAGTTTGTTGTTCTCTGCCTTCAAGTTGCTTCAAACTTAGGGTCGCCTTAAGGCAACACTATCACAGAGTTTTCTTATTCAAATTTATTCAAATGAAATTTGCTTCCAAAAAGTGCCAGAATGATCATGGTGTTTTGGAATGGAAAGCTGGAGCAGGGTGGATCTGGCCCAATCCAGTGTCCACACACTTCCTTTAACCTCACACTTGTGTTGCTAATCAAGAGCAGCTTTTTCACAAAGACTTTCTAGTGATGTTACTTCTGATAAGGTCACAACATTGCACTCAGCTATGTGACCAAGGAAAGCAACATCACCATGAGACAACGGCTTCTGATGGGTAACCCAGTGGTGGCAGCAGCAGCCCCAACCACTGTTGGACTGGCTGGCCATCTGGACAAAAAAGGGCTCTGGGGACATTCCAGTGTTGCGTCAAAGCAACTCCAGAACAGTTTACTCCAGATTATTTGGATAAATGTAAATGTAGCCTTTGTCATCTCAAAGTGATTATTTGTAGAGAGCTTCTGAAAAAAAGCTGAGGGAGTTATGGGATCAGATTGAGGGCTACAAAGACCCAAGATCTACAGGTACTTTCTCCATCATAATATAATGTGAAATTCTAATATGCCAGTCAGTTATCTCTTGCTTGGTCGCATACGCTGCAGTCCAGTGTTCACTCTATTTGAGAAATAGCTTCATTGCACAGTGTGGGACTTAACTTTGAAACAAACATGCGTAAGCTTCAGCTGCAGTGCAGAGGTCTCTGCCAAAGAGAATCTGCTTCTCTTGCAACAACAACAGAAAGTCCTCTGTTATGTTTGGCAGTTTTAAGATAACTGTAGCTAGGAACACAATTACAAAGTCCTAAACCAGATTACTTCTTAATGAGAAAGAAATGGAATCTTTATTTCATGGCAAACACTCTGCCTCGCATAAGTAATAAAGTTATTATTGGAGGGACTTTTAGAGCTTGGAATAGTTGTACAGTTTTATTAGATTTTTCTATTGTGAATCTTTTGCTAATGCTGTTCACAGAATTGTAAAGTCAGAAAGATCTCTAAAGTCATCAAGTCTAACTTCCTTCTAATGCAGAAAACCTACAGCTAAACCATCCCTGGCAGATGGCCACCCAAACTTTTTTTTTAAAAAAAGCTTCCCACAAAGGAATAAGAACATAAGAACATAAGAAGAGCCATGCTGAATCGGACCTCAGCCCATCTAGTCCAGCATTCTGTATCACACAGTGGCCCACCAGTTGTGCACGGGGATCTCGAGCAGAAGGGAGGGCAAAACCCTGACCTGCTCCCGACCCCCCACAACCAGTACCCAGGGAAATCCTGCCTACCTCAACCAACTCCGGGTGGCACTTGAATGTCCTTTTCAGTAACTACCGATACACTTGGTATCCATGAATCTTTCTAATCCTGCCTTGAAGTTGTTCAGGCTGACAGCTGTCACAACCTCTTCTGGAAGTAAATTCCATAACCCAATGACCCTCTGGGTGAAGAAATATTTCCCTTTATTAGTCCTAACTTTCCTACCTTGGAGCTCCAGGGAGTGTCCTCTAGTCCTAGTGTTGTGTGACAAAGAAAATAATTTTTCTTTATTCACCTTTTCTATCCCATGCATGATTTTATACACTTCGATCAAGTTACCTCTTAAACGCCGTCTTTCAAGGCTGAAAAGACCAAGGCGTTGCAACCTGGTTTCATAAGGAGTCGCTCCATCCCTTGGATCATTCTTGTTGCCCTTTTCTGTACCTTTTCCAGTTCCGTTATATCCTTCTTAAGGTGCAGAGACCAGAATTGTACACAGTACTCCAAATGTGGCCTTACCATCGATTTGTAGAGAGGTAATACAACATTTGCTGACCTATTTTCAATTCCCTTTCTGATCATGCCTAGCATAGAATTTGCTTTTTTCACTGCTGCTGCGCACTGGGTTGACATCTTCATTGAGCTGTCCACCAAAACCCCAAGATCCCCTTCCTGGTTTGTCTCGGAAGCTTTAACCCCATCAATTTGTAGGTGTAATTGGGGTTCTTTGCCCCGATGTGCATTTAAAATGTTTAGGAATGCATGCTACATTTTATAGACATTTATTGCACCATTGAACATTTCTTACCTTTTGGAACTAAAACTAGGACCCTTTTTGCAATGCAGTTTTAGCACTTTGATATCAATTGCCATGGCTACATACTATGGGGACATTGGATTTTTAATTCTGTGAGGGATAAATCTGTGCCAGAGAGCTATCAGCAAACTGTGTATACATCTCAGAATCCCATAGAAAGCATCTATGATTGTTCAAGTAGTATCAATATAACTCATTGAATTTACTCTTAATATTTTGAACATCAAATGTCTTGCTAATGAAACCAAATCAGGAAAAAAGAGTGTAAAGTTATAATATTAATTTGTTAGAAAATGTGACCCATGTCTCCAACAAGGAAAAAGGTACAAACATGCCTTAGACTCCATCTGTTTTTTCCCTCTCATAGGTTGTAGTGAGAGGATCTTGTTGTTGCTGAATAGAAAAAAAATAAGCATAAGATAGACATGGGTGCGTTTGTTCGGAAGTTGCGGAAGTTGAAACTAAAGTTGGAAGCTTCACACTTCCAAATTGAGTTCCGATGTGCAATGGTGTGTTGGAAGTCCCCTGTAGTTCCAAAGCAAACTGGGCCATTGATTTCAATGGCTCGGAAGTCGATTGAGAAGTATGAGAAAGCCTTTTTGATGAAGGTAAACCTGCTGGGAGGTGCATCTTAAAGTACTTTCCTCCCAGCCAATCAGGGCTTATGTTTTGAAAAGGGAAGGGGTTATCAGTGTCTGGCAGTCATTGCTGCTTATAAGACTGAACACATGGTTTGCTGGCTCATTGCAGGACAGAGAAGGAACGCGGGTGATTGGTTGTTTTTTGCTACTGCTGTTGGATGGATGGATGGATGGATGGAAGGGGAGGCAATAGGTATTGCAGCCCAGCCACAGGAGATTTGGAGAGGAGGAGAAGGGAGAAGGGGGAGAAACGTTTTGGGGAGTGAAAGAGGGAGAATGAGATGGAAGAAAATGTTTGAGAGGAAGGGAGAGAAAATTAATAAAGCATGAGAAGAAAAGAAGCCTTTGAGTGCTGGGTTTTTTCTTGGGGTTCAAACAGTCTTCCTTTTGCCTTAGCTTGTTGGTAGCATTTTATAACATATCCCATTAGTCCTACTAAATCTCTTTAGCCCCGTGGTGTGCCTTCCTTAAGCCTTGGGGAAAGGCACCCAAGTAACTTTTTGGGGGGTTCATCAGCCTGCCTTTTGCCTTCGCTTGTTGCTTGTGTTTTATAACATACCCCATTAGTCCTACTGAACCTATTTAACTCCATGGTGTGCCATGGAGTGATCCCCTATTACCTTATGTCATTCCCTAGAAAATTCAAGGAGGTAGCTCCGTTATTGTTATTTTTTAAAATTATTTCTGAATTTTTAAAAAATTCTAAAAATCGGTGGATCATCTGAACATTTTGACATATGGTATGCTAACAGTGGATGGTGTCTTCTTCCGCTGTAGCAAGTTTAATCAGATTAGCTCAAAAAAAGGAGGGAGAAAGAAGCCTCTGAAGTTTCCCCAGCGTCAGTACTGTTTTCCCTATTGCGCATGCACGTCCGCCACTAACAAATCGATTCAGAAGTTTTGGAAGTTTTTGAAAGTTCCCAAAAACCTTTTTTGAAAAAATTCAGAAGTGACTATAGAATCAAATCAGCAGTGCCCCCTACTTTTGAACACAGTTTAGAACCATTTTTTAATCGCCCATGCCTACCGTAGTAGGGGACTTTCTATGACAGAATTGCCAAACTGGATTTTGACTAAGGAAGACTTCTTCCGCTTTAAGAACCCAACCTTAACTGATGAACTAAGGACATGTGAATTATCCAGTAAATGCTGCTGTACTAATCTTTCTAATGGTTCATATAAGACAAACACATTATGAGATCTCCAATGTAATCACAACAAATGTTCTACAAAACTCAAGCTTTTGTTCAGTTCATTTTGAGTAATTCCTTGTTTATTTGTTCAGTCGTTTCCAACTCTTCACAACCTCATGGACTAGCCCATGCCAAAGCTCCCTGTTAGCCATTACCACCCCCAGCTCTTTCAAGGTCAAGCCGGTCACTTCAAGGATAACATTCATCCATCTTGCCATTGATTGGCCCCTCTTCCCTTTTCCTTCCATTTTCTATTCCTATGGACCTCTAAATCTTATTCAACGCCTCCCCATCACTACTACCACAATACGAATGGTACCTTTTTATGCAAAATTGTGGGCCATTAATGCATATTAAAGGCTAACAACCTCATCACATGTGGGAGGCCCCTCCTCCCCAATGCGGTTTCACCAGGAGGCATGGCATCATATAGAGGAAGCATAGCCCAAATACAGCAAAAGCATGCTGACTCTATTGGAGCGGTACAACAAGGAAGCCTCCCATGTTGCAGGGAAAGTGTCAGGTGATGGTTTCACCCCGGTTGAGACCACAGCCAGAAGTGATATGGAGTCGTGTGATGGTCGTCGTGGGGGTCCATCCCTGAATAAGGTTCTAAGCACCCTCAGACACTTATTTTCATTAATGTGATGAGGTTGTAAGTCCCATCTTTAGTTTCAACTAGATTAGTTCCATTGACTCATTGGGATCATAGCCACCACTGATTAAATTTCCACTGATTCAATGGGACTGTTCCACTTGGGACTAGCAATTCAGTTTGGGCCTTTGTTATCTGAAAATTATGTCTTTGACCTCTTTTTTTGGAAATATTGCCTGATGGTATCAAAAACAACTACCCTCCAAATCCTACAGTATATTCCCTTTTGAAAATCTCACTATTCAGAAATGACGAATCACTTTCCAAATGTAAGTCACAGTACCCGAAACATAGGTTTTCTGTTCCACTTACCACACTTGGCAAGGTATCTCAAAGCTTCTAAGTGACCGCTCTCAGCTGCCACAAATAAAGAGGTGATTCCATAACAATTTGCAGCATCAATCTTGACACCAGCTTTGACCAAATGGTCTATTATGTCCAAATCATTTCTAGCAACAGCTTCGTGGAGTGCAGTCCATCCCCGATTGCAACGGTGATTTGCATCAGCATTATACTGCAATAGCACTTGGACGGCTTCAGCATTTTTGTGTTCACAGGCTGTCAGTAAAAAAGATTGGGTTTGTACATTTGTAATTTTAACATATTTAATTTGGGATAGTTACTAATTAGCTATGATACAAGTGGTTATATTTATATTTCTCCTCAGACCCTCCTAGCCAAATAATCCAAATACTAGGTAACTGGATAGTCATCCTTTCAATTTTGCACAAGACCATTATCCTAATGTCATTCTATGGCCATGGCACCCTGCAAAAATGTAGCAGTTTCATGCCACGTTAATTACCTCAATGCTATGGAATTCTAGAATATGTCGTTTTGTGCGATATGTGCTCTTCTCTGTCAGAAAGTTCTGGTGCCTCAACAAATTACAAATCTGAGGGTTCCATAGAACAGTGTGTTCCCAACCGCTATGAAACACAGTAATGTGCCATGACGGACCTCCTGCTGTGCTGCGAGAAAAGCTCTCTGCCCCCCTTCCTTCCCCCTCCTCCTGCCGAACTCCTGCTGCTTGGGGGAGGGGGAGGAAGGGCCGGGCGGCGGTGAAGAAAAAGAAGAAGGGGCCGGGGCGCCAACTCCTTCGGACATTTCCCCAGCCAGCCTCCAATCTGCCATGACTCCCGCCATGACTCTCTCCCCTCGCTCACTGAAGCCGCGTGGAGGAGGAGCCCTGCCCACTGAAGCCCGTCCACCGCTCATGCTCATGCTCCTCCGCGCGGCTTCAGCGAGTGAGGGGCGGGAGTAATGGCAGAGAGCGGCATTGGGGATGGGGGCCATGACTCCCGCCCATCGTTCGCACTGCCCCCTCAAGGCTGGAGAAGCTGTGGGAGAGCTGAAGCCGGGGGGAGGGGGCAGGGCATGGCGCTGCCTGGCTCTGCCCCTTCTTCCCGGCTTCAACTCTCCCACAGCTTCTCCAGCCTTGAGGGGATAGTGCCAAGCCAACATTGTGCTGGCTTGGCACTGCCCCCTCAAGGCTGAAGAAGCTGTGGGAGAGCTGAAGCCAGGGGGAAGGGAGCAGGGCATGGCGCAGCCTGGCTCTGCCCCCTCCCCGGCTTCAGCTCTCCCACAGCTTCTCCAGCCTTGAGGGGACAGTGGCAAGACAGCATTGTGCTGGCTCTGCCACCGCTGGCTTGGCACTGCCCCCTCAAGGCTGGAGAAGCTATGGGAGAGCTAATGCCGGGGGAGGGGGCGGGGCATGGCATTCTTGGAGGATTGAGAGCGACCACATGCATCCTAGACCCCTACCCATCCTGGCTTCTAAAGGAGGCCAGAGGGGGATTGGCCGAGTGGGTAAAGGTGGTGGTTAATGCCTCCCTCCGGGAAGGCAACATTCCAGCGAGCTTCAAACAAGCTAAAGGCCAAACCAGGTACACAGTACAGATATAAAACCAGCCCCGTGGGGGCACAATAATGGCTGTATTTGTGAACTGTACAAATAGTGAAAAAATGCCTTCTTCTCATATTAGAGAAATTTAAAACTGGAAGCATTTTCATATATAAAGACAGCTCTAAAGGCCAGCTCTGTACATCTTTTGTGTAAACATGCATAGTTTTTTACCCCAGATTTCATGTCAACATGCTGTTTACTTGGGGGACTCAAGACCAATGAGAAGAGGTCACTCACCTTTATAAAGTGGCGTCTCCCTAGATTTGTTTGCAATGTCAGGTTCTGCTCCTGCCTGCAACAATACACGCATGCAATCAATATATCCTCTGCTTGTTGCTAAGTAGAGGGCTGTTTCCTCCTGAAGTGTACGCTGATCAATTGTCCCGGGGTAAGCTATTGAGAAGACAGGGGGTTATATGTAGCAGTACATATAGCACACATAGATAAGTCTACCATCAGTAGTTATTATAATGATTCCTATGACAAAGACTACATTTTATATGCACCCTTATGACTATTTTGATGATTCTTATGACAAAGATGACATTTTATATGCACCCTTATGACAGCACGGAAGGATTTCCTGTGTACTTATGTCAAAGTTGGTGAATGAATCAGTAAAATTCAGTAGCACAGTTGTGAGTAAAGCCTCATTTTTAATTTTATATCACTATTTTCACTTGAACTAGGGCTGTAGTCTCTGTGGACCATACTGAACTCCTAAACAAGCCTCATGGGAAGAAGTATTCATAGTGGTGGTAAAGCAGGTTAAACCACTGAGCGTGCTGAACTGACTGACTTAAAGGTTGGTGATTTGAATCCATGGAGTTGGGTGAGCTCCTGCTGTTAGCCCCGGCTTCTGCCAACCTAACAGTTTGTAAGCATGCAAATTTGAGTAGGTCAATAGGGAAGGTAACAGCACTCCATGCAGTCATGCTGGCCACATGTCCTTGGAGCTGTCCACGGACAACACCGGCTCTTCGGCTTAGAAATGGAAATGTCCACCAATCCCCAGAGCTGGACACGACTAGACTTAATGTCAGTGGAAACCTTTAACTTTACCTTTTGTAACGTTTTCATTAGCATTGCTTTCTATTTATAGTTAGCTGCCTTGAGTCTCTATATCAGGAGAAGATGGAATGAAAAGAAAGTAAATAAATGAAATACTGTACTTACATTTATGCAGCAATTTCAAGCAACATGCTTGCCCATAGTAAGCAGCGTCATGGAGTGGCAACCATCCATCTTTGTTAGGCTGTGCCAGATGTCTTCCTGACTGTATCATATCATACAATGCTTTTTCATCTCCTTCCCTGATTGCTGTCATTAGAGGATCTACCTCTCTTTAAAACAAAATGGAAAGCTAGTCACTTTTTGTAGAATTGCATTAATATTTGCAATGGCTTATCATCCTGAAAGCTGGCGTATGGTTATTTGTGTGTGTGTTGCACATAGAGTGGGTCCTCATTATCCACTAGGGGTTGTTCCTGGGATCCCATGAGATACAGTGGCATAGTAAAATGGTATCCCTTATTTTAAAAAGACAAATAACAAGTTTTACTTCTTTCAGATTTTTTTCTCAATATTTTTAAGCCATTGTTGGTTAAATTCGTTGATGCAGAAACTCAATACGAAGAGCTGGTTATATCCAAAACTATGCAGAGTGCAATGTATAGTGTACTCTACAGAAATAATGCTTTCTCTTGCAGGGAAATTGATTCACCCAATAAGAAACAAGAGAACAAATGAAACTAAAAGTTAAATTCCCCTGAAACAGAAAAAAAGTATGTACTAACTAACTTCATAAAAGTTGTCATACCATTTATTCTAGAGGTGTCCTTATTATATTGGGCTACTAAAATTCCCAGGGATGTCTAGAAATACAACAATTATTGCCACCGTAGGGGCACAATCATAAAGTAAACCTATTGGATAATAATGGAAGCAAAGCAAATAACAGCATAGGACAGAAGCAAAAGGACCCAGCAACAAAATAGAAATAAATAAATAAAATAAATAAATAAATAAATAAATAAAATAAAAAAGCCAAAACATAAAACACCAAAAGATGAAGACCGACACTTTGAATTAACTCATTTTTTCAAATAATTTACTGCTGTGGTAATGAACATTAGTAGTAACTTTTTATGTGAGGATGCAAGTTATTATTTTTCAGCTGAACAGGAATGGTTGTCTATTGTTATTCGTTATTTGGACTGTGCTGACCAATGGGAAGGGAGAAAGAAGGATCACAGAGTTGGCTGCAATCTGAAGGGATTTCTTTGAAATGTCTTTTGCATTTCCTCCCAGAATTTCAAAGGCTGGCAATTTGTGGGAATGAGCCAGCACAACTTTACGAATAACACTGTGAAATAGCTTTTGGACTATAGTAACAGTAACATGACCAAAAGCATTATGTTTTACAACAAATTGACAGAAAAAGCAGTTCAATACATGGTAACATTATGTAGTAATTACTGTATTTACGAACTTAGCACCAAAACATTGCAATGTATTAAAACAGCTGTGGTTCTGGGCTCGAGGCAGACTGCATTGGATAATACAGAACATTGGATGAGCAAAGGTTGGATAAGCGAGACTCTCCTGTAGTATCTTATTTGGGAACAAAGACATATGGAGTTCCGTTCTGAAGAAACATTCAGAAAATACAAAAATGTTTCTCTATCTCTAGCATCATTTGTTTTCATTGCCAGTTCTGTAATTTTTCAGATAGATGCCATGATTCAGTTAGGGACATATACACACATAAGTTTCTCTTACATATATGGATGTCCTTTTCTGGGGGGACTAATATTCCCGTCCTTCCTCCAAAGCGCCCAAAGTTACGTACCTCTATAACTTACGGAAAAGCCCCTGAAGCTCCACTTTTGCAGCAATTTTGTGCTTTGTGGTAAGCAGACAAGATCAGAGAAGCATCAGGGATGCCCATACTTTTTCAGCATGCGAGCTACTTATAATAAAACCAAGTCAGAAAGATCTACCTACCTCCTCAAGGCTGAAGAGGGGAGGGGGTGGGGCTTGGCACTGCCTGGCTCCACCCCCCTCTGGCTTTGGAGCTCCCAGCAGCTTCTCCAGGCTTGAGGATGGCAATGCCAAGCCAGCCTTGTGCTAGCTATGCCACCACTGGCTTGGCATTGCCATCCTCAAGCCTGGAGAAGCTGCTGGGAGTGCCGAAGCCAGGGAGGGGGTGGGGCTTGGCGCAGCCTGGCTCCGCCCCCCTCTGAGAAGCACCCCATCTGGCTGGGATCGACCTCCTTCGATCCCGGGATCGACTGGTCGATCGCGATCAACTTCCTGGGCAGCCCTGTATCAGGCTATGTTCCCATAATTAGACATTAAATAATGACATCAACACTAAGATCTGCCAAGATCATCCAGAGATCTCAACCTCACTGTAAATCATGTTTAATCTAGCTATGGGAACATACACTGATGCTTCTTCTGCTTGCTACCTGTGAAGCACAAGGTAGCTGTGTAGAATAGCTTCAGGAGTAAGTCAAAAGAGGTGGCCTCAGGATAGCATATGTAGATCAGGATGCAGGTATTTACACAACACTTACACAATGCCTTATAGTGGTTATCACTCTTATTTCAAAGATTCTATTTTGCTCATCTCGTCTGCTTTCATTTACTTATGAATGCATGTCGCTTGGAAAATATACTTTTGATGCAACTCATTCCCAATCCCTCAAACCAAGAGTTGCCATTGGGCAAGAACTTGGATTACATTAGCCCTTGTGGGTTTCTGGAGAACTACACATTCCCATTGCCATGCCCTGTGCCCCCAATTTTAGGAGTAGTGATGCTTTAAAAAACAACAACACCCTTATCTGGTTGATAGCTTCCTCAAGCCTGGGGGTGTTACTGCCTATTTAGCAATATTATTTTGCTATATTATTGCTCCAGTCACTCTTTTGCATTCTTTAATTTTGGTTCAGGCATGCATCCAGTTCCTTCGTAAGAAAATTTAGTCATTTTAAAATGGTTTAGCCAAGTGTTTGGAAGATAAGGGAATGCAAGAGAAGGATGCAGTGGGATAAATATAATTGTGTCCTGCAATTCATACCAAGAACAGTAAGTATGATTTGGCAGTTGTATGAAGTTTGATCTGCTACCTGTTTTTAATGACAAGACTCAGCTTTTAATAATAATAATAATAATAATAATAATAATAATTTGTCAGGAGGACTTGAGAAACTGCAAGTCACTTCTGCTGTGAGAGAATTGGCCGTCTGCAAGGACATTGCCCAGGGGACGCCCAGATGTTTTGATGTTTTACCATCCTTGTGGGGGGCTTTTCTCATGTCTCCGCGGGGGGAGCCGGAGCTGACAGAGGGAGCTCATCCGCACTCTCCCCGGCTTCGAACCTGTGACCTGTCAGCCTTCAGTCCTGCCGGCACAAAGGTTTAACCCATTGTGCCACTAGTGGCTCCAATAATAATAATAATAATATTTTGTGTCAGGACTTGAGAAACTGCAAGTCACTTCTGCTGTGAGAGAATTGGCCATCTGCACGGACATTACCCAGGGGATGCCCAGATGTTTTGATGTTTTACCATCCTTGTGGGAGGCTTTTCTCATGTCTCCGCATGGGGAGCTGGAGCTGACAGAGGGAGCTCATCCACACACTCCCAGGATTTGAACCTGTGACCTGATAGTCTTCAGTCCTGCCGGCACAAATGTTTAACCCATTGTGCCACCAGTGGCTCCAATAATAATAATAATAATAATAATAATGTATTTTCTATTAGAATTTGCTGAGAGTCTTTTTCTTGTCCCTCAGTAAGCCTAGTCAGCTCATGCAATTTAGGGAGAATGAATTAAGCTTTCAAAGAAAATTGTTGTAGGCAAGAAAGACCTAGAAATCAGTTTTCAGAAATTATTGTAAAATATTTCAGTGTAATTAAATTTTATCTTCTTCAAATCAAACAGTCAAACACAAGAGCAAAATAATAGCACCTCTTTCGAGCTTCATGAATTAAGTTGTTGGGTGAAAATGCAGCCACATTTTCTAAAAGCACTCTATGCCACTGTGAACAAACACACCCATTTTCTATATACTAATGATGGCTAAGATCAGATTCTTCTCTTTATTGTTTTGACGATCTTAAGCACATCGTTTTCCTATTTTCTTTTATTATAACACAGACCCAATGGCAGCACAGCTAAAAATAACTTCGGTGAGTTTTGCCGACCATTTTCACATTGGAACAGGTCAGACTAAACCAATCGCAAGACAACCATCCTGTTTTTTGGCTTCAATTGCTTTAGTATAATGAAGAGTTTTAGAAGGTACAAAGATGATGGCATGGAGTCAAGGTGATGGTTTTAGGACTAGTGGGGGTACGTTAGTTGTGGAGAATGAGAAAGGCAAACCGTGGGAGAGAATGTAGAAAGTTAGGAAAGTTCCTCTCAACTAGTTATGTGAAATCCTCACTCTCAGGAAAGCATCCAATAGTTTAGTCAAGCCAAGCATACAATGAAGGAAGTGATTTTAATAGAAAAGGGGGATATTTGGGAGAGGAACTTACTCTGGCTGGGGCGAAGTGAACAAGGTGCCGTTATATCTCCGTATTACCCCTTGAGATGACCTGGAGCTGGAAGCTTGAAGCTGGCTTCCGGACTGTGCAGCCTGCCTGAAGTGACGATGGCACGAATGAAACAACGAGAAATATTCTGAATACGAAAAGCAAGTCATATCTGGATTTCCTGACGGAGGGCTTGGAGATGGGGAAAAAGCCAAAGGATGGCTGTGGAAAGGACCTGCAGCAGCCCCTCTGGGGTTTGGAACAAAAGAGCCTTGGCTTGCTCAAGCCACGGTCTCAGCTGCTCTCTCAATTCTGGATTATTTTTGGCCTTCAGAGGAAGTGTCAGGGGATTCAAATGACCATATAAGACAGCAGAGAGATTAAGCCCACTGCTCCCACTCAGAAAGCTGGGAAGGGGGTTGAAGATATTCCTTACTTCAAGGAGCAGCATCAGTACTGTACAATTGAGGGAAGAAAACTTAGAAACAATAAGCAAAAGGGGAGAAGGTAACTGGGAAGATAATAATTGGGGGGGTTAAAAATTAGCATTACTAAAAAGTTGAAAGGAAAAATACCTCGAAGACTGGATCTATACTGCCATATAATGCAATTTGAACTGCATGGAACTGCATTATATGAGTCTACATTATATGCTCTGTCATTATATGCCATTGCAAATTCAGCCTATATTTTTCATTCCTCTATGGCAGGGGTGCTCATTAGGTAGCTCGGGAGCTACTAATAGATCTTCGGCCCTCTTCCAGGTGATCTTCGGGCCTCACTAGCTGGATGGGGCGCTCCTGCCATGCGCGCGCACACCCTGCGCTCACGTGCGCTCCTGCTGCTGGCTTCCACTCTTGCAGTGCTTCTTTCGCCTGCGGGGCATTGCAGGAAGAAGGAAGCACGGGGCGGGGCCTCTGGAGGGAGCGCCCTGCCTCTGTCTCATCCAGAAGCAGCTGTGCAGCCTCCGTTGCCGGCAGGGGTGCATGGTGGAGGGAGCGCGCGGGAGCACACTGCGGCGGGGGCAGGTAGATCTTTTGAACTTGGTTGCTTTAAGAGTAGCTCGCATGCTGAAAAAGTGTGAGCACCCCTGCTCTATGGAAATGAGTATTTGTATCCAACTCTAGGTCCAAAATATGGCCACTAAAAACTGTAACACTAAAATACAATAACAGGATTGAAATATAAAAGCATTAGAAATACATAAATTTAAAAACTATCCCTTCAACTATAACCCAGATTAGCTGCAAAAGGCTTATCTGAATTAAAAGGTCTTTCCCTACATATGAAAGTACACAAGAGTGTGATCCAGGTTTGCTTCTCTTGGCATTAAATTTCAGGATCTGTCAGTGCTTCCAGATAGGCCCGAAATCTGTGCCAAAGCAGATTTTCAAAGCCACTTCAGCACAGATTTCCATCCCCACTCCCCCCAAAAGTTCCAGGCTTTCCCGAGGGGGGGGGGAGCTACTTGCCATCAGTGCCTTGAGGCCGTGACCGGATGGCTACGGTCCAGCCAGTTGAAGGTGAACCCATCTAAGACGGAGATCTTGTGGCTGGGTTGCCCGGACGGGGGAGAGTGCCGACTGCCTGCCTTGGATGGCAATGCATTATGCCCGTCATCATTAGTAAAAAGCTTGGGGGTCCAATTAGGCCTGTTGCTGAAAATGGAGGCTCAGGTCTCCATAGGGGTATTAACCATTCCCTATGCTATTCAAATATAAATATATATGGTCTGGAGTTACCTATACTTTAAAATGCACCTGTTATAACTTACATACAAATTCAACTTAAGAACAAACCTACAGAACCTACCTTGTTTGTAACTTGGGGACTACCTGTAATCATATTCAGAGTTTAACATCTATTCATGGACACCTTGTATAACATACAGTTTTTCACTGAAAAAAATTGCATTTCGGAAGTGTTCTGAACTGAACTTTATACATTCAGGTCCTTCAAAATGTTCTCTAGAAGAGATACCTGGGAGTAAGTTTTTCATATGTTGGGATCTCTTTATGTTTCCTGCATAATTCTCTATTCACGTGACTGGTATTAATTGTTTCATTTATCCACCTCTTTCAAAAATATGCCCTCCCTAGGCATTTTATAGGTCTTCCAGTGAGACTTGATTGTATTCTTGGGCCAAAGGTTTTTCATTTCAATAGGGTTCACTATTATCTGCAGTTTTGCAGATCCATGCAAAGCCCAGTACCTTATCCCCTATGGATATGGTGTCCTGTCCACACTGTGTACAGAGACTAAATAATAGCTTTTATAGCTATTGATTTGTGTTGCAGAAGATTTGACAAAAATGTGAATCTTGAAAGGGAAAGGATTGGGAGAGTGCAACACCTCACCAAACAGTTTAAGTCACCTGTTATTCCCAATTTTGAAAAAGCAAGGTCAGCATAACTAATCTTAATCTCACCAAGTTTATACTAAGGTCAGATTTCCTCTAGAGGACTTTCATATATCTACCTAATTGCTTTCATTATCAAGAACTAGCTGACCTTATTTGTAATTTAAGGAGAGTATGCATGATAACTAACTACCCTCAAGGCTTCACACAAGAAAATGGCAAAGGTTTACAGGAAGAACCTCATGTTATAAAGTTTCATGTCATGGTTGGTTACTAAGCATTGTGCTGAATATATGTTTTAGCATATTATTATAAATGGGTGCATTGATTTATTAACCAGGGGCGGATTTACCATTAAGCAAAGTAAGCACCCGCTTAGGGCGCCACATAGTCAGGGGCGCATCTGGCCGCCAGGTTCCACGCATGTGCCATTGCTGCAAAGGGACTCCAGCTGGACTGAGACGCCAATCGCCCAAAAACCTCCGGCTCCGTCCCAGCTGCAAAAAGTTCCTCCTTTTTGGCCTCACTTAGGGTGATTGGTATCTCGGTCCATCTGGAGTCCCTCCGCAGCAATGGCGCATGCGCAGAACTACCTGGCCCAGCGCATGCGCGCCCGGCATGCATGCGCACGCTCCACGAGGCCGGAGAGCGAGGGGGCACCAAAATAATGTTCGCTTACCATTTTAAATTACCTTAGTCCGACCCTGTTATTAACCAATGCAGAACTGGAATGGGGATAGACAAAAGTATTAGGAAAGGTTTTGTGTGTTTAAATTTATATTGGAATCCACTTCAATGTATGCACTATCAAAAATCTCTGGTCAGATATTGCACGTAAAATTCTTTCATAATCTAGCAGCTAGTAGTTAATCCTTGATATCACCAGTTCCATATTCAAATGTTTTATTTTAAAAGTGCATTTCTGCTCTTTTCACCAAGGAGCAGAATTGGTTCCCAGAAAATGCCATTATTGGGTGAATCGAATGAGTTTTGCTTCAGAAATGGACAACACTCAGACACCATAGATGACCAGATTTGATATGCAACTAATAACATCAACAGTATTATATTATTTATAGACTTATTTACACAATCAAGATTCCGAGATGATTATCTCTGTCAAGATCACTAGATGTCTGGTTCCTTTTTCAACCATACACCCCTTTCCATATTTTATTTTGCTATTATTTGCATTATCACATTGTTTCAGGAAGTGATAATGCAAATAAAACTAGAAGTAAAACTAGAAGTCCATACTCTTCTCAGGATTGGCATCTCTTTTACTTCCTTTCAACCTCGGAATGAATATTTGATCTTGTGAATAAGTTGTTCTTCGGAGATTAGGAACCAGGGTAATTGTGTAAACATAGTCTGTTTTGCTATACAAAATAACAGAATTTTTTTACAGAATAGAAATGAAGGTATATCGAAATCTGGAAACAAAACATAAAATAACAGACTGTGACATAATTACAAGGTAATTGCAAGAACACTTCAAACAAATTATGTTAGCACACAATTTGGATGCGGACAATGGATAAATTGGGCATACCTGTAGAAGTTGTTGGCTCTGCCTTTATCAAACAACCCCATATCTGCATAATATTACTTAATGTTAGAATTACCTTTGCCAAGGATAAATTGGAAATGGTGGATTATGATTACAAGATGGATTTGCAATAACTTGGTTTCTTGGGGCTGCTACAATGTTCTTCTGTGCAGCTACTTGCTCAGTGTGATCTTCATTCAGACTTTGTTCTATGGCCATCTGAATGAGCTCATCTTCACTCATGCTACTGTACAGGCTATAGTCGTCATGTCCTATCGTTCCTGTTTGTGGATTTCTTGGCACAGTAATCTGTGTCGTCATCTTCTGCTCTCCCGTTAAATCAGGTAAAATAGAAAACCTAGAAGGCAAACAAATTGGTAGATCACAAATGTTGGAATTGTGGGTATTACAGAAGAACCGAACAGAACAGAGTCTGTTCTCTATTTTTCTATTCACTTACTGTATAAATTTTGAAACATGAAATTTGAATGCCGCAATTTCTGTGATATTTTAATTTCATTCTTGTAGAAAGCTGTGGTCAGCAGGAAAAAATCCAAAATATTGGCTGAGGCAGTGACACTTTTGCTTACTGATGCTTCCATGAATACACACTTTGTTTCAAGCATTATTTTAAAATATTGGGTATAAAATTTATATTATTATTATTATTATTTGTACCCTGCCACCATCTCCCCAAAGGGGCTCACAGAAGCACTCCAAGTGTCACATGCAGACAACAATACATAAGTATAAATACAATGACATACTGTAAGTATAATTGACAGCGCATAAAATCTCATTAATAAAATTATAAACATTTGTAAATTATAAAATTTCTAAAATGCAGTGGATCGCAGTGAAATTACCTTCAGGCTAAGTTTATAATGTTGTTATGCCCCCACGGGGCTTATTTTCTATCTGTATTATGTATTTGCTTATAGGCCTTTGTCCTATTGTTCAACCATGTGGACTGTGATGGGAGGAGTTGCGTTTGGTGCCAACCTGGCATCACCACCCTGAACTCCTCCCCTTCCTGAGTTTACCTGGAAGGCTGGACTTCCTCTCTGACCTCATTCCAGCAAAGAGCACATGGACGAAGCAAGCGGAAATCTGGAGCCATCACCCAGACAAAGTACCTTCGTTCACGTATAGCCAACCAACGCTCTCAAACCAAGGAATTCAGTAGTAAGAAGGGCCAGCCCTTCAACAGAGACTGTATTTCTTTGGGGACCCACGGACTTCGTGCACCAGAGAACTATTTGAGGAGCAACAAGAAATCTGGAACCTACGAGAGGCACCTTCACTCTGCAAAAGGCAAGTGAACGCAATCCCTTTTCTCAAAGGACCTTTTCAAACAACCAACAGCAAGCTTTTTGGGCCACCAGCATTTTTACTGGTTGTTATTAAATAAACTTGTTTTGAGTTCACTCTTTTTGAGTCCTGAACTCATTGCTTAGAGCAGTCTTTCTCAACCAGTGTGCCGTGGCACACTAGTGTGCCGTGACGGATCTCCTGCTGTGCCACGAGAAAAGCTCACTGCCCCCCTTCCTCCCCCCTCCTGCCGAACTCCTGCTGCTTGGGGGAGGAGGAGGAAGGGCCGGGCAGTGGTGAAGAAAAAGAAGGGACCGGGGCGCCACCTCCTTAGGCCGTTTCCCCAGCCAGCCTCCAATGCGCCATGACTCCCACCATGACTCTTGCCCCTCACTCGCTGAAGCCGCGTGGAGGAGGAGCCCGCCCACTGAAGCCCGTCCACCGCTCATGCTCCTCCTCTGTAGGAGAACTGAAGCTGTGGGAAGGGGGCGGGGTATGGCGCGGCCTGTAGGAGAACTGAAGCTGGGGGGCGGGTCATGGCGCAGACTGGCTCTGCCCCCTCCCCTGGCTTCGGCACTCCCAGCAGCTGCTCCAGCCTTGAGGGGACAGTGCCAAGCCAGCATTGTGCTGGCTCTGGCACCTCTGGCTTCGCACTGCCCCCTCCAGGCTGGAGCAGCTGCTGGGAGAGGTGAAGCCGGGGTAGGGGCGGGCATGGCGCAGCCTGGCTCCACCCCTCCCGGCTTTGGCACTCCCAGCGGCTGCTCCCAGCAGGTCACCAACCCCCAGCCGTTCTTTACTGTGTTAGAGTGTCATTTTGTGTCATTTTGGTTGGTGGTGTGCCCCCGGATTTTTTTAATGTTAAAAGTGTGCCGCGGCTCAAAAAAGGTTGGGGAACACTGGCTTAGAGACTCTCCAGGTTTTCTTTTATGGGAAGGCTAAACGCGAACCCCAGGGCCTATAGAATTCGTCCATCCTTTTAAACCCCTGTTTTTTGGCCCTGGTGGGACGCCACAAATGTGTATATGAAACAGAAGACATGGGTTGCTGCTCCGAGATATAAGCAAGTATTCCAAAATGCAATAAACAAACAAACCAAAATAAACACAGAACACTTCTGGTTCCAAGAGATTTGGAATTCTCCTTCCTACTCTTTATTTTAAAAGCTATGGTCATATTACTTCCTGTCGATATACCCAACAAGATACTGTGAGTATTTACAATGGGAGGCAATAGCAGTATTAAAGACAGGGTGGTTTTTATGATGATGTTTTAAAAACATGAGTTGGGTCTTTTTGTTTTTTTGTTTTGGAGAGCAGCTTATTCCCAGTGGTTGCGATCGAGTTTCAAAGCATCATGCTTTCCCTGGAATCAAAAGGGGCCTCCTGTTAGAACTGTCGCATATCAGCTCTCCTCCTCCTCCTCCTCCTCCTCCTCCTCCTCCTCCACCTTCTCCCTTGAGTTGTGTCATTCTTTAAAAATACTCAGCTTGGGTCAAGTTGCAACTGACATTTGCCAAATGTTTCATGTGACACATAAGGCCAAATAAACAGCATTCAGGAGGTCACTGTGTGAGGAAGAACATGGCGAAGGAGAAAAAATTCTCTTCAATAGGGTACAGCATGACTCACAATGGGTTTTTGTGACAGCACTGAAAGGATTGTATGGATATAGTGAAAAGCAATATGTGATTGTTTAAAGATCAGTAGATAGATGCATATACACATGTGTGTATATCTCATTCCACCCATATTTTCTGACAATATTATTTAAAGACCAGAAGATAGATGCTTATACACATGTGCTTGTATATCTCATTCCATCCATATTTTCTGCCAAGCATTTTTCAAATGTGTAGGTCAGTGTTTCCCAACCAGTGTGCCGTGGCACAGTAGTGTGCCGTGAGTGATCATCAGGTGTGCCGTGGGAAATTGGCACTCTCCCCCTCCTAGCAGCCCCCTCACAGGTTTCCAAGAAACAAATTGAGCCTCTCCGCTTGGATTTTTTTTTTACTATTTTACTGGATTTTTCCAGTAAAGGGCCAGGTTTCACACTGAATGTATAAATACATTTAAAAACATATTAACTATATGTATTACTGTGTTAGAGTGTCATTTTGTGTCATTTTGGTTGGTGGTGTGCCCCAGGATTTTGTAAATGTAAAAAATGTGCCACAGCTCAAAAAAGGTTGAAAAACACTGGTGTAGGTGATAGTCACAGGGAGAGAAACCTGAAATTATGAATTCAACTCACGTAGAGATTAGTTGAAGCTGTATAAAATTTAGCTTCCCTTTTCACAGAAAACAAACTAGCTCTGCGTCCCCTTCGGGGTGAGAAGGGTGGCATATAAATGTCATAAATAAATAAATAGCTCTCAATTTGACATTAATTGGTCAGTGAAATGATGCAGGAGAAAAAGTAACTGCTAGAAGCAAGTCAGTCATGTGTGAAAGAGATTGATGCAAATGATGACAATATCAAGATTAAAATACCTCACTTCATACTGTAAGAACTCAGAGTGCCTTGCAGCAGTTCAATGTAGTTAAATTTAATACAATAAAAGTAATAATTTAATAATTTTGAGAAAAATCGAAAAAGTTAAAAACAACTACATTTATATATGTATTTATGTATACATGGAACGTCATTTGCAACTGGCAGGGATGAGAGACGGGGCATTGTCAGTGGTGGCCCCTTGGCTGTAGAATTCCATCCCCAGGGATATTTGATCAGCCCCTTCCCTCCTGACCTTCCATTTGAAAGTCAAAGTGTGGCTTTGGAGGTCAGTGCAATCGATAAATATAGAATTATGTGCAATGACTATTGGAATGGCCCAGACTATGACTTTGGATAACATGGTTAACAGTGAAGGCATTGTTTTATATGTTCAAAATGTTTTGATGTATTTTATAATTCTATTTAAATGTTTGTTTTAACTTTACATTGTTTTTGAAGGTGCTGAATAGTTGCCTAAGTATAAGCTACCTTGAGTCCCCTCCGAGGTGCAGAAAGGTGGGATAGAAATGTTGTAAATAAATGAATAAACAAAATGAGTGATCTTGGGATAGGGACATGCACTCAATCCCTTCTGGCAAAACCCTTATGAACAAATCTTGCCAAGAAAACCCTGTGATAGGATCATTTTAGGATTACTTGAAGGCACACAACAACAACAACAATGTAACAACAACAATGTATGTATGTATGTATGTATACAGATTTGGATGAAATCAACCAGGCCCTGAAAGCTCTAATAAAAAGACTAGTTTTAACTTGACAATGGAGTAAAACCAATGGGGGGATGTGTTTCCCTTTGAACATTAAAACTCCCATCACTTTTCAATCCTGACTTAGCTGTATAGACTTGATAAAAGTTGCATTTTAGTTTTATCTAGACGGCCATATAATCTCCACAGCCCTAGAAAGAGATGTGTTCCATATGTCTTCCTTGATGCATAAACCTGAGTGACACATAGGTTTTTTTTTCAAATTTATAATTACGTTTTTCCAAGTATACATATGTCATGATTCACCTACATATCTAAAAATGCAACATAAGAAGTTGCCCTCAGGAGCATATTACTGTATTAACTGTACTGAAGTTTGTCAGATGAGTACTTCAGAACAACATTGTATGTCTTTGAGCAGTTTCTAGATCAGGGATGGAAACTATATGGTTCTCCATATAGACGAACTACAGCTCTTATAAACATTCACTGTTGGGTATCCAACCTATGGCTGATGGAAATGAGGTCCAACGACACCTGGAAGCTATGTGAACAAAGTGTGGTCCTCCAAATGATGTTGGATTTCAATTCCCATGAGCCTTAGTCAGCATAGTAGAAAGGAATGCTGGGAGGTCTAAATCCAACAATACCTGAAAGGTTGAATTTTGCTCACTACTGTCTTAGGCATGGCCAAATAATAATCATAATCATAATAATAATCATAAACTTTATTTGTACCCCGCCACCATCTCCCCAAGGGGACTCGGGGCGGCTTTCATGAGGCCATGCCCATCAATACAGTAAACACTAGGCCTGGGCAATCATGGTTCTAAATGGTTCTAAAGTACTTACAAAACTAAAGTTCTGGTGGTGAAATCTAGGTGGCGCTGGTGCTTTGCTTCTACAGTGTTGCTAAAGTTCTGGTGGTGAACATTTCAGAACTCTAACGAAACTTTCAAAACTTCATTATTATTTCATTATCGGCGATTTTAAAGACAGGACCAATTAGGAACTGCCATTTATAATGAAATTTTGAAAGTTTTGTTAGAGTTTTGAAATGTTCACCACCAGAACTTTAGCAACACTGTAGAAGCAAAGCACCAGCGCTACCTAGTTTTCACCACCAGAACTTTAGTTTTGTAAGTATTTTAGAAGCATTTAGAACCATGATTGCCCAGGCCTAGTAAACACAATATAACACAAGAGCACAACAGAAAATCAAAAAATAGAATAACTTAAAATACAAAACCAATGTAAATAAAACAACACAACAATATGAAATCAAAACATTAAGACACCCAAGACGATCACCATGGGCAGAGCCAAAATCCAAGATTAAAAATTTAAAAATTTAAAAATTTTAAAACACTGGGAGATAGGGCAATGTAAAGTATCAGGGAGGGGATCCGGGGATGAGGTAGGATTTAATTGCACAACCAAAAGTGCTTCTGAGGGCATTTTATGCAGAGTTTGGTCAGGGATGATCATACATTCAGTCATTGAAGGCACATTGCAACAGCCAAGTTTTCAGGCTCCTCCTGAAGATTGCCAGGGTGGGGGCTTGCCTAATATCTCTGGGGAGCGAATTCCAGAGTCGAGCCACCACAGAGAAGGCCCTCTCTCTCATCCCCACAAGTTGCACTTGCAATAAGGGCGCGAGAGAAGGGCCTCTCTGGAAGATCGAAGAGTTGGTATATATCATCATCATCACCACCATCATTTTATTAGATACATAACAAGATTAGTATACAGCAAACAAGATCACTATGCTGGCTTTTGAATTCTTATTATTATTATTATTATTTAAGAGATTATATATAGCTACACAACAAGGGAATAATTTATCTATATTTCTATGTGAGTGCAGATTGACTAAGAAAAGGATTGGATGCTATTGCATAAACTTAAGATTTCTGCATACATTTAGACCATTGCTTTTTAAACGATGGATCCCAACCCAAAAATGGGGTCCTCTTAGCTTAATGTTGGAGTCATGAAAAATATGTCAACAGTAAAAGCTTTCTGAAGTCCAGCAATTTTCACAAATGATGCAATGTTTCCACCATGCAGTGTTTACAGTGTACTCTGCAGAAAATGCTTCAACTGTACTTCACTGGGAGGAAAAAATCAGCCTGTTTAGCAAGTCTTGCAAAAGCTGATTTATTACAGTAAATGTTTGGCTTTTATTCCTATTTTATAGTTGGGGTCATATAAAATTTTCTCAGGTTGAAAGGGCTCGCAGTGTAATCCAGACCATACAGATCTCCAAGTGAGGTTCCCTGTAAGTCAACTTTTCAGTTTGGTTTCATAGCCCTGCTTTTTATATCCTTCATGGTTATATGTGATGTGACAGAATATACAACTGATTGTCCAGAATTTCTCATCACAATATTGTATGTTTCCGCAAACATGTTTCCCAAACACCATGATAAATGTGGTGACCTTCATAAGCTAATATTTTTAGATGGATCAAACATAATGTAGGTCAGCAGCAGACAAATCTATTTTTATCACAACGTTTCTTATGAGTTGGGAGAACACAGGGGACAAAGTTTTCAGATGATGAAACTTTTCTGAGTAAATAAATCCCCTCCGTCTACAGCTGTCGAGATCCATCCAACTGTTTGTGAAGCTTGTTTGGCATGTCTTGGACACCACCATCAACATGAGTCAGTTTCAGTCGCTATCCTGTTTATACTGTACCCCTTTGCATCTACCTATGCTACTTTATTATTTTGGTAACTCACTGAAAAAAACCTGAATATTTGAATGAAAAAAAATTAGTTTATGATGGCTTTTCTTCTTCCCTTTAGGATGTGCAGTGAGCAGGGTTCACAGATATTCAGATTCCTGTGTTAATTAGTATTCACCTCTGCATAAGTTTCATAAGCAAAGGACATAGATCATTCATATACAATAGATATATGGATACACTGAGGCATAAACTGCATATTTAGAGGTCACAAATCAATTTGGCATCAAAATTATATTTTACTCTAAAGCCCATAAAATAACTTCAACAGTCCTTTATTTTCACACATAAGATCCTTTTTTTTCATAGTTAATTCGGCACATTTAAGTTTCTGGAGAGAGGAAGCATTTTGGATGTTCTACCCAAATGACAAGTTCCCAACCAAGCAAAATACATTTAAAGCATGCCTTGTGTTACCTTGTATTTTCCGAAGCAACTTTGTTCACAGCGACTTTCCTTGGAGAATTCTTAATTCATAAAACTGCATTCCTCTTTGGATGCATCTCTCTCCCGTCTCTGTGTGTTGATAATCTGCAGGGCAGCTCTAACTCTCTCTGTCTTTGAAGTCTGGAGTTTATTTCTGGATCACCCCATGATCGAGGACTACAGCCAAAATATAAGTTGCTCTGAATCTCCGATTTCCCATGTGAAGTTTTTGGACACAGTGACTTCTACAGCATCATCTCCAGATCTCTCTTCAACATTATAATCTCCAGAACTTCATTGTGCTCAACATCCTTTTGCTAAATGTCACAAGGCAAGGATTTTTGCTACATCATTATTTATTTATTGCCTTGTACTAGTAAGCCATATATGGCCATGTTGCTGGAAATTAAAGAAAGAAAGGAAAACAAGATGGTTTTGTAATGAATATGATCAGTCTGAAAGGTTTTAGGGGTCAGTCTTAGGGGCTCTTTTCAGAAGATTGGTTGGATCTTTATTGCATACTTCTTTCAACGATAGGAATCCTGTGGCCTTTCAGCAGGTGTTGCACTCCAACTCCCATTGTCCTAGGCAAAATTAGAGAGGATGGGAATAGTCTCACAACATCTGAGGCAAAAGAATTTCTGCTCATACACTAAAGCAGTTCCAGGGAAGCACACACCATTTTCTTACTATTTTATTATCAGAACAACCATGTAAACTGCGTTGTGTTGTGTATTCATTGTTGTGAACCACCCTGAGCCTTTTTGGGAAGGGTGGTATATAAATCGAAATAATAAATAAATAAATAAAGTAGGTCAGTGGGAGAACAGCAACAGGTTAAAAGAGTAGTCAACAATTTTTGTCTTCAGGCAAGGACAGGCTGAACATGGTTTCACTAGTTTTAAATTCAATAGTATCTTTATCACATTATAATGTAGTGCTGGCTTTTTAATGAAAATCACAAACAGGAAAATCCAAATTGGACAATATATTTGCAGCTAAATAGAGGTGGGGAATGGCAGATAGTCCAGATCCTATTTGACTCCTTGACTTAATAATAATAATAATAATACTGTTTATTTCTATTCCGCTCTTCTCACCCCAAAGGGGACTCAGTGCGGATTACAATACATATACGACAGACAGTCTCTGTCGGAAAGACATACAATTACACATAGACAAATACAGTGCCGTTTTAGAAGGACTTCTTCTTTCCTGGCTGCGTCATACAGGTGGGCGTCATCGGGTGTGAATGTTCCATTGTTGTTATGTCCCTGCGTCAATGCGCCATCACGTCACAAGGGGGTGCTGTTGTTCCATCCTCATGACAGGAGCCTCTTGTTTCCACCACTTCTACCTCTCCCTTCTCCGTCAGCCTATTTCAGACAAGTCTGTGCAAAAGTCCTTCCCCACTTTTATGGTCCCCAATTTGTTGTTAATTCACAGCTGGGCTGTTGAACTGCTTGGGTAAACAGTAGACAGGGCTCACAGCTGGCGTCTAATTCAGCCCGGGATTCGATCCTGCAATCTTCAGATTTTCAGATTGCCAGCACAGCTGTTGTTACCGCTGTGCTATCTCTCACTTAGGTGATCTCTCATTGTCCGAGTATGATGATCTTCTAAGTTCTTGGAAGATGTCTGTGCATGAGTTTTTTTAATGTGTGGAGGTCGGTGCACAGCCGATCAACATACAGTCTTCACAGAGTGCGGGTCCAAACCAGTGGTGTGGTTAACACGACGATTGTGGTTTCTCAATCTGTTGCAGTTTACGTCCACCTTCACAGCCATTGTAACATGTACTATTCTTTCTTCCACCTGTTCTACCATTGAGGTTTTCAGATTGTGCTCGGTCTGGAACCTCCCCTGCGGCCCTTCCTGGGAGTGTTCCAATGAACATGCGGGCGTAATCACTGGAGTCATATTGGCCTGCAGGTGTAGCCTGGCACCACTTTAACTGCCATGGCCAAATGCTATGGATTTGTAGTTTGGTGTAGTTTCTCTCCCTTGCAGAAAAGGCTAAGACCTTACACAACTACAACTCCCAGGATTCAGTAACACTAAGCCATGGTTGTAAAAGTAAAGTGAAACTGCATTAATTCCATGTTGGCTATGTTTGAGCCCATCTGCA
The DNA here is from genome assembly GCA_030556195.1 of Anolis apletophallus. Lineage (NCBI taxonomy): Eukaryota > Metazoa > Chordata > Lepidosauria > Squamata > Anolidae > Anolis > Anolis apletophallus. The sequence continues at coordinate 9,187,451 of JARBWK010000002.1, read as the reverse complement.
CTGCCATATGATGCTGTTTGAAACCTCATTTTAAGGTAGCATGGTCTCATGCAATGCGGTTCAGTGCAGTTAAACTGCATTTTATGAATTTACACTGACCATATTTATGCTAGAAACTGGAGTCCAATAACAACCAAAGGGTCACACTTTGCCCAACTCATGTTAACATCATTCTTTTCTAATCCTATACATTCAAATTATGACCATGTGAATTGCACTGATTTGTGGACTAGTTATTTAGGGAACATTCTGTCTGGTTACTGAAACCATGAAATCTGTGTTTAGGCAAAATCTTTTTTTTAAAAAAAAGTAGAAAGAAACTGCCAATTATGACTATAATCCTATTGATGCAGTATGGAAACAGCTGCACATAACTCTAGAAAGAGTAATGATAGTGAGAGAAGGCAGACATAATCCTAAATTCTGTTTTAGTCCCAGCTAGAGTAGACCTAGAAGGGCAGCAATGAACAAAGTATACATGATGTTCAAATGCAATTTATTGATTATCAATGTTAGGACTTTGTGTGCTATAATATTTCTGATTTCTATGTATGGTTGTGAAAGCTATGAAAAAAAGGCAGATAGGAAGAAAATCAGCTCTTCCCAAGTGTGCCGGAGAAGAGTTTCACAGTAATCTTGGACTGCCAAAAGGGTCTTAGAACAAATCAAATGTGAATTCGCCCTAGATGCCAAAATAGCTCTATTGAGATGACCTTTGGATATATCACGAGAACGCGGGAGTCAATAGAAAAGATTATAATGCTTGGTAAAGTGGGAGGCAGTAGGGGCAAAGGAAGATAGACTCAATTACCGGTAGATAGACACAATGAAGGAAGCCATGCAAGATCTGAGCAAGGCCACTGAAAACAGGTGATTTGGAGTCCTCTTATTCATAGAATCACCAAAAGTCAAAGTTGATTTGACAGCAATTAATAAGAGTAGTCCCATTGGCTCCATTAGGATGCCATCTCCAATTAATCCCAACAATAATAGCAATAGCAAAAACATAATATTTCTTTGTTGCCCACCTCTCCTTATGGATTAAGGTTGGTTACAACATAATTAAAACACACAGATAAAACACTATACCATTAAAATACACATATTTCAAAAGTTCTGGATAACTGAAAAGAGCACTCAACATTTTTGGTGGGTCATCATAAAGGTATTGGCTTACAACTGAATGTTACACCCCTTCTATTGTTTCTTATATTATTTGTACAAACTGCTAAAATAATAATGTAGTAACATTTGAAAAATACACCATGATACATAAAACAAAGATATACATATTATTCCATGTGTTAGCATACTTTGATCACATCAAGTCATCTTCAAATCTTGAACTCAATGCAGTGCATTACACATGACATTTCCTGACATTCCTAGAACAAAATATAGGTCACCATTTTTGCATCCAAGGCATGCATCTATCAAGGATAGCATCTGTTTGTGCTATTCTTTGAACTCTGCAGGCTGTGAAGACATCTGCGTTGGCTACATTGAGGAACATGAAGGCATTGCTTTCCTTGGAAACACCAAATACAGCTGACCATCAGCGATGAGACTTCAGACTATGGGAGTTATTTGTTCATGCCATTACATGACCTTTATGCAATGATAAAGGGCATTTGTATGACTGATGTGCATTACAGAGCTTCAGAAAAATCTGGCTTCTTGTTCCTGGTCATCGGAGCTAAGCTGTGAGTGACAGTCTGAACCAAGAGTAGGGAAGCAAGAGCTTTGGAACAAGTCATTAAAGAATAACAACTGGATGCCAAAACCAGGTGCAAGGAGTAAGATTGACTTCAGTCACAGAGCAAGGCAGCCATCTCAGGCGGCAGATTTGGGGCTCACATGAATGCAAAGAGGCAACAAATTATTAGTTATTTAATTTTCTATTGTCAGAACTTTACTACTGAAGATGAGGGGATTTTTTTTCACCCCCTTTGCCAAGTAATATATGCACTCCTGACCATCGCATCTATCTGGGCTGACATTTGGTGAGATGGATGTAGACACACTATCCTTACACGTGAAGACCTATATCTTCCAGCAGGCCTACCAAGACAGTTTTAATGACGAATTTTAAACTTCCACTCTATGTCTAACTTTTATTTTGTGTATTTTAATATGTATTTTATGGAAATATGGTTTAATATGTGTATTCTACAGAGTGTTTTTAAATGATTATGTGTTTTAGTAATGTTATAACCAGCCTCGAGCTATGAGAAGAGGAGGGTAAGAAATAAAATTATTATTATGTGAAACACAACAAGATGAGGCCACAGCAGACACTCTGCTGGCTGATGTATTGGCTCAAAAACTAACAGGATACAAAGGGCTATAAATAAAGATTGTCTATAGTCTATCGTGTGCGTTATAAATCACATATATTAAACATATCAACAACAATATATATCCACGCATCATAGGACCAACAGGTAAGTTTGCGGTATATTCTAATATTCACAGGTAAGTACCATAACTTAATAAATTACATGCCAACTCCAATAACAAACATCAGTGAGCAATATTGCAACTATGATGTTATACCAGTCCCCAAATGTTTCTTACGTAGTCCTGGAGATGGTGAGTTTCCGTACGATCTGCGTTGTAGTTAGTTGCCAAGGTGGCGTTGGATAGTCCACTTGTACGGAGGATCGGTATATACAATACACAGTTGGTAAGTCCGATTCCCCAAAGTGGCTAGTCGGTGTGGCAAATCACGGAAATAATCCAGGATGAAAACACCATGAGGACGCTCTACCCCGTTCTTTGTAGGTAAGGGATGAGATGTGCAAAGCCTCAAATCTGAATTATACAGCCATTAAATCCAGGTTATATGGAAAAAGTTCACTGACTGTATGGAGTTGACGCAGGATGCAAGCCACGCTGCTGACCAACGAACTTGTAAATGCCTACCTGGGCAGTAGTAAATTGGATTAACAACCTTCTCTCACGATGAATTTGCCTCAATAGGCAACATATTTCAAACAGCCGACGGAAAAAGCGCATTAAGCTGGATCCACCAATTTCGTTCCTACTGGACCTTTATCAAGGCTGTATTATATTGAGAAGGGTTCTCGTTATTGTCATAAGATGCGTCCAATTTTCACAAGAAGATTAATTCATTCATTGTGTCATGCATCCTCGATTTGAACGTGTATCTGGCCAAAGCTTCAAACAATGTCTCAGGTAAACCAGGATTCATCTGGTGTAAATTGGGATTTCCCAGTTTACTCTGGATTAATTTAACACCTGGAAAGATCAAAACCTTATTGAAAGGCCCAAATCTTTCCACGTGTGGGCCTGTGGGGATTGACTCCTGGGATCTTCTTCTGCGATCCTGGGGTATAATCCCCATTGCCATCCAGGTTCTTTGGGCTCTAAGAGCCAGAAGAAGCAGGATGGCAACCCCACCCTCTCCTCCCAGCCCCTGGTTTCCCCCCCAAAAAAAACTTACCTGAGGGGCCTGGCTGCATGCGTAGACCCCTCAGTGAAACATCTTGACATGTCAGGAGGTTTTGCCAAGGGACCTAAGCGTGCAGGTAAGTTTTGGTGGGAAGCAGGGAACTGGGGAATGGTTGGCTCCCCTCCCGGGTCAATCTCTGGTAATCACCACCTCAGCAGGTTTTGGGGCCAATGTGGGGCCTAAATCCTGGGAAGAACTGGGATTTGGCCCTATTTGGAAGGGCCCTCAGATTTCACCTCGAGTGAGCAAAATCAGCTCATGGCCTTAGCTGAAAATCTACCATAATTAATCCTGTGCAATTCCTGATATAGCATATCACTATGCCAACACAGGTGGAGCATCCCTTATCAAAAATGACAAAATCCAAATTACGACAAAGTCTGAAATTGTTCATATGGGTAGTTGGGAGATTGACAACTTTGCTTTCTAATGTTTGAGTGTACAGTGACTGTGTTCCATGCACAAAATTATTTAAAATGTTGTATAAAATTATCTTCAGACTTTGCATATAAGCTATATGTGAAACATACAATTATTATTATTTGTTTAAACTTGGATCCCATTTTCAAGATATCTATATCTATATCTATCTATCTATATGTCAATACAATTATTCCAAAATATGGACAAAATCCAAAATCAAAACCACTTCTGATCGAAAGCATTTTTGATAAAGGATACTTAGCCTACACTAGAGCAGATATTATGGGCCTCATCACATGGAGGTCGAGAAATTAGTGGACAATGGGGGAAACTGTGGGCCGGCATGATGGGGGAAACTGTGTTCCCTTACCGTTGTGAGATCCCTACTGTCCCTGGCTTCCTCCCTGGCTTCTTCTCTGGGCTCCACCAGCATCTTTCCTTGGGTCTGCATTTTGCCCACTTGTTTCTGAGAAACTTCCCAGCACAGCTGCGTTAACTCCCAGCCCCTGTCATGGGCCTCTTTACGGCTCTTCTGCACTGTTCCAGGGAGATGCCATGCTGAAAGCATGTCAAGGCCAAGCAGAGCCCACCAAGCTGATAGCAGAGGCGAGTACCCGGAGCAGTAAGCGCTACTCCCCAGGCCAGATGGTCCGCACTAACGAGGGCCTGCATTCTTCAGGACTGAGGTTCTCAAAACAACCCAGGGCTCATCCATCATCCAATTTGATGTTCGACGCACTGGGCCCTGCTGGCAGAAATCCTATAAAAGCTGTGAGATCCTGCTTAGCAGTATCTCGTACCAACGACCGCTACTGCCATGATGTCCAAGTGAACCGGGCCTTTCGGCCAGCTACTAAGATCCAGCCAGCCAGCCATTCCCGGCTGCCTCGTTCCAGCATCTAGCCTTGTTCCTGTTCATCGCCGAGCCTGTGGGGAAGTTGCATTGCTTTGCATTGACTTTGCCTGCAGTACCCAAAGCCGCCCGATCTTCTTGCACCGATCGGGGGGCTCAGAGACTATCTATCGCATCCCGCATTTGTTCCTGCATTTCCTCCGCTTGAGATCCTGCCGTTGCGGATACTCAAGCCTTGCTGATTCCAGTGTCTGCTGCTATCCAGCCTCCTGGACTTATTATCCACTTTGCTACTTTATAATCAATAAAGCTTGTTGTACCTCAGCTGCCTTGTCTGTTGTCCGGGGGGGTCAAGTGCCAAAAAGCCTCAGAGGGCGACATGAGGCCATAAAACAGTGTTTCTGGTGGACTCATACAACCAATTAGGCTTGTTTAATCCCAAAAAAAATTGGTTCAAAACTCGTTTCTGATGTAAGGGGCACTAGTGGTTTGGATCTAAAGTCAATTCCATTTTTCACAGGAAAAAAAAGTTCAAAACGTTTCAAAATTTCCGAGATTTCCGAATCCTTCATTAATGGTTTCAAAGTGTTATTTCCTGTTTCATTTGAAAGTAGTTGTTTTACTCCAGAAGAGGGGGGGGGCAAAGGGAAGAAATCCGTCCACTCTGGTTAAAATCCCTGGGAAAGAAAAGGAATCCATCCACACTGGTTTAAACTGACGCGGATCCATCCCATCCACACTGGTTTAAACTGAGGTGGGAGAGAAAGGAAAGGAATCCATCCACACTGGTTTAAACTAACATTTTTCCTGCTGTTTTTCTCCTTTCCCTTCTCCTCTTTCCTTATCTCTCTTCCTTTCCCTTTTCCTTTTCTCCTCCAAATCCCAGCCTGTTCAGGAAAACATGGGTGGGAGGCATTTTATTAGGTTCCCCGGGTATGTTGTTCCCTTGCAAAGTGGTGGCGTGGCACCTTTCCCACCCAAGCAGCCTGCCCTAGACCCTCTGCCTTCACGTCCCCAGCCCAGGAGGCCCACGCAGCCCTTTTTAAAGGACAGTGGCTACCGTGCCGAAACCCCGTCCCTCCCAGCATGCAAGCAACAGCTTGCCTCCAAACGCTGATTCATTTCCGATTCACTTCCTGGATTGGAAAAAAGGTGGCGACAGTGGCTTTGTAATGGCAAGGATACTTCCGGGTTCCCAAATCGCTTCGAAATCACTTCAAAAAGGGATATATTCCTATTTAAATCGGAATAACGAAGATTCCAAATGCCTACAACCAATGCCTTTCCCCCTCAGATTTCTGACTTCAACTATTTTGTCACATTTTATCTCCATGGGGCAATCAGTTCCTTGATCTCAAAGTCTCCATCCCTTGAATTCAGTTTAATAAGGCTGAAACCAAGGCAGTAGGAAACCAAAACAAAACTATTAAATATTAAGAAAATACATTCATTTTAGTAAGAATCATTACACTATTACACTATTTACTGTGAAACCTGTACTCAAAAAGCTGCCTATAAACAGGTCTTGCAGGCGTAAATCTTGAGTGATTAATCAATCATTTGCAAGAACTTTTGCTAATGAACCCACAAATTCAAATCTGACAAAAGTAAATATAATTAGACTGATAGGCTTAGTTTAAGCTTTCAGAATATATAGTATTCATAGATTATTTTACTTAAATTATTCATGCATGTGCGTAAAATATCATTCAAACTGACATCTGGTGCCGAAATCGCATTGCCTTTTTCATGTTTGAATTCAATGATTCAGGAAAAGAAGCTCAAAGTCTTAATCAAGTAAGAATTTGTGTTTATTAGTACTATAGAAACCGTAACATAGTAGTACTTTTGACTGGAAGCATGTCTACGTGTGGTTCTTTATTTAGCTTTTAATGTCAAACCGTTTGTAAACGATTACAAAATGTCATCTACTGAAATACATCTCCTCGCTTTAGGGTTCCCTTTAGAGAACCAGGTGCTGTATTTGGTGTCGTTTTGTCTGTCGTAAGAGAAGCATGAAGTCGTTCATAAATAAATGAATAAGAAAGCTGCTAGCAGAAAGGTTTACCTCCTTTCTCCAAAGAAGAATGTGTTGAATGAAAGCTTGGCTGGCAAAAGCAAAAGATGAGAGAAAATGAAGCTAGCAGTGTTGCGTGACAAATACAGGTTTTGGAAACTTATTTCTGCTTTCTTGCATGGCTTCCAAAATTGACACTTGCACCTGACTCTTTAACATATGTATAATACAACAAAGTTGGTTAAAACTTACCTTATGATACCTTTTGATGATCTGGCATTCCCACCATTGGTGTTTCTGCAATGGTGATGCAATTAATTCATCTAACTACAGTACAATACCTTTATCCATGGATTCGATACCCATGGTTTAACATACCCAAACTGCAAAAAAAAACCTAATGCTTGTGGCAATTCTATGTTATGCTTCCAGCCCAAATGTAGTCAAAATGTAGAGCGACTATTCAACATAGTTTCAGGTATCCTTGGGAGTTTTGAAACATATCTCTTGCAGATATCTTTATTTAATTGTTTGCTAGTTTACTTATTTATTTGCCATATTTATATCCTGCCTTTCTCAACCTTGAGGGGGACTGAGAGTGGCACACAAAGGCACAATTCGGTGCCACACATTACATACAATACATATCCAGCAAATCAAAAACATATACATTTAAACACCTGCTAAAAACATAAAATATTAACATTATTAAAATCACATAATCCAATATCGTAGTCCAGGCCGTTCCAGTTATCATTGCACCATTCCATGTCCAAATATTTCACTAAGCAATTATCCAAACGCTTGGTCTCACATACAAGTTTTCAGTTTTTTTCGTAAAGGTCAGGAGGGAGGGGTAATCTATTGTCACTAGGGAGAGAGTTCCACAACTGAGGGCCACCACTGAGAAGGCCTTGTCTCTCGTCCCCACCAACCGCGCCATCCCCACTCGTCCCCACCAACTGCACCACACCTTCTCAGAAGATCTTAATCTCCTAGATTGCTCATAGAGAGAGATACATTTGGATGACGTTGTACTATACAAGTATTCCTCAGTTAACAAAGTAGATGCATTCCTGGCATTAGATCAGCTGTCAGAATTTAAAACACAATTGGAAACCTATCTTTTCTGTATCTCAATTGGAAACCTATTTCTTCTAGCTGGGCAGAATGTAAAAGGCCTGCCCAGCCAGTTTTAATGAAAAATATTAAACTTGCGCCTTATGTTTAATCTTAATTCAGTGTATTTTAATATGTATTTTGTAGAAATACATTTTAATATGTGTATTTTACAGAATACTTTTACAGAATGTTTTAGCTGATTGTGTGTTTTAACAATGCTGTAACCTGCTTCGAGCCATGAGGAGAGGTGGGTAAGAAATAAAATTGTTGTTGTTACGTCTTTTATACACAATTTGGTACATGGGCAGAAACAACATGGAAAGAATCGTGATATAGTCATAAACCACAAAAAGAAGTTCAGTATGGTTCAGCAAACTTTTTATTCGAAACAAACAATATGCCTAGGTCAAAGGAAACTCCCAAGTTAGGTAAGTCTCATACAAGTGAACAAAAATATTTTGAATCTTCTAGCGACCACTTGTGGATTTCTTACCAAATCTTTCCAGGAATGACTTTGGCTGCTTCTACACTGTTTGAACTGCATTACATGGTCAGTGTAGAACCAGACTTTGTTTACTACCACCCCCAATTTTCTTAGATTTTTTGTTTCAGTGGGATAGCTACTAGAGGAGCTTATCTGATCTCCCCTTTTGTCTCTATTTTGTTGTTGACTTGTGGTCAGTGAGGGATTCTGAAGACTGTTGCTATTTACCTTTTCTGTTGTAGGTAGGCACATTCAGGCTAGAGTAGACTCCTGTTCTTTCCCAACTTAGGCAGGGTTTACTGCAGGGAAGCAAAATATAAATGATTGTGATATAATAAAAACACTCATTGCAATTGTTATTTTGGCCCTAGTTCCTCCTCTACCCTTTATAGCACAGCTACTTAAAGTGGTGGCCCCTTGATCAGTGCTGATCCCTGATCCATTGGCTTTCAGTTCTGTGGCAAGTTTCCAGGAAAGAAACAATTGTTGAGTTTGTTTCCAAAGGTTCCAAAAGGTACCATATCCCAAAAATTTTAAAAATGAGTGCTCGTATAGGTGGCAGCATATTGTTGTCTAGGAGTGAAATATTACAGTTCAAAACTATCAAAATGTATCAAATCACTTCAGAACAGGGCTTGGAAAATTGTTTTTTACAGAAAAATAATGCACATCCTCAACATGTTTTTATTCAATTCCTATTAACTTGGTTCAGATGAATTTGATACCTTTTGAAAACAAGCTCCACAATTATACCCAATGGCACAGATTTAGTGTTGCACTTGGAGGACAATCTTACTCGGACAACGAGGAATTGCCTAAGTAAGTGTTGATCATTGGCACATTAGAAAACAGTAATTGTCAGCCCCTCACATCAGATAGCTTGAGAAGTTTGCTTGAAGAGATATATCTGCAAGCCAGATGCAATCATCAAAAGAGCCACACCTGGCTCGCAAGCCATAGGTTCCTGACCCCTGCTCCAAAAGAATGAAGTAAGTGAACCCAGAAGTGATCACTGGCAAAACCCAAGGAATACACTAAAATACGAGCAAGGGTTGCGTAAACGCTAAACTAACACAAAGGCACTGTTTCAGTATCAAAAATATATATTCATTTGAATAAGGCATAGAGGACAACACAGTACACATCCACAAACCAAGTGCATATACTTGCGATCGTAATTGATGAAATACAGCCGCGTGGTACTATTACAGCATTCAATGTAGAAACTCGGATAATCCGGAGCAAATCATTAGCTATATAAATCCACGGGGCATCAAAGCCTGCAAAAGGTCCCAGAGTGTTTCAAATAAAGAGTTCAAATACTCAAGTCCTCAGTCCTATAAGGCACAATCCATATTTCAATTGGACAGAAAGGGAAGAAGAATCATTCCCTGGTGTAGATGTTTACCAAAGGCAAACAAGCTGGCAATACCAGAAGCTTTCAGGCCGCGTTGTTTTCGTTTCGCCCCCTTGCGGAGCTTTATCAAGGCCTCACATATTTATACCGTAAGTCCATATCGAATGGAGGTTTTCTCAAGCCTAACCTCACTGCAAGAGCGGGGTGACCTTTATGGTGCCTTTGTGTTAGTTTAGCGAAAACCCAAGGAATAGTCATGAGGAGATGTCTACACATATCAAGAAAAAGGTATGTGCCTTCTTCATAATGGATAGTGCTAATCTTTTGTACATTTTCATCCTCTTCCCACTGATGTGGAAGGGCTATCTGTATAAAAATATACATGTCACAACTGAAAAGTTTCTCAGTTCCCATTAGAGTTCCCAGGGTGAAAACTGGAGATAGCTCCAGTATTTTAATGGTTGTGTGTAAGAAAGAATTTCTGTAGATGGTACTTAGAAGGCCACCACATAACAAGCAATTCCTGCTGAAATATTGTAAGCCAGTGTTTCCCAACCAGTGTGCCGGGGCACACTAGTGTGCCGTGAGCTATCATCAGGTGTGCCGTGGGAAATTGGAACCTCCAGGAGGGGAGGGGGGAGAGTCTAGTGTGTTGAAGTATAAAAACCCTAAGAAACCTACTTCGATAAAGGCACAAAATTACAAACACCCCCCTCCCCACCCGTTGTCTACTTGGTCTCTCCCTCTCCATGCATTGGGAAGGCCCACCTCCCTTTCCCCAAGTAGAGACCTCCTCTTGCCTCCTGGGGGTTCTGTGTGGGAAGTTTGGCCCAGTTCTATCATTGGTGGGGTTCAGAATGCTCTTTGATTGTAGGGGAACTATAAATCCCAGCAACTGCAACTCCCAAATGTCAAGGTCTATTTCCCCTGAACTCTATCTGCGTTCATATTTGGGCATATTGCGTATTCATGCCAAGTTTGGTCCTGATCCAACATTGTTTGAGTCCACAGTGCTCTCTGGATATAGGTGAACTACAACTCCAAAACTCAAGGTCAATGCCCACCAAACTCTTATAGCATTTTCTCTTGGTTATGGGAGTTCTGTGTGGGAAGTTTGTGTCTTTCTGCCATTCCTGGCAGGATATCTATGTTGAGTTCATCGAAACAGGCCCAGGTTTCACACTGAGTGTATAAATACATTTAAAAACATATTAACTATATGTATTACTGTGTTAGAGTGTTATTTTGTGTCATTTTGGTTGGTGGTGTGCCCCAGGATTTTGTAAATGTAAAAAGTGTGCCGCGGCTCAAAAAAGGTTGGGAAACACTGTTGTAAGCAACTTTGAGTCCCAGATCTGGAGGAAAGGCAAGTACAATAATTATAAATAGGATTATCTTCAAAGATACAGGACTTATCTCCAGTTTTCACACTGGCAACCCTAGTATCTGTTGACAGAGATTCAACCCTTGGAAAGCAATATGGTTACTTGAGCTCCTCAACTCCATTTTAACTGCCTGCTGACTCAGGCTGACAAGTCAAACCTTAAGGGAACTCACTGTTATTACAGTCTCAGGCTCACTCTGTAAATATCACGAGAAGGTAATGTACACCACTTCAGAATGAAAGCAGAGTCAATGCAGCAGGAGTAAATCATGAAGCAACCAATGTAAGGGGATTTGAAGCTTAGTGAACAAACATTGCTGTTCTTTGAGGGGCAAAGACTACTGATATTTCACCATGAGGTTATAATGAGAATTTTAATCTTAACTAAAATTGTATTCTTCGGTTTTAATAAAGACCCTGAAATCAGTTTGAATTAACTATAGCTAGGAGTAGTGATAGGAAAGAGGTGCACATGATAATATAATATGAGGTTACTGCAGAGGGAGAAAAGCTGAGAAGCAAAGCCATTGAATGTTTTTCTTCTCACCTTTCTCTCCCTTTTTGTTCTCAAAAGAGCATTGACTCCCAAGCTTTGGTCCTCCAGGTATTTGAGACTTCAATTCCCAGAAGCCCCCGTCTGTTTGGCCAATTGTCAAGGATTCTAAGAGCTAAAGTCCAAAACCCCTGGAGAAACTAAGACTGGGAAATACTTGACTACAGCAATTATCCTATGGGATAAGACTGCAATGTGGGGGGGGGGGGCTTCAATACTGCACCACTTCAAATATTTTGAGCATGTCACACTCTTTCAGGGTCCTTCTACACAGGCCCTAAAATGTGGAAGAAATTGGGATAAGGGGGCAGGGCGGTGATGGCTAAATGATGTTTGCCAAAAATGTGTGTTGGAATGCATTAATGGCCAAAAAACATGTGTTTAAAAGGTGCATTTAAAATTCAATTTTGGCTAGAAAATTTGCATATCTGCATGACTGTATAGCCCTGCACTCACAGAAGACATGGGACTTCATGGCAATACACTGGTGCGGACTGATCCAAGGCATGCACACATTTTAAAATCCTGAAACAGCTGATGAGAACTGTAAACAAATGGAGCTATGGGTGGCTAAATGGAAACAGAATTGGAAAGCAATTCCCATACCTTTGTTCTGATGTTTATGACATTAAACAATGCTTGAATTTACACAGTGGGCACCAGCATAGCAGGCAAGGAAAATGGGGTTCAATGAGGGAAAAAGTAAAGGCAACACGAGGGTGAGGAGAGATAATAACAAGAAATGTGCTTGTATGCACATTCAGATATCTACATCAGTGCTGAGGAGTTCCAGCACATCTCAGATGATCAAATTAGAAAAAAAAATAAAAGTAAACTTCCAGTGGATGTCCCCTTTCTATTTTGTGAACTTCTAAAATCAGCTACAAATCAATGTGCCAGGATGCTGGGAGAGCATTCACCAGGACTAACAGCTCTGTGTTTAGACTTGTTGTCAGGTACCATGCCCCCCCCCCCCTTATTTGTCCCAGATTATGAAGCTGTCTGGAAGTTTCCACAGACTCAGGGAAAGGCAAACTTCCTTTGAACAAATTATGCTAAGAAAACCTCATGATAAAGTCACCTTAGATCAGAAATGACCCGAAAGCACAGAAAAAGAAAAACAATAATTCTTTAAAAATAAAAAAAATGACAGAGAAGAATAATTGTATTTTAAATTGTGTTTCATTTTATGTTTTGTTTTTGGGCATCTTGTGCCATGTGTAAGCTGCCCCAAGTCCCTTCAGGGAGACGGTGGAAAGATATCAGAATAAAATTGTTGTTGTTGTTGTTTAGACACAAGAAATAGCTAAAGCAAACCTCTTAGAAAATGGAATGAGTGCTTATGGTGGTAGCAACAGCTGTCAAAACCCAGAAAAATCCCGAAGAGTTATATTGTGAAAAGTCACAATTTAGTACATCTATTTGGAAGAGGATGGTGTTTTAACCTTTCTTTGCAGCCAGTTGTCCGTAATCATTGCTGACCAGCTTAGGAAATCAGAAGACCGATACTGTGCTTTCATTAAACAGGGTCACCTTAATTAACTGTGTAACACTTTAAACATGAACTGGAATAGTAGGGCGATACTCAGTATAGTTTTCTACTGAGGCAGGAGTGGAAACTTACACTGACCTCCTCCTCAGCCACCTTTAGACAAGATAGAAAGCACATGGGAGCAATCCAAATGTGACCTGGTTTGCACCCTGGCCTGGTTTATCATTGGGAGTAGTGGCAGACTGGGTTTAAAAATATTAGTAGCTACAACTGTAAGGCTATCATTTAAATTTTAGAAGAAATAAATGACATTTTCCACACAAAAAAACCATAAATAGAAAAAGGCACAATTAAAATTTTTGCAAAATTAATGTATATTGTTCGTAATTACACTGTAAATATATTGTACATATTACTGGTAGTATACAGTATACTAAATGCAAATAATTTAATTTTTAATTATTTTAAAATTTGAAATAAATGGTGGATTGTCTAATGTTTAAGTGGTCCCAATTGCCATCAGGCAAGTTGACAGTCTGGCTAGTCTGCCACTGATTGGGAAGCCTTGGTCCAAAGACCCCCCCCCCTCTCTTAAGTCTCATAATTTAAAATGAGGACAAATCTCCCCTTCCCCAACTTCCTCTGTGTCTCTCAACCAGAAGAGATGAGTCAAGTAACCTCTCTAAATGGGTATCTCTACAGATACTTTGATTCCCTGCACTAGTCTGGATGCTTTCTGCTGATCTTCTTTTACCTTCTGGGACCAGCAGAGCTGTCACCTCCTTTTCAGAGCATACATTTGCATGTCTGGGGATGCATTTTTGAGTTCTTTTGCATTTCTCTCATTTTTCAGGTGCAGTAACCAGAACTGTGCATAGCATTCTTTATGCAACTACATAGGAGGCCTATATAAAAGAGCGATGGAGATCAAATGCCACTACCGCTATTGTTGGGCTCTCAGCATTCCTCATAGTTCACTATGCTCGCTGTGGTCACTGGGAGTTGCAATCCAACCACAACTGGAGCGCAGTACAATCCCCCTTTTCTTGTTGTGTGCCTTCAAGTTATTTCCAGTGGCAACCCTCAGATGAACCTTTCATGGGGTTTCCTTGCAAGATTTGTTCAGATTTGCTTTTGTCTGAGACTGAGAATATGTGACTTGCTCAGGGTCACTCAGTGGGTTTTCAGGGCCAAGCAAGGATTCAAACTGTGGTCTTCAGATCATTGTAGTCTAGCACTCAAATCACTACATCACGTTGGCTCTTGCCCTGGTGGAAAAGCATTGTAGTATTGATCAGTTATGTTCTAAATCTCTATCTTTTGAAAGAGAAGCCACAGCACATTATTATTATTATCATTATTAGTTTATACCTAATCATGGATGCATGCTGCAAGTAACTTCTGGTTGCTTCTGGTTTGAGAGAAGAAGCCGTCTGCAAACACGTTACCCTGGGGACACCCGGATGTGTGGTAATCCTGCGGGGAGGCTTCTCTCATGTCCCCCACATGGCCGACATGCGAGTGTGGAGAAGAGCAAACCACAGACCACCCACTACAATGCAGTCTGAGCCCTGCCACATGCACAATGGAGGACCTTCTCACAGCAACACCAGAAGCACTCCAAGTGGCCAGCTTCTGGTCAAAGGTCATTTAATATAATGCCAAGTTTTTAAACTTTGTGTTTTTTAAATACATTTTCAACTGCACCCTTGATTTGCTTTTGATATGATAAATAAATCTGATCATTGAGTTTAATTGTAAACACACTGTGGTAAATCAAACCTCGTGTTACCAGAAGTCAGCTTGCCCAACAGGACTCTCTCCTCCTCTTCCACAACTCTTTACAACATTTCAAAATCTTCATAATATTTCACAACACTCTGGACCAGATTTCGAGAGTGTGGTGAAAGACACAATTGCGCCATTCCTGGATCAATTGAAGGCATATTATATTATATTATATTATTTATTTATTATTCCGACTTGTATACCGCCACTCCCCGAAGGCTCGGAGCGGTTTACAAACAACCAAGGAACAAAATACATAAATAAACTAAAACACAAAATCCTAATCAGCACGATCCGAATGCTTGCCGAAAAAGAAATGTTTTGCATGCCCTCCAGAAAGAAGGTAAACTTCGGATGGCTCGTGTTTCTATTGGCAAAGCATTCCACAGGTATGGAGCCACGATCGTGAAGGCTCTGCACCTGGTGGTCAATAAATGAAAGTTCCAAATATTAGGGACTTCGAGCAAATTTTGGTCCTCTGACCAAAGTGATCTCTGAGGTTGGTAGGGGGTAAGGTGGGCCCTCAGGTACGCCGGCCCTAGACCATATAGGGCCTTAAAGGTAAGAACCAATACTTTGAAGGTAATCTGGTTCTCAATCGGCTGCCAGTGCAATTGCTGCAGGATTGGAGTAATGCGACATCTCACTGATTCCCCAGCAAGAAGTCGGGCAGCAGCATTTTGCACCAGCTTAAGCTTCCCGATCACCGACAAAGGAAGGCCAATGTAGAGGGCATTACAGTAGTCCAGTCTTGTATATATTATGTAGTATAATATAATATGATATAATATAGTATAATGGTATGGTATAATATTGTATGTGCATATAATACGGATAATATTGTAATGTAATACAATATAATACTAATAATAATAAGATATTATAATTGTATATTTACATTACATGTAATATTACTAATAATATTGCGATATAATTTGTTATAATACAATGTGATATGTAATTGTTGTACTGTGTCAATGACATAGTATGGTATAATATATTGTATATACATTGATACAATATAATACTAATGATATTGTGATATTATAATTATATATTTGTTTACATGCAATATTGCTAATGATATTGCGATACAATATAGTATAATATGAGCATGGTATAATATATTGTATATACATTGATACAATATAATACTAATGATATTGTGATATTATAATTTTATATTTGTTTTACATGCAATATTACTAATGATATTGCGATTTAATGTTATAGTGCAATGTCATGTGCAGTACTGATATTGTGCTATGGCAGTAATGTGGTTTGTTGTATTTGCATTTGCTGTAAGCCACTCTGAGTGCCCTTCGGGGTTGAGAAGGGCAGCATATAAATATTGTGAAATAAATAAAATAAAATAAAATTAAAAAGGCATTATAGCAGGTGATATATCTCATAGTCTTACCTGCCTCAACTACTGCCAAGGGTTGATCCATTTTTAACATTTATTTTCAAGTAATCAAGCCTTATGCCATAATCTTGTTTTGAAAAACAGGCATCTCCTCATTTGTCTGATATCTCTCATGAGAAGTTAAATTTAGCACAAGGGTCTGGATGAAATGTCAGATGATATGACATGGTATCTGTTGCACAACATACCGTAAGTGTGTATAGTGCTTATCTCAGTTAAAAATAGCCATATCCTTAACCAATGTGGCAGTTGTCTGGATTCCGTCGAATAGCAGGATCAACAAATTTTACAGAAATAAGAGAAATTACATATAAGTAAGACTAAGTAGAATACAAAATAGCTCCAAACAATGCTCTCTGTGTGAACTGATGGTTTCTGGGTTTATACAAAGAATATTTACAACATAAAATAAAGAAAATGTAAAGAAAATGTGAATAAACAAATGAGAGGAAATAACCTACTGCCTGATAGTGACAGAAAGAAAATAATATCCACATGATAAGACGTACACTTAGAGTATCCTTTACCTGGAATTTTGTAGTACTCCAAAATCTGAAATGGTACATATTGGTAGTGATACTTTTGCTTTCTGATGGTTCAATGCACACAGTCTTTGTTTAATGCACTATTAAAATAAAATAGTGTATAAAATTACTTACAAGTTTTAAGTTATGTCTGAGACACAAATGAGTTTTGTCTTTAGATTTGGATACCCACTCCCCTAGATACCTCATTGTGTATATACAAACACAGGCAGTACCCAAGTTACAAACAAGATAGGTTCTGTAGGTTTGTTCTTAAGTTAAATGTGTATGTAAGTTGGAACAGGTACATTTTTGAAGTATAACACCAGCCTAAAATATGTCTCTTTTAGCTTTATACTAGCTGTACCCGTGCACGCGTTGCTGTGCCATGTCTCTCTCTCTGTATCTCTGTCTCTCTCTATTTCTCTATCTCTCTCACTCTGTCTCTCTCACTCTGTACCTCGCTCTCTATTTCTCTCTCTCTCTCTCTCTATCTCTCTCTCTCTCTCTGTATCTCTGTCTCTCTATTTCTCTCTCTCTCTCTCTCTTCTCTCTGTCTCTCTCACTCTGTATCTCTCTCTTACTCTCTCACTCTCTCTCTCTGTATCTCTCTCTATCTCTCTCTATTTCTCTCTCTCTATCTCTCTCTGTCTCTATTTCTCTATCTCTGTCTCTCTCACTCTGTACCTCTCTCTCTATTTCTCTCTATTTCTCTCTATCTCTCTCAGTATCTCTCTCTCTATTTCTCTCTCTCTATCTCTGTATCTCTCTCTCTTTCTCTCTCTCTCTGTATCTCTGTCTCTCTCTATTTCTCTATCTCTCTCACTCTGTCTCTCTCACTCTGTATCTCTCTCTCTATTTCTCTCTATCTCTCTCTTTCTCTCTCTCTATCTCTCTCACTCTCTCTCTCTGAATCTCTCTCTCTATTTCTCTCTCTCTCTCTGTCTCTTCTCTCTTTCTCTCTCTCTCTCTTTCTCTCTCTGTATCTCTCTTTATTTCTCTTTATCCCTCACTCTGTCTCTCTCACTCTGTCTCTCTCTCTCTATTTCTCTCTCTCTCTTTCTCTCTCTCTGTCTCACTCTGTCTCTCTCTCTATCTCTCTCAGTATCTCTCTCTCTATTTCTCTCTCTCTATCTCTGTATCTCTCTCTCTTTCTCTCTCTGTCTCTCTCTGTATCTCTGTCTCTCTCTCTATCTCTCTCTCTATTTCTCTCTCTCTATCTCTGTATCTCTCTCTCTTTCTCTCTCTGTCTCTCTCTGTATCTCTGTCTCTCTCTATTTCTCTATCTCTCTCACTCTGTCTCTCTCACTCTGTATTCTCTCTCTATTTCTCTCTCTCTCTCTTTCTCTCTCTCTATCTCTCTCACTCTCTCTCTGTATCTCTCTCTCTATTTCTCTCTCTCTCTCTCTCTCTCTTTCTCTATTTCTCTATCTCTCTCACTCTGTCTCTCTCTCTCTCTCTCCTCCCTCCCCGGCGCCCCCCCCTCACTCTACCTCTCGGTCTCCGTCTGGCCAGCCCGCCTCCTCCCCAGTCACCAAGGGAAGAGGCGGCGCGGCATCCTCTCCCCCAGTGCGTCCGGCGAGAAAGGCCCTGGCGCTGCTTACTTCCTCGGCCCCTCCTCCTCCTGCGGACTCCCCTCCGCCTGGAAAAAGTGGCTATTTAAGGCCAGGCGCTTCCCAGGATGCAGCCTGGAAAAAGGGCTATTTACTTTTTCAGGCCCTAGAGAAGGAAGGAGGGGAGTCCGCAGGAGGAGGAGGGGCCGAGACGGTAAGATGAGGAGGAGGGGGTGCGGGAGGAGGTGGGAGGGGCTGGGGAGGGGGAGGCGTGTCCCCTCCTCCTGCCACGCCCCCCGCCGCTCTTTCTAACCGGGCGGCGAGGGGGGGCGGGAGGAGGTGGGAGGGGCTGGGGAGGGGGGAGGCGTGTCCCCTCCTCCTGCCACGCCCCCCGCCGCTCTTTCTAACCGGGCGGCGAGGGGGGGCGGGAGGAGGGGGAGGGGCTGGGGAGGGGGAGGCGTGTCCCCTCCTCCTGCCACGCCCCCCCACCGCTCTTTCTAACCGGGCGGCGAGGGGGGGCGGGAGGAGGTGGGAGGGGCTGGGGAGGAGGGGAGTCCCCGCCTCCTGCCACGCCCTCCGCCGCTATTCCTGACCGGGAGGCGGCAGGGGGGGTGGGAGGAGGTGGGAGGGGCTGGGGAGGGGAGGCGGGTTCCCTCCTCCTTCCAGCCCCCCGTCTGGAAGGTAAGTGAACTACACCTCCCAGAAGGCTCAGCGCCGCTCGCTTGGAAACGAGCCGGCGCGGAGCCTTCTGGGAGGTGTAGTTCACTTACCTTCCAGGCGCTGCAAATCCAAAACCCTTCTGGTCCCAAGCATTTCAGATAAGGAATAACTAACCTTTAAGTATATAATAATTTTAGACATCTTAGAGGAAATCCACCTTGAGATGTACTCTCTTGGGGTTCTTATTGTTGTATAGCTTCTGAATCAGCCCCTAACTATATCAAACTAAATTATGAGCATTAGGAGTACGCCAAAGTGCTATTCCTATTTTGTGTGTGTGTGTGTGTGTAAAGGGTATTTTCAATGTCTTTGTCACGAGGTACATGTTCGAAACCATCAAATAGTCTGGGAGTTTCACAACTGGCTCAAATTACAATGGGATAAGACCATGAATAGTTTTCATTCTCCTCTTTGAGATTTCATTGCTTGGCTCCCTTTAAATGATTCTATTGATTCCAAAGGGGTCGTGCATAAAAGAAGACACCGCTCAACACAAACACAGGCAGTACAGTGTAATCTCAGTAATAAATCTTTATTATTAAGCAGCAGGTTCTGAGTTTGACTTAGCAGACCATAATGATATGATTCCATTCAAACCTCAAGCCAGAATTGTAATTTTTGACTCTCCCCCCCCCCCCCCCAAAAAAGGGGGCTTAGCTGCAAACTGGAATGTCATTTATATCTCAAGTCTTTTTCTTGGCTTTTCTTCGCAAACGATGATTCAGGAAGGACTCATTCCATGCTTTCTACAAGCACGTTGAGGACTAAAAGTTGGATGTGTCCTTCAAGCCTGTGCAATGGACCTTTCTGGTGGAGCGCAGCGTGCACAGAACCGGCCTCACCCTTTAAACCAAAGGTTCATCTGCCGGGGCCTAGCGAGCTTGGACGGTGGCAGTGAGGTCCTCAGGTCATAGGTTTGATTAGAGTTGCCTTCTTAGATGGTTGACCTTACAGGGTTAGACGAGCACCATCTGCCCGGGTTTGAAATCAGAGTTTTCCTTCTCCTAGGATGGCTGCCAAAGGCAAGGGAGCCCATCCTGCCTCTTTGACACTCTTTGTCAGTCAGTTCATAGCAATGTAGTATGGAAATTTCCATTAAGAACACATGAGCCAATGTGTTGATCTGTACCTCAGGTGGAAAATGAGTCTTGGTGAACATATAATACTGTAGCATATTTCCTTAAGATTACTTAAAGAAATGGATTACCTCTCCATTGGCGCCCCCTTGTCATGTCCCCTCCTCCTGCCATGCCCCCCCCGCTCTTTCTAACCGGGCGGCGAGGGGGGGCGGGAGGAGGTGGGAGGGGCTGGGGAGGAGGGGAGTCCCCGCCTCCTGCCACGCCCTCCGCCGCTATTCCTGACCGGGAGGCGGCAGGGGGGGTGGGAGGAGGTGGGAGGGGCTGGGGAGGGAGGCGGGTTCCCTCCTCCTTCCAGCCCCCCGTCTGGAAGGTAAGTGAACGACACCTCCCAGAAGGCTCAGCGCCGCTCGCTGGGAAACGGGCCGGCGCGGAGCCTTCTGGGAGGTGTAGTTCACTTACCTTCCAGGCGCCGCAAGGAGCCAGGTCGGGCGAACGCCTTTCCCGCTGCGTCCTCGGCCTCTGTCGCCGGCTGCCTTCCTGTTTGGGCCCCGGGCCGCAGCGCCGCCTCCTTGGCCTTCTGCCGCTCTCCTCGGCCGTTGGCGCGGGCCGGGCCAGGGACCGGGGAAGAGGCGTCGAAGAAGGTCAAGGAGGCGATGGCGTGGGCCGGGCCTCAGAGAGGCTGGCAGGCGCTGCGAAAGGCCAAGGATGCGGCGGAGACGGCGGGGTGTGGATGCGGTGGGTAAGGAGTCGGGGTGGGAGGGAGGAGGAGGAGGGCGGGGTGAAGGGGAGTCGGGGTGGGAGGGTGTGTTGGAGGAGGAGGAGGGGCGGGGAGAGGAGGGAAAAGAGGTGCCCGGGAAAAGCTTCCCTCCTGCCTCCTCAGGGATCGGGAGAGAACCGGGCAAAGCGGGCTTTGCCGCCAGGGCCTTCCTCGTTCCGGTCCCGATCCTGGCGGAGGTGGGAGGGAAGCTGCCGGGACGGCGGCAGGGGGGTGCGGTGGGAGGTGCTGGGGGAGGGGAGGCGGGTTCCTCCTCCTTCCAGCCCCCGCTCTTCCCTTACCGGGCGGTGGCAGGGGGCGCGGAAGGAGGTGGGAGGGGCTGGGGGGAGGGGAGGGGTGTCCCCTCCTCCTTCCAGGTCGTCCCCCCGGCCGCTCTTCCTGATCAAAGGAGGAGGCGGAGGAGGTGGTCTGGCTTCCATGTGCGAACGTTCTAAACGTTCGCGCTGGCAGCAAAGTGGCCGGGGTGGGAGTTCCGTTGGCAATTTTTTGGGGATCGTTTTTTGGGGTGTTGGGAGGTACGTAGGGTCGGGTTTTTTGGCGTTGTCTGTAGCCAGTGTAATGGTCCAGTCGGTTGTAAAGTTTGGTGTTTCTGCGAGCCATAGTTTCTTTGTCTATATACGACATTAAACGGACTGTGCAAATTTATATATATAGATAGTAAAAGGAAGAGTTAATTTGCTACTGTAGATGGCCAGTTTTATACGCAGGTTCTACTGCATTTTAGGAAATTTACAATTGTATGAGATGAGATTTTACTGTATGTGTGTTTGTTGTTTTTAGACTTAAGTTGCTGTTTTATATGCTTATGTATCGTCTGTTTATATGCGGCACTTCAAAATGCTTCTGTGAGCCGCCCCGAGTCCCTTCGGGGAGGTGGTAGCGGGGTATAAATAAAAATGTATTATTTATTATTAATACCCCTGTGAGTTGTTTATAATTTGAATATTTGTAACTGTCGTAAATCAGAAAAAAATCTGAAATCCGAAACCCTTCTGGTCCCAAGCATTTCAGATAAGGAATAACTAACCTTTAAGTATATAATAATTTTAGACATCTTAGAGGAAATCCACCTTGAGATGTACTCTCTTGGGGTTCTTATTGTTGTATAGCTTCTGAATCAGCCCCTAACTATATCAAACTAAATTATGAGCATTAGGAGTACGCCAAAGTGCTATTCCTATTTTGTGTGTGTGTGTGTGTGTAAAGGGTATTTTCAATGTCTTTGTCACGAGGTACATGTTCGAAACCATCAAATAGTCTGGGAGTTTCACAACTGGCTCAAATTACAATGGGATAAGACCATGAATAGTTTTCATTCTCCTCTTTGAGATTTCATTGCTTGGCTCCCTTTAAATGATTCTATTGATTCCAAAGGGGTCGTGCATAAAAGAAGACACCGCTCAACACAAACACAGGCAGTACAGTGTAATCTCAGTAATAAATCTTTATTATTAAGCAGCAGGTTCTGAGTTTGACTTAGCAGACCATAATGATATGATTCCATTCAAACCTCAAGCCAGAATTGTAATTTTTGACTCTCCCCCCCAAAAAAAAAAGGCTTAGCTGCAAACTGGAATGTCATTTATATCTCAAGTCTTTTTCTTGGCTTTTCTTCGCGAACGATGATTCAGGAAGGACTCATTCCATGCTTTCTACAAGCACGTTGAGGACTAAAAGTTGGATGTGTCCTTCAAGCCTGTGCAATGGACCTTTCTGGTGGAGCGCAGCATGCACAGAACCGGCCTCACCCTTTAAACCAAAGGTTCATCTGCCGGGGCCTAGCAAGCTTGGACGGTGGCAGTGAGGTCCTCAGGTCATAGGTTTGATTAGAGTTGCCTTCTTAGATGGTTGACCTTACAGGGTTAGATGAGCACCATCTGCCCGGGTTTGAAATCAGAGTTTTCCTTCTCCTAGGATGGTTGCCAAAGGCAAGGGAGCCCATCCTGCCTCTTTGACACTCTTTGTCAGTCAGTTCATAGCAATGTAGTATGGAAATTTCCATTAAGAACACATGAGCCAATGTGTTGATCTGTACCTCAGGTGGAAAATGAGTCTTGGTGAACATATAATACTGTAGCATATTTCCTTAAGATTACTTAAAGAAATGGATTACCTCTCCATTGGCGCCCCCTTGTCATGGGGGAGAGGCTTGCGTACCCTAATGAAGTTGTGAGCTATGCTAGCGGTGGCATAATAGCCATGGGTAGGGCCTCCCATGCCAGACAGGTCACAACGGAAGGGTCTGACAAAGAGTGTCAATGGGCAGGATGGGCTCCTTAGCCTTTGGCAACCATTCTAAGAGAAGGAAAACTCTAAATTCAAACCCGGGCAGATGGTGCTCGTCTAACCCTGTAAGGTCAACCATCTAAGAGAAGGAAACTCAAACCAAACCTACGACCTGAGGACCTCGCAGATAATCTGGTTTTAGAAACTGGATAACATGATGGCTCAGGTGAAAGCAAACTGCTGTAGGCTTTCCTAGTTCATTTGTTTTTCCTGATCAGGAACATCTTCCCATGTTGACAATTCCTATTGGTTGATTGCTCACACATGTCCCAGTTTTCATCCTTGAAATGTTGGAAGATGTTCTGGCACAGCAGTGCCAACAGGGCTCTGTTTTTCATTTGTTGCACTGCAAGTTTGCATGTATCTTGTAGGTGACTTTCTTAGTTTGCATTTACAGGCCCAGAGGGTTACCAATCAATCTAAAGTAGCAGACCCGCCCCTATTCCTAGGATTTGGGAGGGAAAGAGGATTTTTTGCTCAGTCTTAACAGCTACTCTACAGGAAAGGATGTGATTTAAAGCTGCCTGTTCTTTCCAACTTGGAAAAGGCTTTAAATCTTACAGCTTTGCTGGGGTTACAGACCACAGCTTTGCTGGGGTAACAGATACAGCTTTGCTGGGGTTACAGACCACCGCTTTGTTGGGGTAACAGATACAGCTTTGCTGGGGTTACAGATACAACTTTGCTGGGGTTACAGACCACCGCTTTGCTGGGGTAACAGATACAGCTTTGCTGCTGTAACAGCTCCCACTTTGCTGGGGTAAAGGAACAGCTTCACAATCCTTTGTGAAGAAGGGATCACCTGCAATCCCAACAACCTGGCTAATCAAAGGAAACCTTGCATGGTACGGGACATCTGGCTATCCATAATGCAGCTTGGAGTCGGAAGAAGGGTCCTCACGCCAGCAAGGTAAAGAAAGATTGCCCAAGGGAAGGGTCATAGGTTTTTCCCCGAAAGCGAAGGCCAGCTTTGCCCAGTTTGCTGGCCCTGTTGCTGCAGACTGAGAGAGTCACCAGTTTGTTAAGAAGCAAGCCTTCCAGTTTGTTAAGTTTGTTAAGAAGCAAGCCTTCCAGTTTGTTAAGCCCAAATAAAGAACTTTGTTAAACTTATTTTGAGCCTTTATCATTGGGGGAAACTAAGGGGCCCTTCCAGCTGAGGCACCCCGGCATCCCGTTGGGCATACAGCAGTCACGTCCAAGAAACAGCCATTCTACAGGCCCAGCGTGCGACAGCACAGAAGAACTGCTTTTTTTAGCTGAATATGCCTAGGAATAAAACTGGGAACGCCTGCATGCAATGCCTTTGCTGTAGTTCATGTATGATAAGCTCTATCCTGTTTCTGCAGAAGTACATTATTAAATTTTTCTAAGTATGCTTTTTATATAGGAAAAAATAGCTGTTCTATTCCTCCTCTCAGTCTACACAAACACAACATCTCCAAACAGATGGCTTAACAGGTTAGTTCATGTATGCACCATTAACTCTCCAGGAAAATGTGATGGCAATTCTCCCTATAAACTGGAAGCCTTGCTCCAGACTTTGTGCTGTGGTTACTAAGGGAACAAGGAGATGTGGAAAGATAACTAGCAACCCAGGGGGTTCACTTTCTTCCAGGCAGAAACCTGTACTTCCAACTTTGAAACTAGATCTGGCCTTGCTAGCCACGCTGTTTATCTATCTGCTTGTGCTGAAGAGCATTTGGAAGACATCACCTGCACACTCAAAAGAGAAATTGCTAGGAATCATAGTGCACAGAAATTCTTGCAAGCAGAAAAGGTATTCCCTGCTCCAATATTGTTAAAGATACTCTGGCAATGAGAGGAGGCAGCGGTCCTCAGTATTTACTGCAGGTGGAAAACAGGAGGAGAAATGTTTTTGTGACTCAGCTGGGACAAGACAGGTAAGGTGATTATTGGGATTCTTGTTAACTTCCTTACAGGCAATCCTACTCTTGATATCTGGTGATAACACAGAATATTCAGTGTTTCCAAAATATTTTGAACAATATTGGGTATATTTTGGTAAAGAGGGCATCTTGTGCACCAGCTGTGCCCTTACTTTGGGAAATCAGACTTGGCCATGGTAGTCCTATATATACTGCAACATGCTCTATGTAGGGGTTGTCTGTGAAGACTGTTTGGAAGCTTCAATTGGTCCAACAGGCATCAGCCAGATTACTCACTGGAGTGGGGTACAGGGAGCATACAACCCCCTGTTATGCCAGCTGCAAGTCTGCACCTGATCACAATTCAAAACACTGGCTTTAGCCTATAAAGTCCTAAATGGTTTCTGGCCCAGCTTACCTGTCTGAACGTATCTCCTTCTACGAACCATCTCAGAGATTAAGATCATCTGAGGAGGCCCTGTTCTCAGTACCACCTCCCTCGCAAGTGTGATTGGTGGTGATGAGAGACAGGGACTTCTCAGTGGTGGCTCCTCAGCTGTGGAACTCCCTCCCCAATAAAATTAGATCAGTGTCCTTCCTCCTGGCCTTCAGAAGAAAAGTAAAAACTTGGCTATGTGACCAAGCCTTTGGCAGTATGCAGTACAAGGAATGATCAGAGATTATATGCAATAGATATAATAGTTGGAATGGCCTGGACTATTAGATTGTGTGATTTTAATGTTTATATTGATATGTTTTTAATCCCATGTTTTAATGTTAAATGATGTCATTTTTATGATCTAATTGATAATTGTATGCTATGATTGTTATGTTAGATTTCTGTATGTGAGGCAATAAATTTTGCCATAATTATGTTGGAAACAGCTTTGAGTCCCCTGTTGGGGGAGAAAAGAGGTATACAAGTAAGTAAATAAATAAATCTACACTGTAGGAATAATGCAGTGTGACAACACAGTAGCTGCTGTGGGTCACTGCTATAGAATCATGGGAGTTGTAGCCCTGAGTCCCCCTTCGGGGGTAGGGAAGGGCGGGTTAGAAATGAAATAGATAAATAAATAGTTTGAGAAGGCTGAAGACCTTGTAAAACCACTTCTTCCATGCTTCGGTAGCATGGAGCCATGGTAAAGTGGAGTAAAGCTGTATTATTTCTACAGTATAGATCAGGGCTGCCCACAAAGTCAATCATGATCGACCAGTCAATCACAGGTCTAAAGGAGGTCGATCGCAGCCGGATGGGGTGCTTCTGCCCTGCACGTGGGGCTCGTTGCGCGTGCGTGTGCACCTTGCGTGCGGCACTCCTTCCGTGGGGCATTGTGGGAATGAGGGAGCACGAGGGGGGGGGGCTCTGGAGGCCCCGCCGGCGCTCCGCCCTGCCTCTCTCTTGCTGGCAGCGGGAACAAGGGAGCGCGAGATGGGGCCTCTGGAGGCCCTGCCTCGCGCTTCCTCTTTGCCGCAGTGCCCCACTGGCAGTGAGAACGAGGGAGCATGAGGCGGGGCCTCTGGAGCCCCTGCCTCACGCTCCCTCTTTGCCGCAATGCCCCACAAAAGGAGCGCCGTCTTGTGTCGCAATGCCTCCAGAGGCCCCGCCTCATGCTCCCTCGTTCCCGCAATGCCCCGCGGGAGGAGCGGCCCACGCATTGCGGGAGGAGCGATGTGCGGGCAAGGTGTGCACGCGTGGAAAGTGCACCACGCGGAAGGTAGATCTTTTTGACTTGGTTTTTTAAAAAAGTATCTTGCATGCTGAAAAAGTGTGGGCACCCCTGGTATAGATCCACCCAGAGAAGAAATAAAGGGTCATCACTTTTTCCTTTACTTCCTTTCTTCCTTATATATTTCCCTCACATCAAAAGCAATGGAGGAGATATTGTTTGCACAGGTTCTTGAGCGAGTGTAATGTTTTCCTCATTTTGGGAACATGTGCAGGGACTTGGAAGAATATGTCCTGTTGCAGTTGCTAGGGCCAAAATAGATTTTCCCACCTCCTGGTCTGGCTTCTCACATTACCTGACTAATCCAACTTTTCCCATGTACCCAGTTCCACAATCAACTGGAATGTGTTCCAGTAATCAACCATTGCAAGGCTTACCCTGGGGTACCTCTAAACTGAAGAATTAATGCAGTTTAAAACTGTGTTAACTGCTATGGTTCAAGGTTATGGAATCCTGGGAGTTTGTAATTTTACAAATGATTTAGTCTTTGTTGGAGTGCTGGCACCTCACCAAAGTACAGCTCCTAGGAGTCCATAGCATTGAGCCATGGCAGTTAAAGTAGTGTTGTCCCTAATCTACGCAGCTATTAAAGGTACAGGTGATATCGCCTCTTGTCACTCTGGCAACACTAAATAAAATGTGGGTTGTTTACAAACATTCCTATTTTTATCAGCAGGTTATGGGTTATGGACAAGGCAACAGAATTGCCACTACCCCCCCCCCCCCCCTTTCAATATTTATGGTAAACAAGAAGACAAAGAAATGAATCTGGACGTGGCAGGGAAGGAGAGACCTTGCCAGATTTCATTAAGATCACATTTTTCCTTCCTCCAAAGGTCAAGGCTTGCACAAATGCCCAATACTCCCAAATTCAATACTGCTGGGGGTTGGGGGAGGTTGATTTTGTCATTTGGGAGTTCAAGTTGCTGGGATTTATAGTTCACCTACAATCAAAGAGCATTCTGAACTCCACCAACTATGGAATTGAACCAAACGTGGTACACAGAACTCCAACAACCATCAGAAAATACTGGAAGGACTTGGTGGGCATTGACCTTCAGTTTAGGAGTTGTAGTTCGCCTACATCCAGAGAGCACTGTGGGCTCAAACAATGATATAGATATAGACCAAACTTGGCACAAATTCTCAATAAGCCCAGATGTGTACACTGGTGTAGTTTGGGGAAAATAGACCCTGACATTTGGGCGTTGTAGTTGCTGGGATTTATAGTTCACCTAAAATCACAGAGCATTCTGAACCCCACAAAGGATAGAATTGGGCCAAACTTCCCACACAGAACCCCCATGATCAAGAGAAAATACTGTGTATTCTGATGGTCTTTGGTGACTCCTCTGACACCCTCTCATGACCCCCTCCAGGGGTCCCGACCCCCAGATTGAGAAACACTGTTATAAAGGAAAGAGAGCAATTCAGCCAGTACTGTACTGTATATAGGAAAACACTCCAGCATGGTCCCTATATCTGTGGGACTAATATCCACATTTTCATTTGTCCATGTTAGACAAAAGATGTTCCCTTTAGACATTTTCTGGGTTTTCCAGCACAACACTGTGTATTTTTGGGCCAGAAGCACTTCATTTCAATCGGATTTGACTAATATCCATTGTTTCACATTTCCCTGCAAAGAATGGGAATGTACTTTACTTACTTACTTACTTACTTACGATCCCTCATTAATTCGAGAATGATGGCCTTCAGATGTGATGTCTTGGCAGTGGGTCCAGATGGCTGATCCCTATTCTTGATCCGCATGTTCTCCCGCGTAGTGAGGACATTGGTTTCCAGATGGAAGGCAGTCCTGGTCAGGGTTGGCTTGTCACGCCTTCCTCATTTCTTCCTTTTGCCCTCCATTCGTGCCTCTGAATTCTGCAGCACTGGTGGTCACAGCTGACCTCCAGTTAGAGCGCTCAAGGACCAGGGATTCCCAGTTCCTGTGTCTATGCCACAGTTTTTGAGGTTGGCTTTAAGCCCATCTTTAAATCTCGTTTCCTGTCCACCAACGGGAATGTAACTCCCATGGATACAGGGGTCGTACTGGACTTCACGGTGTATTTATTTTTGTGACTTCCATTAAAGAATTCCCAGAATATTTTGTTTTATCATACCTGAGTAATTTATTTTAAAAATTCCAAAATTGACAGACTGTAATTTCAAAACAGGCATGCAAGACAAAAAAAAAATCCCGCATCAACCATGAAACAGTGGCTCCTGCAAGGAGATTTGACACTGAGTTTTCTTGCCAGTATATCATGCAGCCAAAGACAGCTGCGTGAGAGGCATATCTATCTTTCCTGAAAAGTGCTGTCATTGCTTTCATTGTTCCCAGAAAGACTGCAGCTATTGAATATCTGGCTGCGCTGCAGCTACTAAAGATAGAGATTCTGTACTAGAGGACAATGGTGATGATTTGCAACTAGTATTTCCAAAAGACAGAGCCTCATAGACCTAATGGCCTCATCAGACAGGGTGATTTTAGCCTCCTAGGATACTTTCATCCCGTCTAGAGCAGGGCTGTCCAACTGCCAGCCCTGCAGGTGTTTTGGACTTCCACTCCCAGAAATACTAGCCAGTATACCAGCTGTTAGGATTTCTGGGATTTGAAAAACACCTGCAGGGCCGGCAGTTGGACAGCCCTGCTCTAGAGGACAGAGCCCCATGCAGCCAACACACGCCTGCCCTATTTTGGAGATGCTTCCCCTGTATTTTGGGGAAAACATTGTCACACCTGAGCAGTGTGCAGGGTGACGGCATCACCCTTGTGTACTGGGGCGGTGGGAGGAGAGTGTTCCCCCATATGATACAATCGTTAGTCTCAATCAGTATGCCTTCAAGGGTCTGGAGAACAAGCCCTATGAGGAGCAGCCCTATGAGCCCTATGTGCCCCAGGATTTTGTAAATGTAAAAAATGTGCTTCGGCTCAAAAAAAAAGGTTGAAAAACACTGATCTAGAGGATCAGATGCTGCTGACTTGCCATTTCAAATGTCTGGTAATAAGGGCAGCTACTGCATGCCTTATCATCCCTTCTAGACAGAATCATAGAGTTGGAAGAGACCTCGTGGACCATCCAGTCCAACCCCCTGCCAAGAAGCAGGACAATCGCATTCAAAGCACCCCTGACAGATGGCCATCCAGCCTCAGTTTAAAAGCCTCCAAAGTAGGAGCCTCCACCACACTTTGGGGCAGAGAGTTCCACTGCTGAACAGTTCTCACAGTCAGGAAGTTCTTCCTCATGTTCAGATGGAATCTCCTTTCTTGAAGTTTGAAGCCATTGTTCCGCATCCTAGTCTTCAGGGCGGCAGAAAACAAACTTGCTCCCTCCTCCCTATGACTTCCTCTCCCATATTTATACATGGCCCTCATCATGTCTCCTTATAGGGCTTGTTCCTGTACATAAGTCTGTTCATGGATAAAGCAGGGAGGTGTCATGGAGATGCCATTGTGATGTTTCTTGCTATTACTACTCACTGTTAGATATTGCTGTTATCAGTGCTGTTAGCCTCAAGAAAGTTTTTCGCAAGTGTTTTGCCTTGGGTCTGTAAGGAACATGCGGTAAGGAGGCTAATTTCATGTTTTTCATGTTTCAGTTCTAGGTGCTTTAAAAATATTTCTACTTTGAGGCTAATGTATGCATGCAATAATGAAAATACTACTAAGTTACAAGTTAACAAGCACTAAAACTACAACTAAAAAGAATACACACAAAATAAGAATAGATTACCATAAAAGGTAGATGAGTTAAAGGTTGACCTCCAGCTCCCCTAACAATGATATATTATATGTGATAATAAATCTTACTTCCCCCATATTTATTTATTTATTTATTTACTGCATTTATATATCACTTTCCTCCCCCTGAGGGTACTCAAAGCGGTTTCCAACATAATGGCAAAATTCAATGCTGTACATACATGTGAAAACCAAGACATATAACTAGACAATAACATATAACTATAAATTAAAAATCTAACCATATTAAACATAAAACATAGAATGACATTTGAACATAAACATAACATTAAAACATCGATAAAACAATAACATTTATATTTTAAAACCCACCCGTTTAACCAACACAATTTAAAAACAGTTATTAAAATCATATCATCCAAAATCAAATCAGTAGTCGTTCCATTGGTCCATTCATAATTCCGTATTCTCTTATTGCACTAAAAAAACATTGCTGTCCGAAAGCTTGGTCACATAACCATGTTTTTACTTTCTCCCTGAAGGTCAGGAGGGAGGGGCCGCTCTAATTTCATTAGGGAGGGAGTTTATGTTACTTCACACTTGTACTTATTTTATTTTATTTATTTATTTATTACTTGGGCTTCTATGCCGCCACTCCCGGGGGGGCTCGGGGCGGCTCACAAGCGCCGTACAAACACAGTAAAAACACAGTAACAATTAAAAACAACGGCAGATTAAAACACAATATCACATAATGGATTAAAAAACTAGTGTACAGATACGACACAACAGGTGGCGGATAAAGGCATGATGGGTTTCTAAACTGTTTCTAAACTGCTAATTCTCAAACCCTATGCTTAGTATCTCTTAAACTTTCTTGCAAAGTGTTTCCCAAACTTCCTTTAAACTCCTTGATGATTTTTCTCCTATCAAAATAGATAATTTATCCATTGTTATAAGTTCAAACACTTCCATTATCTAATCGTCATATGCTGGAATTCATACAATCATCTTGTCAGGGTGAGCAAGCATATGTTGTAGCAGTCTTACCTATGGCTTCTCTATGTGTGCCTCCATTAGTCTCAATAAAAACAATTCTGGTTTTAATTGGACTTTTCTTTTTAAAATCTTCTGAAACAATCTGTTTCCTTTTCTGCTACTTTTTCTTTTTTTTTTTGTTTTCTTTTTTGCACCACACAGGAGAAAATATCATTTCTTGCTGTTGTGGTGTTTCATCCTGGTGCTCATGTGCATGCTAGGGATGATGGGAATGTCCCTGAAAATGCTGATGATGGAATTGTTCCTGCAAATGCTGATGATGGGATGCTTAGTGAGAATTCTGAGATGCAAAGTGACCTTTCAGATGAGGCTTGCTTTCCTGGGAGCAGTTCTCTTCCCAGAGCTTCATTAGATGAGAATTCTTGGTTTCAGGACTCTGAAGGTCTTGATGTTGATAACGGGACACCTGGGAATTTTAATGAGCTTACATTTAACTGCCAAGATAGCATTTGGCAATCTAGGCAGGCTGCCAGCCTCCAACGTAGCAGTCGGTTTGCAAACCGAAACTGATTTGTCTTTATATTAGTTGGCTAGAGAAATTGTCTTCAGTTTCCAGGCTTCATTTAGAATACCATGCCAGATCTTGTCTTGTCTCCAAACTCCTGATTTTGCCTAGGCCTTTGTGCACGTTTTGCTCCTATAGCCGCCTTGTATTACTCATGGGATTTTCATCAAGCATTTTACCTTTGCCTTTGGATTTTGGGACTATATCTTTGACTTTGGATGATGGGACTATTTGAACTGTGTGTTTTATCTTGGATATATTCTACTATTGATCTTCTTTTAACCCTTTTTATTGGACACTATATTTGTTTCAATAAAAGCCTATTATTCAGAGACTGTCTGTTGTGTGTGTGACTAGGGGGGTGCTCCGTGTCTGAAGTGCAACAGCTGTTCACTTTTCCAAAATAATAAAAAATAAAATAAAATAATGTATTGTCAAAGGCTTTCATGACCAGAATCATTGGGTTGCTGTGAGTTTTCCAGGCTGTTTTTAAACCTTACAACCTCTGAGGATGCCTGCCATAGATAACGGTGAAATGCCAGGAGAGAATGCTTTTAGAACATGGCCATACAGCCTGGAAAACTCACAACAACCCAATATGAATTTTATTCTTTACCTTGCTTTCCTCACAGCTTGAGGTGGGGCACAACATAGTTAAAATACATTCAATAAATTCGTATTGTAAAACATATTTCTGTAAAAGACACCACAGGTTGATCACCAGCTTCAGCTTCAGTAAATCTTGTCAATCGAACGGTTGACAGTTCGAAGATGGGTGAGGGTGAGCTCCTGACCTTCAGCCCATCTCCCTCACCCACCTAGCAGATCGAAAACAGCAATGTGAATAGATGAATAGGAACTACATGAAATGGGGAGGTATTTTAGGCACGGAGGAAAGTTTATGAACAAAGAAAGCTCTTTGGTAAGGAGATGGAGCAACACCACCTCCCTGTGGCCGGAACCGAGAACAGCCTCCAAAAAGTGCTGAATGACACCAAAAAAGCCTAAAAGTATACCTCTATCAGTTATCTGTCTTTGTCATTGTATAATCAGCATTGAATGTTTGCCATATATGTGTTCTGTGATCCACCTTCAGAGCAAGAAGGACGGAATAAAAGTACTGCAAATAAATAAATAATCAAGCCCTTCATGCTT
Source organism: Anolis apletophallus (assembly GCA_030556195.1). Classification (NCBI taxonomy): domain Eukaryota; kingdom Metazoa; phylum Chordata; class Lepidosauria; order Squamata; family Anolidae; genus Anolis; species Anolis apletophallus. The sequence continues at coordinate 9,154,096 of JARBWK010000002.1, read as the reverse complement.
TTTAGCAATTTTAGAGTCAAATAGTAATGAGACAACATTTTATAAAATGATGACACAGAATAAATTCCAATCCCTTCAGCCTCTTCATTGTTCCATCAGAGTATTATATCAAAAATTTTGTGCTCATTATACAGTATAATCTTTAAGTTGTTCTTCCTCTATCTCTGTTTTCAATTCATGCATCTTGCCATTCAAATGCTGATCATCAAATGTTGAACTGAACTAACTCAAATTCTGATTTATTGTGTTCCAAAGCAAAATTCTTGCCACCATCCATGACATAAAGCCATTCAAAGGCATCTCACGCATCCACAGACCCAGGCCTGGTAATTAGACAAAATGAGTCTACTTGTGTAATTTTAATTGGAAATTTTTATATGTGATATTTAAATTTTAATGATTGTTTTAAATGTAAATTGTTATTATCATTATTTTGTTTGGGCATCTAATGGTTGCCGATTGTGAGGCCACCCTGAGTCACACACACACACACCCCCAGGGGTGAGAAGGACAGATGCAAATGTACATAATAATAATAATAATAATAATAATAATAATAATGAACCACCTAAATTGCAGATCTCAGAGGGGCATAGTACGTTTGGCCTTCTATATCCAGAGATTCAATCATCCACAGCTTGAAAGTACTTGAATTTTCCCCATAAAGTATACTTTGATTTTAAGAACATAAGGACATAAGAAGAGCCATGCTGAATCGGACCTCAGCCCATCTAGTCCAGCATTCTGTATCACACAGTGGCCCACCAGTTGTACACGGGGATCTCGAGCAGAAGGGAGGGCAAAACTCTAACCTGCTCCGATCCCCACAACCAGTACCCAGGGAAATCCTGCCTACCTCAACCAACTCCGAGGTGGCACTTGAATGTCCTTTTCAGTAACTACCGATACACTTGGTATCCATGAATCTGTCTAATCCTGCCTTGAAGTTGTTCAGGCTGACAGCTGTCCTAATTTTCCTACCTTGGAGCTTCAGGGAGTGCCCTCTAGTCCTAGTGTTTTGTGACAAAGAAAATATTTTTTCTTTATTCACCTTTTCTATCCCATGCATGATTTTATACACTTCGATCAAGTCACCTCTTAGACGCTGTCTTTCAAGGCTGAAAAGACCAAGGCATTGCAACCTGGTTTCATAAGGGAGCCGCTCCATCCCTTGGATCATTCTTGTTGCCCTTTTCTGTACCTTTTCCAGTTCCGTTATATCCTTCTTAAGGTGCGGAGACCAGAATTGTACACAGTACTCCAAATGTGGCCTTACAATCGATTTGTAGAGAGGTAATACAACATTTGCTGACCTATTTTCGATTCCCTTTCTGATCATGCCTAGCATAGAATTTGCTTTTTTCACTGCTGCTGCGCACTGGGTTGACATCTTCATTGAGCTGTCCACCAAAACCCCAAGATCCCTTATATATTTTACTACCTCATTGTATATAATGAAATTTTACTACCCTGTTGTATATAATGAGACTTGGGCATCCATTAATTTTGGTCTCCAAGGGAGTTCCTGGAACCAAGTCCATGGATACTGAGGGCCCATTGTACTCTGTTCTTGAAAATCAAGATGATGCTGGCCAAGTTAGTTCTGCTTCACCATCCCAGGTGCTTTATCTTGGTTATGGCAGATTGTGACATAACATTAGGAACTGCATATTAAATACAAATAGCTCTTTTGGAAACTAATAAAGACCCTTGAGAATAAAATGCTGTCATTTCATTTTGCAGGAGAGAAAAGGGTGAGGATGTCTCTCCCAGTCCTGTCGTTCATGAGGTCAGCTACCCTTGGTTTGATCTGTAATTCATGTTCTCTGACCAGACTGCCAATTTTAATATTGGTTAGGATTCCTGTGTGTATTTTTTATGCGTGTGGAAACAAAATGTTTGCAGACGTTTGCAGAAGTTCAGCAGTTCTGGTCAAACTGCTAGTGGAACGGAAACTGGTGTCCTGAGCGGATACTTTTCTCCTAATCACTAGAACACCCAGTTTCGTAAATAAATGTTCACTGGCTTGTTTTCAGGGTTATGTGTTGACAGAGGGGGGCCAAGGTAATTTTAAATGGTAGGCGAAAATTATTTTGCCCCCAAAAATGAAAAAATTACCAGTCACTGAAAAAGAAAAAATAGAAGTTAGAGGTGAATAAAGAGAATGACAGGCACTGGCCATGTTGCGCCTGGCAGCTGCTACTATGACAAGAACAGGAGGGATGATGAGTGTCATTCCATGTCCCTGATCTGCTCAAGCAATAATTTGTGACTATGTAAACAGTTGCAGGCAGTTCCTTCTTGGAACTGGCCCAACTGCCTCCATGGACTCTATATCGCAGTTTGCTGTCAGATTCCAGCACGAGGAGCCGCCACCCATGCTGTAAACTCCACCTCCACACCGGCTGGTAACTCCGGGAGGTGGAGTTACCATCCGGTGCGGAGGGGGAGTTTCCAGCATGTGGAGTCTCAACTCATGCTGTAAACTCAGCTTCCACGCCGGCTGGTAACTCTGCCTCCCGAAGTTACCAGCCGGCGCGGAGGCATTTACAGCTGGCGGCGGTGCACCCCTGCAAATTTGGCGCTCTTGGTGAGCGCCTACCCTAACAAGTGCGTTACTCCACCTCTGTGTGTTGAGTTGTGGTACAGCCAAGGCTCACATAGAGTGCTTCTTAAGAAAATTAGTAGAAATAGTTATAGGTGACCTGCTAAATTTCATAGAGTTTTCTTACTCAAGGGATGCTCAGGTGACTCCTTTTGAGTTTTGGTGCAATCTCCACAGCAGCTAAGATGAAAGGGGTTTATTCCCCCTTGAAAGCAATGTATTTTTCAAAGCAATCCCAGTTGTAATGCAGAGTGTGCAAGTATAACCCATGAATGAATTCCTATGCACACTGCACATATCTTATTTGTAGTGCAAAAAACACTTTAAAACAATAGAATAATTAAAATGAAGAACAATTTTAACAAATATAAACATATTAGTATTTCAATGGAAAGTGTGGACCTGCTTTTGGCTGATGAGATAGGGTTGTTGTTGTTGTTGTGTGCTTTCAAGTCATTTCAGACTTAAGTTGATCCTGAGTGAGGGCCGGGTAAATGACCTTGGAGGGCCATATCCGGCCCACAAGCCTTAGTTTGAGGACCCCTGCTCTAAAAACATCAGCTTCAAAGGAAAATTTACCAGCAAGGCGGAGCTGCTAGTCACCCTTTCTGCAAGTAAATTTGCTCATTAAGGAGGATTCAGCATGTATCTACACCAGGGGTGGGCAATTACCGGCCCTCCAGGTGTTTTGGACTTCAACTCCCAGAAATCCTAAGAGCTGGTAAACTGGCTAGGGTTTCTGGGAGTTGAAGTCCAAAACACCTGGAGGGCCGGTAATTGCCCACCCCTGATCTACACTGTAGAATTATTGCAGTTTCATATCACATTAGCTGCTATGGAATCTTGGGACTTATAGGTTTTCAAGGTCTTTATCCTTCTTTGGCAGAGAGGTGGACAGAGCCAAATCTGTCCACTACTTCTGCACACACACCCCTTATGTTTCCTATTCATACCGAGAAGTGTGTAATAGCCCCACTCAAAATTAACCTGTTTCCCTCCAATTGATCATCACTCATGTGACAACAAGATTTAGAATCACAAACTGCCACAATGAGATCAAGAACTCTAAAAGATCAGTGTTTTCAGTTAAATTGTAAGGATGCTTTTTGAAGTTCAGGGATGGCCTCAGAGACACCCACACAGATTTTTGGTGAGCAGAACTGATGGGAAATCTATTGTATTTCACATTGTAGGTCACCGTCGGTGAGATTATGCAGCATAACAAAAAGGCGCTGCATAGATTCCAGCTTTTGAAGAAAAAAGAGGAATCTGACCAGATGACTTTGGAACTGAATGCCAAGAAGCAAGAGTTTAAAGAGAAGTTGGAGCTGCTAGCTAAGCGAAGTGGGGAAATCAACCAAAAGGCTCAAAAGGTAAACATCACTTTACATCTGTGATGATGCTGCTTGGAGTTTTGCATGTAATGTTTGACCATATTTTGTTACTGTGGGAAAGAATTTAGATGAGTCCCAGGCAGGGCCGTAGCCAGGATTTTGATTGGGGGGTGAGTTTGATTGGGGGGGCTGAGTCTGAGTGAGAGAGGCTCTACCCTAGCAAACCTTTTGTATCATTATCCCAATACCCCCATGCATATGGGATATATAGACGGCCTCATAAATCAGTCAAAATTTGCCTCCTCACTTAATGTGGTGCATTTATCTCCTACTTGACAAATGAATTGTCTTTTGGGCTGCAAAGGTCGACAGCAGGCTACACTTAAGGTCGAGCACCCACCTCGACCCGGGCAGGCCTCGAACTCATGACATACTGACTGATATATGAGGCCATAAAAAAATTCCAGGAATCGCTGAGGAATGCGGAAGAACAACAAAAGGAGTCTGGAAAATGCTGAGAGAGATTAGGAGTGCATTAGCTCCCCCTGGTGGCCAGAAGTTTTGCCTCTTTGTTCATCTATATATGTCTAAATATGTCTAAATATGTCAAATATGTTGTCTATATATGTTGAACTGCAGGGATTGTCTGCAAGTATGTGTACTGTAATCCACTCTGAGTCCCCTTTGGGGTGAGAAGAGCAGAATAAAAATAAATAAATAAATAAATAATAAAAACAACAACAACGCCAAAATTGAAAAGTCAATAACAGATCCCAAGTGTAGACTCTGCAAGGAAGCAGATGAAACAATAGATCACATCCTCAGCTGCTGCAAGAATATTGCGCAGGCAGACTACAAGCAGAGGCATAACACCGTTGCTCAGATGATTCACTGGAACTTGTGTTACAAATGCCATCTGCCTGTGACAAAGAACTGGTGGGATCACAAGCCTGAAAAAGTTACAGAAAATGAATATGTCAAAGCAGGCTACTCAGGGACCTCCGAATTCAGACTGGCAGAGTTTTGGAGCACAATACTCCTGACCTCACGATCATGTTAAAAAAAGCTAGTATGGATCGTCAATGCTGCAATCCCAGGTGACAGACAACTGGAAAAAATGACATGAAATGAGGATTTAAAGATCGAACTGCACAGACTCTGGCACAAGCCAGTCAATGTGGTCCCAGTGGTGATCGGCAGTGCCTAAAGACCATGGCCTACACTTAAACACAATCGGCACTGATAAAATTACCATCTGTCAGCTGCAAAAGGCCACCTTACTGGGATCTGCACGCATTATTTGCTGATACATCACACAGTCCTAGATACTTGGGAAGTGTCTGATGTGTGATCCAATATAACAGCCAGCAGAGTGACCTTGTTTGCTGTGTACTAATCTTGTCATGTTTCAAATAACAACAACAACTTTATTCTTATAACCCGCCTCCATTTCCCCGAAGGGACCCGGGGCGGCTTACAGAATAAACAGAGAATTCAAAGTACAAAATTAAAATACATAGCAAAACCATATGATTCATGCAGTTAAAACCGAGAATGCGACAGCATGTTCTTTTAAACTGATGTTTAAACAGGGACTGTGTTTAAACTGATTGTATGTTTTGTGTTACTATCTCATTGTTCTCTACCTCAACCCATTATGAGAAGTTGTTAAGAAATAAAAAGGAGGGAAAATGATACGTAACATTTTTTTCTCAATTTTGTATGATTGTACAATATTTTGGTTCAGAAACAAAGTTGGAAAAACTATTTTCAGGGCTAGGGGAATAACAGCGAAGGGGCTGCTCCCCAAGAGTGCTTGTTTGTGCACTGTGCCCCCACATCTCCATATCTTAAGGCGGAGGCGTCTAACTCATTTTCACCAAGGGTCATATCAACCTTATGGTGGCCTTCACAAGGCCATTTGTAATTGTAAGACTATTTAAGTGTAACTACGTTGCCCTGGCATTGAAAACCATGGGACACATCAAATGATGTCACAGGCCGAATTTGGCCTGTGGGCCTTTTGTTTGCCATGTATGCCTTAAGGCAGTGTTTCCCAACCTTTTTTTAGCTGCGGCACACTTTTTACATTTACAAAATCCTGGGGCACACCACCAACCAAAATGACACAAAATGATACTCTAACACAGTAATACATATAGTTAAAATGTTTTTAAATGTATTTATACACTCAGTGTGAAACCTGGGCCTGTTTCGATGAACACAACATATATGACTTCCTCTCACATACATGGCTATCATGTCTTCTCTCAGCCTTCTCTTCTTCAGGCTAAACATGCCCAGCTCTTCAAGCCGCTCCTCATAGGGCTTGTTCTCCAGGCCCTTGTGAAATTTCACCCTGAGTGAAACTTGCTTCCAGATAACTATGGATGTCATGAAGCTGTTATAAACAGTTCCTTGAGGGGGGAGGCAACTCTAGAAAAATCCAGTAAAATAGTAAAAAAAAAAACCATTTCCAAGCGGAGAGGCTCAATTTGTTTTTTGGAAACCTGTGAAGGCTTCACCCTCCCGATGCTTCCAGGTTCGCTCACTGCCCAATTCACCGACGTGGAGCTTCTGGCATTCGGCGGAGCCCTTCCTTTGCCTCAGGGAGGATCTTTGGGGAGGGAAAGAGGGAGAAAGAGCTGCTAGGAGGGGGAAGAGTTCCAATTTTCCACGGCACACCTGCTGATCACTTACGGCACACTGGTTGGGAAACACTGCCTTAAGGGGCAGTTGGATAGATTTTTCTCTTTTTTTCTCCCTGAAGCAGCTTTCTCTTCATGGGGTCCCATTTGAAAGTAGTGAGCAAACCAATAAGATTCAGTAATCTCTCTTTTTCTTTGATCAGATCAGAGCTCATGCTCATGGATTTAACTTCTATCTTCAAGAGTGTGAAAAGAAGAAGCAGCGTTATCTCGAGAAGTTCCAGAGGGAACGAAAAATTAATGTGTCAAAGAGGCGTGACATCATGAAACTGAAAGAGGAGATTAAAATACTCAAAGCCAGGTAACGTTGATCGCCCCTTCTTCTTTGTCACTTCTGAGCAACACGATGTCTCACATCCTGCTAGTCTTATAAGTTTCCCCATGGAACCAGCTAGACTATTTTTTCCAATGCACAATGTTTGCATTCAATTCATGACCATGGAAGTTGAGCTATATATGCAGTGCCACTGTGTATGCAAGTGCACATTATTGACAAATGTGCATCTAAATATGCATCAGTTCTAAAATTGGTAGTAATACATTTTTGATTGTTCAGTCATTTACATAATATTTCTTTCAACATCAGTTAGCTGCACTTTCATACATGTAAAGTATAGCCAAAGACTCCATGTCTCTATCATTGCCATTTTCCTACGCCTGCTTCATAGAATCATAGAATCATAGAGTTGGAAGAGACTTCGTGAGCCATCCAGTCCAACCCCCTACCAAGAAGCAGGACAATCGCATTCAAAGCATCCTCAACAGATGGCCATTCAGCCTCTGTTTAAAAGCCTCCAAAGTAGGAGCCTCCACCACACTTTGGGGTAGAGAGTTCCACTGCTGAACAGCTCCCACAGTCAGGAAGTTCTTCTCATGTTCATGTGGAATCTCCTTTCCTGTAGTTTGAAGCCATTGCTCCGCGTCCTAGTCTCCAGGGCAGCAGAAATGATGAAGTTTGATGAAGACCTGTGTATGTTTCAGAAGTGTACATACAGAATTGGCTTTTTGGTTGGCCTAAGAAAGATATTCCTACCATATGGATCAATGTACGATGGCTGTCCTTGCATAAGGACCCTTTTCTTTCAAATGAAGTTAGACTGGAATATCAAATATCACATACCTTCAAATGAAAGACTGATTCATGTAAAATAATAAAAACACCAAAGGACTGGAATAATTATGAAAATGCAAGAAATATATATTCTCAAAGAGGAGGCAGGGGCTTATAGCCTATCTTATCCGAATAAATAACATATTGTACAAAATATAACATTATACAATGTTCTTGGTCACTTATATATACCAATACCTCTGGGACGCTACTGGGAAGGGTATGCACGATGGGTAACAGGTAAGTAGCAGATAAGTAGCAGGTAGGTAGACCACAATAGTTCGATTACATGTAGCTGAAGAATATCCAATATTAGAGTTTCCAATGGTCCAATAATGCACACAGTCCCTCATGGAATTCTATGGGGAGGGGGTGCACGATGGGGAACGGATAAGTAGTCCACAAACATTCAAATCCTGTATTCAGGCTAGTGCATACTCTGAGGTTCCCAGAAGTCCAATGATGCACATAGGTCCCAAAATTATAATCCACAAGCTCCCATTGGAGGAAAAAGCAACCAAGATGCAGTGCTACAGAGTGGCTTGTAGCCCAGAGTTGGAAGCAAGCAAGGACGCCAAGGGCCGCAACGGTTGAGCTGCAGGGCCCGATCCGTTTCGCCTTGGGCTTTCTCAAGCGGCAACAATCATAGCAAGATGCTCAGTGTCACAGGCATACATTATCAATTACAGGGTAGATCCATGTATACCATGTCCTGTGGCTATAGCCCCCCCCCCTCCTTTTTGAGAATATATATTTCTTGCATTTTCATAATTATTCCAGTCCTTTGATGTTTTTGTACTTGCTACTCTATAGTACCACTTGTGTTTATGTAACAGAATGACAAGCTACGGCTCCCATAGAGAGAGACACTTTTGACTAAAACACCATTTAATATTTGAGGCATTCTAAAAGTTGTATATTTTGTTCAGACATCAGGAACTATGGAAGACGCTTGCAAAATATAAGAGAATTAGGAATTTCCTTCAGGCGTTACTGAATATCCTGCCCTCCAGGGGTTATGGTGAGTGCAATTATTGAATAGTTCTGGAATACTTTTTCACATTTAAACCTTACAATAATTGAGTTCCTTTTGAAATGTATCTTTATTAAACCATTTAAATGCACACTCAATCACTTATTGCAAGTTGCAAGATGTTGATTTCTAGCTCATTACTTCTGAGCTCTACATAAGAAGAGTAAATCTGCTTTTTACTTGATTTGTCTATTTTGAATCTTTAAAGAGTCCTTTAAACACACATTCATATTCCTCTTAAACATTTTCTGGCTGAATCTACACTGCCATATAATGTAGTTTGAAACTGCATTATATGGGCAGTGTAATATAATATAAGAACACTTTATATTTTATACTCAGGGCGGATTACAGCATATAAACAGACATTCAATGCCTTGTTACAATGAGTATATTTTATACTCAGGGCGGATTACAGTGTATTGTAACAATGCCTTGTTACAATGAAGCACAATGAGACACAAATACATAGGCAAAGGCAAAGGCAAAGGCTTCTCCTTGCATTTCCGGCTCTGGTGGCAGTGCTCACCTCTGACTCTGGCAGAGGTGCTTTTCTCCATTCCAAGCCTAGGAGCCTGCGTTGTCCATAAACACCACCTGGTTGTGTGGCCGGAATGACTGCTTGGAGCATCTTTTTGCCTCGTAGACTCATATATTGCAGATCCGTGCAATTAAACTACATTATATGGCAGTGTAGATCCAGCCTCTGATGAACACGGAGATCTCTGAAGTTAAAGTCAGCATTTGTAGAATTTAGAAACATTCCATACATCCAAATCTAATGTCTAAATTTTGGCTGATGCCAAAACAAACTCAAGCAGTATTGCGCAATGGTTAAAGTATTGACACTTGGGAGATCCAGATTCAATGCCCCACAGTATTATGAAACTGAATGACCTTGAGCCACTCAGGTTGGATTTACACTGCCATATATTGCAGTGTAACTGCACTGAATTGCATTACATGAGTCTACACCACTGATTCTCAAAGTGGGCGGTAACACCCCCTGGTGGGTGGTGAGGCAATCCAAGGGGGCGGTGGGAGGCTCAGAGGAATTTGGGGGGTGGTGAACCCCTTTAAGGGGGCGGTGAATAATTGGCCATTTAGGAAGGGTTGCACGGCCGTCTTTTTTTACCCTCCACCTTTGCTTTAACCCCACATGCAGTGCAGTGTGAAGGCTGCAGTGCAAAGGCCTCTGCGTCCTCCAGGGGAGCCTCCCCATCACCGCGGAAGAAAATGCGGCCTTCCCCAGCAGAAGCAATTCATTCCAAACCCCTCCAGCATTCTCTGTTGGTCATGGAGGCTCTCTGTGCCAAGTTTGGCTCAATTCCCTTATTGGTGGAATTCAAAATACTCTTTGATTGTAGGTAAACCATAAATCCCAGTAACTACAACTCCCAAATGAGAAGAGCTGTTTTCCCAAAACTCCACCAGTGTTCAAATTGGACATATTGAGTATTCATGCCAAGTTTGGTCCAGATCCATAGTTGTTTGGGTTCTCAGTTCTCTCCAGATGTAGGTGAACTACATCTCTCCTAAATCACTGCAAATTCCTCCCAAACCCCTCCAGTATTTTCTGTTGGTCATGTGGGTTCTCTGTGCCAAGTTTGGTCCAGTTCTGTAATTTATGGGGGTCTCAGTGGTCTGTGGAAGTCAGAGCTGAATCGATTGAAGGTACTGCACATCCCATCATCCATTGTCCTTACTCCCCCAAACATATTGTTTTTGTGATTAATCACTATGTTTTAATTATGTTCAATTTGTAACAATGAAAATACATCCTGCATATTAGATATTTGCATTAGAATTCATAAGAGTAGCAAAATTATTTATGAAGTAGCAACGAAAATATGGTTGGGGGTCACCACAACATGAGGAACCTTATTTTGGGGTCACGGCATTAGAATGGTTGAGAGCCACTGCATTAATACATATATCTTTCTGTTTAATTGCTATTAAAAAATAAAAAATAATAATTTCAGGGGGGGTGAGTAAAAATTTTTCTGGAAAGGGGGCGGTAGGCCAAAAAAGTTTGGAAACCACTGGTCTACACTGACCATATAATGCAGATTCAAACTTTATTATATGGCATTGTAGATGAGGCCCCAGGCCCAGTCTTTTTCAGCCTGCCCTATAGGGATGTGGTTGTGAGCATAAGGATGGCAGGAGAACAGCCACATATGCCACCTTGAGGTCATTCAAGGAAATGTGCAGATGATTATTATCATTGTATTTTTGTTTAATAAGCATTTCTTCTCTTTCCCTCTGTAGCTTATCAGGGTTATCAGGAAGCCGCTGTTGTTAGAGCCCTCATAGAAAGGCATTTGACGTTGGTGACTGAAAATCGAAGCTTATTGAGGCGTTTGACTGTTCTGCAATATGAACTCGAGAAACTCCAACGTGAATTTGCAGTCATACAGGAGGAACAAAACACTCACAAATATGTAATGTGACCTGTGCATGACGTTTTAACCATCTTGCTCCAACCTTTCCCTTTCTACTTCTCTCATTCTTACTTATTCTTATGGGTTCCAGATCAGAGAAGGTCTTGCAATTGCCTTCAACTGAGCATGGGTTACAGACCCCTGTGAACACCTCCACCTTGAACATGTGAAAATCTGGACTTTTGCTAATTGTATATATAGTGCACACTTGCCAGAGAATAGCCCCGTTCAAGTCCCGCAGTCCCTCAACAGGATGAGGCAAACCATGTTGGGGCTTTGGACTGTTCCTCTTATCTTGTCCACTCAGGTCTTGAGCTTCCCATGCTAAGCATAAAAATCTGAATACTTTTCATGTATTCTAAAACTGGTTGAGAACATTTTGATTTGTTGTACCCTGTTCAACCATGGCAGCTAAATAAACCACAGAATATATTTGTCCATAAGGAGATGTGCTTTCACTGGCAACAATCCCCTAAAGCAGTGTTTCCCAACCGCTGTGCCACCGCACAGTAGTGTGTCGTGACGGTTTCCTGCTGTGCTGCGAGAAAAGCTCTCTGCCCCCCTTCCTTCCCCCCTCCTCCTGCTGAACTCTTGCTGCTTGGGGGAGGAGGAGGAAGGGCCGGGTGGCGGTGAAGAAAAAGAAGAAAGGGGCCGGGGTGCTGTCTCCTTCGGTCATTTCCCCAGCCAGCCTCCAATCTGCCATGACTCTCACCCCTCGCTTGCTGAAACCGTGTGAATGAGGAGCCCCACCCACTGAAGCCTGTCCACCACTCATGCTCCTCCTCCTCCGCACAGCTTCAGCAAACGAGGAGCGGGAGTCATGGCGGAGAGTGGCACCGGGGACGAGGGCCATGACTCCCACCCCTCGCTCGCACTGCCCCTCAAGGCTGGAGAAGCTGTGGGAGAACTGAAACTGGGGGGAGGGGTGGGGCGGGGGCAGTGCCAAGCCAGCATAGTGCTGGCTCTGCTACAGATGGCTTGGCACTGCCCCCTCAAGGCTGGAGAAGCTGTGGGAGAGCTGACGCCGGGGGAGAGGTGGGGCAAGGTGTGGCCTGGCTCCTCCCCCTCCCAGCCTACCTTCTCCTTCTTCATTGAAATGTCAGGGATTAAAACTAGGACTTTCCGTGTATAAAACGTGCATTCTGCAACATGATTGTAACCTTTTCACACAGGCAAATATTGGATTCACTGGGAAAGAGAAAAGAGACCTAGGTCTTCATCCCACGAAAGGGGGATAGCAGAGGAATCGTCTTTTTTCTGTGGCATTTCATGGGGATCTGTCTTTAAAGAAAGTTGAAAACTTACCCTCACCACCTTAGCTCAACCATTTAAAGGATACCAAGCAGGGTTGTAGCCAGGGGGATTAGGGGCTCAAACACACACACCCCACCACCATCACCACCACAAAATTTTTCAGGTTAAAAAAACCTGGTTTACTCATGAATTTGAACTGGTTAACCAAATCTCCATGCTACTAAGTCTATAAGAAGCAAAAAAGTAAATAAGTCCCTCAAGAACTGCAAGCACTATCTCAAGTAAATTTTGACAATTTATTCACACTGTCATTACTTGCAGCAATAGCCGATATACTTGAAACAACCATGTTGGCCCACCCATAACTGGCAGGCAAAGCCTAAGACATTGGGGGTGGGGGTGGATTTAAAGGCCTTCATGAGGAAGACCAGACTTGGTAGAGGCGGTTGACAGGGCAGAGCTGCAGGCTATTTAAGGATGCTCTGCTCTCCCCCCACCTTGCTGTGGTGTTTGCTTCAGCATGAGGTAGGAGGCCTGTTCCTAATGGGGAATTAGGCCTTTTCCTCCTTGCTTCTTGGTCGTCGCCCCCCAATTTCCAGGTTGTAGGGTTCCCATTGCTCTGTGGGACCCACACTGTCTTTAAGGAACATTAGCAGACTGCCCACATGAATGCCCACAATGAAATGTCACTAAGTAATCAAACAAATCCACCACTTTTCCTCCCAAGGAAAAACAACATTTTTAAGTGTTTCTATGCTCAAGTAGATTATAGGATTTATGCGTGTTTAAAATCCTCTCATTTCTTTCTACATGCTGTGGAGTTAGAGTCCCATGAGTAACCATCAGATGCAGTTCAGTTCTGTGTCATTTGACTCTATGGAAACCCGTTTTTGTAATGTGTGCAGAAAGAGGTAGAAACAGAGGAAAAATTCTATATGATCAGGTCCCTATGCTATTAAGGAGCTCCCTTGTGACAACATGGATGCTGATGCTCTGCAAACCAGTGCGGCACTTTTAGATTTAGGGAAGCAATGCAACTTTTTTCACTCAAAGATTTCTTGAAAGGTCCAGTTTAATTTTACCGGTTCCATTTTGTTCTCCTGCATCAGTCAACTCAAATATAATATCCTAAAGTCAAAATCATCTAGATTAATGGTTATCAAACTGTGGTGGTCCTTCAAACAATTGGGAACCTCCACTCCAAAATCATTGGGCATGTTGGATAGAAGATCTGAGAATGTAAATCCAAAACATCTTGAGAACCAAAGATTGAGAAGTATAGGTTTAAATTACCATATTTGTAATTGGGGGGGGGGGGGGTGTTGTGTGGTTTCTGGGCTGTATGGCTGTGTTCTAACAGCGTTTTCCCCCCAATATTTTACTGGCATCTGTGGCTGCCATCTTCAGAGGAATTTTTTAAAATTTATTTTTGAACTAGCTAACAAATGTCCTGTAGCATAGAGCAACACAGAATTACTACTGCTTTTGAAAGTTGCTAACACAGGTTAGCATGCAAAAAGTCCTATAGCACAGTGTCAGAAGATGTCAGCCACAGATGCAGGTGAAACATTAGGAGAAAATGCTGCTAGAACATTTTCCAGGCTGTATAGCTAGAACACGGCCATACAGTCCGGAAATCACACAACCCCCCAATTATTCTAGCCATTAAATGATTTTTTTTATTGACATGTGTGTTTACATAAATTAGAGCAAATCACAAGCAAATAATAGTTTTCCTTCTGCCTATGTTTTATTTCCAATTTTGTGGCTTCCTCTAGATGCTGATTGGCAGAGTTTCCGAACTTCAATCAAAGAGTAGCATGTTGCAAGCCAAAAATATTACATTGACACAGTATGCTAACAGTAAAGAAGACAAATTCACTCACCAAGTAAGGACTGCTTTGTATTTACACATGTATGCTTTTCTTCCTTGCCTTTACTGATGCCACCCAGCAGACCTAAATTCAAAATGGAGCACAGGGAAGTAGAGATGTTCTTGCATTGCCCAAAGTGTGAACGGGAGCCATGTTTAATATTTGTACAATAGTAGTGCCATTTAGGAAGTGCCTACAGAAATCTAAATCTAAACTTGAAGGGTGATGATGGTGAGTGAAAGAGACCAAAGAGCCACTCCTGATCTACGTACATTTTTAGGGGCACTCAAGACATGGCTTTTCAGAAGAGCCTATGATTGTTAGTAACAAGCGGTGACTATGTAACCTGTTTATTTTAATTGTGTAAGTCGCCCAGAGCACCTTTGGTGGAGGGCGACTCATAAGAAATAAAGTTAGTTAGTTAGTTAGTTAGTTAGTTAGTTAGTTAGTTATGAAGGTTAACAACAAATGTTGGCTATTTCTTGTTGTTCCGTGACTTCAAGTTGTTTGGGAACGTACTTTGAACCTGTCACAGGGGATTCTTGGCAAGCTTTGTTTTGCCATTGCATTATTTTTCTAACAGTGTGGGACTTGCACAAGGTCAACCAGTTTCCATAGCTGAGCAGAGAATAAAACTTTCAGAGTTCAACACCCAAATCATGACACCACACTCGCTCAAAAAATGCTGACTGAGGACTATTATTTATTTATTTATTTATTATTCTTGTATGTTGCCACTCCCCGAGGGCTCGGAGCGGCTCACAAAGACAGCATAAAACAGCATAAAACAGATAAAACATCAAATAAAATTAACTAGGATTAAACTAAACTAAGCAGAATTACAGCATCAGCAGTCAATCAGCATATGATACAGTAGAGCAGTGTTTCCCAACCAGTGTGCCGTGGGTGATCATCAGGTGTGCCGTGGGAAATTGGAACCTCCAGTACCCTTTCTTCCCCCTCCTGCCGAACACTTTTTCTTCTCCACTCGGGCTCCCTTCTTCCCAGCCTTGCTCTGCTCGCTTTGCTCACGCTGCCACTTCTGCCGCCATTTTGATCCGAGGGGGCAGCAAGAGCGTGTTCAGGAGGGGAGTGGGGAGGGAGGAAGACGTGACACGTGCGGGCGCTACTGCGCAGACTCACCCCACGTCTTCCTCCCTCCCCTCCACAGTGCTCTCTGGATATAGGTGAACTACAAAAACTCAAGGTCAATGCCCACCAAACTCTTATAGTATTTTCTCTTGGTTATGGGAGTTCTGTGTGGGAAGTTTGATTCCATTCCATCATTGGTGGAGTTCTGAGTGCTCTTTGATTGCAGGTGAACTATAACTCCCAGCTGTTGAGCAAGACCTTCGTGTGTGTCTTTCTGCCATTCCTGCCAGGATATCTATGTTGTGTTCATTGAAACAGGCCCAGGTTTCACACTGACTGTATAAATACATTTAAAACCATATTAACTATATATATTACTGTGTTAGAGTGTCATTTTGTGTCATTTTGGTTGGTGGTGTGCCCCAGGAATTTGGTAAATGTGAAAAGTGTGCCGCGGCTCAAAAAAGGTTGGAAAACATTGCAGTAGAGTCTCGCTTATCCGACATAAAGAAGCCAGCAGAAAGCTGGATAAACAAAAGTGTTGGGTAATATGGAGTCTCCTACTGTCACCTGTCTGACGTGGTGCCAAACACCCAGAATACTAACAAGAGGGACGCAAAGGATTAAGGCAAGGCAATGCCTTGTGGCTACCGCGGCCCAGCAGGAAGTGCCCGGATGTGGAAAAGGAGCGTGGAAATTACAGAGGGAAGGAGGGAGGGCGCTTCCACTTCCAGTCCTGTCTTTTCCCCCTTTCCTCCCTCCTCCTTGTCTTGCCTTTTTCACTTACTGGAAATGGAAAGAGAATTGGAGAGCACTCCTTTAATTGAAGGGGAAATGCTGGAGGAAAGGGGGAGCGTCGCCTAAGAGTGTCAGATAAGGCAAGATGTCAGATAAACGAAGGTTGGATAAGCGAGACTTTACTGTAATTGCCTAGTGCTTATAAAAGGATAAAGTAATTGCCTAGTGCTGATAAAATGATAAAGTAATATCAGAGAATGAGTGAGCAAGCTGAGGGATTTTTATGCAAATAGATGCACAAGGGATGGCTTTAAACATAATGTTTACCTGAAGGACAATGGACAGATAAAAGCAATGGCTGACTTTTCAATTTGCCCATTTATCATGCAAGAGGAATCCAGGATGATTTCTCTTTCTTACTTTTGTTCTCACTCTTGATAAGGGTGCCTTTTAAATGTTTGATTTTGCTAATCAAGCCACATGTATCCACTTCTTTACAGAGCAAAGAGTTGACCAGCATGTTAATGGCCATATCTGACCTTGCAGAGCAATGCTACTTGTGTACTTATGGTTCCTTGAAGGAAATGACCTTGCACTCCAAGCTGAATATGATCCAAGTAAGGAAGAGTATTGATATAATTGGTGGTATTAAAATCTAGCAAACTGAAGGATTCACCTCAAATTAAGAGGTTATTGCTGGATTGAATCCAGTGGAGTCATTTACGGTAATTAACTCAGAGTTTCTGCTAGTTGCAGACACTGGCCTTTTATACTTGTGCAAGTACAGGTTCCTATACTATTTGGTTCCATTTTAAGCCGTTGCACAGTTAGACAAGTCATTTTACAAGCTTTACTAGTTGCTTGCATTGTATTTGTACTTGTGCAACCACAATTGGAATTCTATCAACACTTTTTGTTTATCTGCCAGCCTTAGAGTGCATTTACACTGTAGAATTAATGCAATCTGACATGGCTCAATGCTTTGAAATCATTGGAGTCATGGTTTGGTGAGAAGCCTGCACTTTTTGACAGTGAAGGCTAAATACCATGTAAAAGTACAGCTCCCATGATTCCATAGTATTGAGACATGCCAGTTAAAGTGATGTCAAACTGCATTAATTCTACAGCGTAGAAGCACCCAACATGATTATCCAAGACAAGTTTTGAGAGTGATTTTCCTGTCTATAAGCAACCTATCTAAATACCAGATGCAGATGAACATAGGAAGAGTATCTCCGTCAAGCATTTTTGTTAGTTTCTTAAAGTGCCGGTTAAGACAGAACATTTGGTGTTGTAATCCAGGACAACATCCTTTTGGTTTGTTAACTCTAACAAACCCTTCCATGTGTTAGTACTGCATCTTAATTTAGAACCTATATGCACTGCCATATAATCTAGTTTCAGAATGCAGATTAACTGCTTTGAACTTTGATTATATGAGTCCAAACTGCTCTATAATCAATACAGTTAACCTTCATTCAAAAACTGGATTATATGACAGTGTAGATCGAGCCTCATATGATGCGGTTTCAAACTGCATTATATGGCAGTGTAGCTGGGGCCTTTGACTGCAACGTCCCTATTGCTTGATGCCTAACTGACTAGGGCTTAAGGGAATTGTAGTATATATCACCTGGAGATACCAAGTTGAGGAAGACTGTGGTGGAACCCAAATCCGGATTGTATTGCAAAACATACGTAGTAAAGGTAAAGGTTTTCCCTTTATTTATTTATTTATTTATTTATTTATTGGATTTATACACCGCCACTCCCAAAGGCTTGGGGCAGTTCACAGCATAATATGTGAATACAAGAAATAGATAAAAACACAATAAAACACAGATGGGAATCACAAGCATTCGAAAACCTACCTAAATAAATGTGTCTTGCATGCTCTGCGGAAGGTGTTCAAATTTCACAGAGCCCGTGTCTCTGGTGGCAGTGCGTTCCACAATACCGGGGCAATGATGGAGAAGGCCCTTCGCCTGGTTGATGTCAAGTGGAAAGATTTTACACTGGGGATGTCTAGAAGATTCTGGTCTTCTGAGCGTAGTGATCTCGGGGGTTATATGGAATCTTGACATTAAGTTTGTCGTATCCGACTCTGGGGGTGGTGCTCATCTCCATTTCTAAGCATTGTCTGTAGATGCCTCCAAGGTCATGTGGCTGGCATGACTGCATGTAGCACCATTACCTTCCTGCCAGAGTAGACCTATTGATCTACTCACATTTGCATGTTTTCCAACTGCTAGGTTGGCAGAAGCTGGGGCTAGCAGGGGGAGTTCACCCCCGCTCCCTGGATTCAAATTGCCGATCTTTTGGTCAGCAAGTTCAGTAGCTTGGCGGTTTGACCTGCTTGCAATACCAACAACTCTGGGACAAAATATACTATTACCTTAAATTAAACTCTGTTAACAACTGTTTTCTTTCTCTGTGGCCAGGAATTCATTTTGGAGAAAAAACAGATGAGAGAGGAAATGATGCCATCAATCAAACATGGAAAGTCGTCCATTACTCTTTTAAAGGAACAATCTCAAACAAGAAAAAATATTCAGAAACAGTGAAGTTTGCTCATGGAAGGAGATATGGCATAAATGATGGGCATTTCTTTCACATTATCAAACATTGTGGGGGAGGAGACTTTGGTGTAAGTCTTCACAGATAGACATCAATATAGTGCCAGAAATGCTTTTGTGGATGGAAAATGGTCTCTTTCATGCTGGATTCTTTTGGCAAACATCCTACAATTTTTATGCTATTTTTTTTGTTCGCTGTGTCTAGAAAGCATCAATGATGCTATTTCATGCATTCCTCCCCCCCTTTAACATATCACAACCATTTGGACACAAAAGTGGGCAGATAACAGATTGTGGCTGTTACGCCATTTTACAACTATGAAAGTTTCACACTCTGTCTGTGAGCATAATTAGCACCTTTCACACATCTGTCATTTTTGTAACACTAAGCAAACGTGTTCACCACATGGACACATTTTGCTACTTGTTGTATGGATCTGGGGTTTCTCCATTATGTTGTATACAGTTTTTAATCCATGCCACTATGATGTTTGCAAGAAAATGTTTATTATCCTATGTCATTTTGTGTGTGCGTGCACTTATGCACATATTCAAATATGAGTAGGTTGGGTGAGAAACCTGTAAAGTATCAGAGCATTGTGAGAGAACCTGAAATGACGGCACTACTTGATTGACTAGGAGTAGTTCTACACCAGTGGTTTCCAATCTGTGGTCCATGGACCACCAGTGGTATCAAAGAATGAAAATATGGTCCGCGGCCTCACCATTACTATACCATTGCCTCGAAACCACATGGCAACAAAAGTGACTGGTCTCGCGAAACCCCCTTATAGTGCCGAGGGGAAGTTGGAAGGGGAGAGGCTGACTACCCACAAAATACTACTGCTATCACATCAGCTCTAGATTATTAAATATGGTTTTCTCTGGGTAAGCAGATGGCAACTACTGGATGGTGTATGTTCTGTATCAGAAACTAGAGCTGATGTGGTCTATTCAAAACAATTTTCTGAATCAGCACCCAAATCTCGATCGTGGCTCCAATACTTTGGAACGCATTGCCAGCCAATGTCTGCGCCATCCAGAGCCTTCTCCTGTTCAGGAAAGCCTGCAAGACTCTGTTATTTCAGAAGGCTTTCAGAGTTGGATGAATTGCAGTCCTATTATCGCCATCCTGTATTATGTGCTGCCGCCGCTGTTGTTTTGACATGTGGCCTGTTGTAATTTTTGTCTGCTGTTTTAATTGTGGTTTTAACTTTTTAGCTGTGTTTTTTGCTGTGGTTTTATGGATATGCTGTGTTTTTTGCTATGTTTTATGGACATGTTGTAAGCCGCTCCAAGCCATTGGGAGGGGTGGTGAACAAATATAAATAAATAAATAAATAAATAAATAACCGAATCTAAAGTTGACCAAAAACTGATTCGTAACCCTTTTGGTACTAATGTTGGAGAGTGGTCCCTGGTCAAAGTGGTCCCTGGTCCAAAAAAGGTTGGGAACCATTGTTCTACACAGATATCATAATTCATTTTTATTTCATTTCATTATTTCATGAGTCGCCCTCCACCGAAGTGGACAGAATAAATGAACGTATACAAATGACATTAAAATGGTTACAATTAAAATGCTCTGCCAAAGAGCCATGTTTTAAGTTTGCACAAAAGACTGTAGGTCAGGCATGGCTCTTACATATGGAGGTAGAGAATTCCACAGAGTTGGGGCAGAGATTGAAAAAGCCCTACACCTTGTAGATTCTAAACATACCTCCTTGGGGCCCGGAATATAGAGGTGGTTTTCTTGGGCTAGTCGTGGTGACTGCTGGTGGTGAAAGGGGGAAAGGTGGTTCCTGAGATATAATGGACCCTGACCGTGAAGGACCTTGAAGGTCAAGACCAGTATCTAATAAGAAACCTGATGTTCGATTGGTAGCCATTGTAGACATTGTAGTGTTGGCGTTATGTGATATCTCATGGTGTTCTCGTGAGTAGTCTAGCAGCCGCATTTTGAACAACCCGAATCTTCTGGGTCACCGACAGAGGGAGGCCAAATATAATGCATTACAATAATCTAGCCTCGAGGTAACCGTAGCATGGATCACCATTGCTAGGGCCTCTGATGGGATGTAGGGTGCCAGCTGCCTCGCTTGGCGAAGGTGGAAGAAGGCTTGTTTACTAATAGTGGTGACCTGAGCTGTGAGTCCAGTACAACACCAAGGCTCTTCACAGTAGTAGATGGAGCTAGAGGTTCGCCATCGAAGTTGGGCAACAGATGTGCCTGCTCTGATGGGCCATAGGATCTCAGTCTTCGCCGGATTCACCTTTAATTCCACTTATAATCAAATTATTATGTGTTTTTAGTTAGTGTTTTGATGATGGTATATATGTATAATTCCTTGTAATGTAAAGCTTAATAAATGAATTAATGTAGTAGTAGTAGTAGTAGTAGTAGTTAATAAGTCATTGTTGTTACAATTAATTCCGTTTGCAATCTAATTGATGTCTAGTTTAATTGATGTCTTGATACCTTGATGAATTGACAAGTTGTTTTAATATATAATTGATAAGTTACTTGATGCAGTTAATGAATGTAAAAAATTTACTGTCTTCTTGGTTATTTCATTTACTACCTTTCTAACTGAAGTTACAATCTTCCCTTTTTCTCAATGTCTTTAACTAGATTTTACTTCTTCTCTGAATCACTCCAATATATTGGTTCTTTGTATGAAGGGTCTTAGTTTCCTGAGCTGGTTTATTTTTCTTGTGCGGGTCTTATTTGTATGTCTCCTTTTGCTTCTTTGATTCTTTCTTCTTTGGTGCTGATCTTTTTCTTGGTCTTGTTTCCGTTTTCTCTTCTCTTTGTCCAACTGGCTGTTAGTAATTGTGGGAGTTAGAGTCCAAAACACCTGGAGGGCTGAAGTTAGCTGATGCGTGGCTTATTAGAACACCACTAATGTTGAAGCACTTTTTTAAATAAAAAAAGACAAGAAAACACAGCTGTCCAGAAGGTAAACAAGTGCTCCCTCAAGAGAGGAAACCACATCATTCCCATTGGAATTGTCACTGTAATCCGTCCTGAGTCCCCTCAGGGAGATAAGGCGGAATATAAATAAAGGATATTATTATTTTTATTCATGTATAAGTAATAAGACATTACTTTGCGACATGCATTACATCCAAGATATAGAATGATAGGTGCATTGCTACCTGACTGCTTCATTGCAATCTTAAATGACTGCTTAGAAGCAACTCCAACTGAGTTCAGTGATAGAAACTGTGTGATTGTACAGCACTTTCAGGAAGCAAATAACATCTGGTTGAGGTTTGGGGTAGGTAACATGAGGAAAGTGACTGATTTGGATCAGGGGGCTGTCCTGGATGGCCTTTGTGATATCTTCCAGTGCTATGATACTTTGTTTTTAGGAGACACGGGATGCTAAAAAGGCAGTTTTTTATTTGTTAGAAAGCCCAATCTGTTTTGGTATGTTAAGGTCGTCTTCTGGGGATAAACCAATGGGCCCTTGATATTCTCTGTGGTTTGATTCCAGGACTGCCCATGGATCCCAAATTAGTGGATGTTCAAGTCCCGTTAAATACAACAGTGGAGTAAAATAGAAAAATCTGAGGAGAACAGAAAGGAACACAAGTTCTGGCAAACTAAATGCAAAGCAACCGTCAGGAAAGCCAAGAGAGATTTTGAGGCACATATAGCTAAGAACATTAAAAAAAATAACAAAAACTTCTTTAAGTACATCAGAAGCAGAAACCCAACTAGAAAAGCAGTTGGGCCACTTGACGAAAATGGTAAGAAAGTGACAATAAGTGAAGACAAGGAGATTGCTGAGTGGCTAAATGACTTCTTTGCCTCCGTTTTCACACAGGAGGACAGACAACATATGCCTGCAGCTGAGTCAGTTTTTTCAGGGAGGGAATTAAATGAATTAAACCAGATAGAGATAAACAAGGAAGATGTTCTCACATGCCTTACTAAACTAAATGTCAACAAATCACCAGGGCCAGATGGCATCCACCCCAGAGTTCTTAAGGAACTCAAGTGTGAAATTGCTGAAATTCTAGCCAAAATATATAACCTTTCTCGATATTGTTTACCTTGACTTTCAAAAGGCTTTTGACAAAGTCCCTCACCAAAGGCTCCTAAATAAGCTCTTCAGCCATGGAATCAGGGGCAGGTCTTGTCCTGGATTGGAACCTGGCTAAACTGTAGGAAACAAAGGGTGGTAATAAATGGACACTTCTCTGGATGGAAAGAGGTGAGAAGTGGCATACCCCAAGGTTCAGTTTTAGGACCGTTACTTTTTAATTTATTCATAAATGATCTGGATGTAGAAGTAAATTGTGAGGTAGCAAAGTTTGCAGATGACACTAAACTGTTCAGGGTAGTTAAAAATGAAACTGACTGTAAAGAGCTCCAGAAAGATCTCTCGAAATTGAGTGAATGGGCAACAAAGTGGCAAATGCATTTTAACCTAAACAAGTGTAAAGTCATGCACATCGGGGCAAAGAACCCCAAATACACTTATCAACTGATGGGAGCCAAACCAGGAAAGGGATCTTGGGGTTTTGGTGGACAGCTCAATGAAGATGTCAACCCAGTGCGCTGCAGCAGCGAAAAAGCAAATTCTATGCTTGGCATGATCAGGAAGGGAATCGAAAATAGGTCGGCAAATGTTGTATTGCCTCTCTACAAATCTATGGTGAGGCCACATCTGAGTACTGTGTACAATTCTGGTCACCGCACCTCAAGAAGGATATAACGGAACTGGAAAAGGTACAGAAAAGGGCAACAAGAATGATCCAAGGGATGGAGCAGCTCCCTTATGAAACCAGGTTGCAACGCCTTGGTCTTTTCAGCCTTGAAAGACGGCGTTTTAAGAGGTGACTTGATCGAAGTGTATAAAATCATGCATGGGATAGAAAAGGTGAATAAAGAAAAAATATTTTCTCTGTCACACAACACTAGGACTAGGGGGCACTCCCTAAAGCTCCAAGGTAGGAAAGTTAGGACTAATAAAGGGAAATATTTCTTAACCCAGAGGGTCATTGGGTTATGGAACTCACTTCCAGAGGAGGTTGTGACAGCTGTCAGCCTGGACAGCTTCAAGGCAGGATTAGACAGATTCATGGATACCAAGGGAATCAGTAGTTACTGAAATGGACATCCAAGTGCCACCTCTGTGTTGATGGAGGCAGGCAGGATTTTCCCGGGTACTGGTTGTGGGGGTCGGGAGCAGGTGAGGGTTTTGCCCTCCTTTCTGCTAGAGATCCCTGTGTACAACTAGTGGGCCACTGTGTGACACAGAATGCTGGACTAGATGGGCTGAGGCCCGATTCAGCATGGCTCTTCTTATGTTCTTATGTTCTAAAGTTCTTTTTTGAATTTGTTTTATATTTTTAACCTTTGGATGATGAAATATATGGATGCAGAAACCATGGGTATGGATGAGCATCCAGATTTTATTATTGACAGGGGGTCCTAGACCCAAATCTCAAGGAATTGCTTTATTATGTATGTATGTTTT
This sequence comes from Anolis apletophallus, assembly GCA_030556195.1. NCBI lineage: Eukaryota > Metazoa > Chordata > Lepidosauria > Squamata > Anolidae > Anolis > Anolis apletophallus. The sequence continues at coordinate 9,129,835 of JARBWK010000002.1, read as the reverse complement.
TACTTTATTTATTTATTTATTTACTTTATTTCTATTCTGCCTCCCCCCCCCCCAAAAAAAAGGACTGAAGGCAGCTAACAATAACATGACACAACCCAATAAAATTTAAAAACAAGGCACATACAAATATTTAAAATAGTCTAATATCGAGGAAAATAGATAAGAAAATGTCTAAATAGAAACATAGACATATTGATAAGAAAATATAAATATATGTATAAGGAAATAAAATGTTAATAAAGGAATAAATAAAAAACAATATGTTGGTAAATTGTTCAAAAAAACCCCCAAAACAAACAGAAATTTAATTTTCTTCCATTGCCATGAGTCAAATTGAATAGGTTAAACCAGTGTTTTTCAACCTTTTATGAGCCACGGCACATTTTTTACATTTACAAAATCCTGGGGCACACCACCAACCAAAATGACACAAAATGACACTCTAACACAGTAATACATATAGTTAATATGTTTTTAAATGTATTTATACACTCAGTGTGAAACCTGGGCCTGTTTTGATGAACACAACATAGATATCCTGGCAGTAATGGCAAAAAGACACACACGAAGGTCTTCCTCAACAGCTGGGAGTTATAGTTCACCCGCAATCAAAGAGCTTTCTGAACTCCACCAATGATGGAATGGAATCAAACTTCCCACACAGAACTCCCATAACCAAGAGAAAATACTATAAGAGTTTGGTGGGAATTGACCCTGAGTTTTGGAGTTGTAGTTCACCTATATCCAGAGAGAACTGTGGAGGGGAGGGAGGAAGACATGGGGCGAGTCTGCACAGTAGCGCCCGCACGGGTCACGTCTTCCTCCCTCCCCCCTCCCGCAGAAGCGGCAGCGTGAGCAAAGCGAGGCAGAGCAAGCAGAGCGAGGCTGGGAAGAAGGGAGCCCAAAAAGTGTTTGGCAGGAGGGGGAAGAAAGGGTATTGGAGGTTCCAATTTCCCACGGCACACCTGATGATTGCTCACGGCACACTAGTGTGCCACGGCACACTGGTTGGGAAACACTGGGTTAATCTGGTTCCAGTATGGATGGGCCTACGTTGCATCTGCATCCTCTAAAAAGATTAGAAACAACACATTACTTTTTTAAAAAGGTGGCAGCTTTAATTTATCATTTAATTTGCTGAATATCAAAGGCCTGAATGTGGATGTAAAAGTCTGTATCCATTTCTCCTCATCTGAATGCTTTATATTTCAAGACATTTTCATCCCCAGTGTAAAGAAATATTTCCCCACCTATTTCTTCACTATCGTACCAGCAATCTCTGCTGCTGCCCCCCCTTCAAAAGCAGCATAAAACCAGACCAGGCATGGAATGGAGTTATGATCGATTGCCATTTAGATTTGCTCATAATGTTTGCCCTTGGGTTTCATGTATTGGTTTATGAAATATATCTTTCTTAAAATCAATACCAACTTTAAAGTGAATGGAACAGCTTTGCTAATACTGTTTTGCAATATTAGAATGAAAGATTTGTGTACGAGATGTTCAAGATGGATGGCTGAGTTACCTTTGGGAAATATGATGGGGATAGGACTGATTACTTTGTGTTTATCTGAATGGCCTCTTCTTTAGCCCAAGGTAGCACACTTAATAAATCTGTTCATTCATAATGCGCAGAGCAATGAGTAAACAGCAGGCCAAATGAATAGCAATAGTCATATCAAGTGAAGTAAAGTAATCCATTTCCTTTAGAATTTTTTCCCTTTATTTTTTGTATCTTAAGTCTTGGAGTGAGCAGTAAGATGGATATTTTGTAGTTAAAGGGTTGGGTCTATATTGCAATAGGTGTATGCAGTCAGATAGAAGCTGGCTTTCCCATCCCTGCTTTTCACAAAATGTCAAGGGCTTAATTTGGCAGGGAGAAGCATGACTAATCATCTGTTATCCCATTTATTTTTTAAAAAATAAGTCTTTATTCAGTTTTCACAAAAGTTAAACACACACAAGAAACACAACATCACTTAAGACCGAATACAAGTCAAAGACACGCCGGGAGGGTAAAGGAGGAATAGAGAATGCCGCCGGCATTTCTAAACGTAGAAAAAAAAGGGTGCCGGAAAGGAAATAGAAAGACATAAGTTGACAAAGTTCTGGGTAGGTGGATTTTTAAATTCCTGTTTCTTAATCAACTATCACAGTTCCGCTGATCCCTATATTTTCATCTTGAAGTTTCACAAGTTGCCTGCGGTGCATAAGGAAGAGAGAGCATATCTGGTTTAACACATAATACCAATTATTATAATTATAGCTATCCCCTTACCTGACTTAGTTTGGCTCTCCCACTCCCGACCCATGACTACTGGCTAGTTCCTTTACTTTGACCTAGTAGCTTATCCATTAATTAACGATCTTCTCACTCCCAGTTTAGTTGCAGCCGGATATTATATTCCCTTTGACAATACTCCTGCATGCATTTCCAATCCTGTTTTCTACCCGAGCCTGTTTCTATATTATTCTCTTTAATTGCTTTGGAAAGCCATTCCATTTGGATGGCCTCTATCGAATTTAAAATCCATTCATCTTTTGTTGGTGTTTTTTTTAGATTTCCAGTATTTAGCAAATGTTATCTTTGCTGCCGTGGTAAGGATCAAATAGATCCTTTTATCATTTTCATTTAACTTTATGCTAGAGTCTAATAGACCTAATAGTAGACTATCTGGTTTCCCCTCTAAGTGTATTTTGAATACTTTTTCTAATTCTCCATTCACCATGTTCCAAAACCTCCTTGCCTTTCTGCAGTGCCACCATAAATGAAAGAAGGTGCCGTTTTTCCCCCCACAGTTCCAGCAATTCGGTTTGGCTGTTCTATACATTTTTGCTATTTTTACCGGGTCCAGGTACCACCTATATACGAGTTTGACCCAATTCTCCTCGTATCTGGCACAAACCGATGCACTTATATTTCTCTTCCAGATACGCCTCCATGTTTCGGTATTGATTTTATAACCAATATTCCTTGACCATAGCTTCATATAATCTTTTATCCTACTATCTTCTCCCTCCTTAAGTATTAGTTTTCTATAAATTTTTCCCACCATGTTTTTGTTATTGCCCAATAGAATCTTGCCTAGTTCACTCTCTTCCTCATTGAAGCCCATTGTCTGATCTTCCTTGAATTTTTGTGTTAACTGCATATATGAAAACCAATTTATCTCCTTTTGTTCTTCCACTAATTGGCACCTGGATTTCAAGAAATATTTTTGGCCGTCCCAGCCCAAGACATCCTTGTAGGTTAACCATTTAATGTTGTCCAATTGTCTGATTCTAAAGGCCTCCAATGGTGATATCCACATGGGCATTTTTTTTATAGAATTCTTTATAATATTTCAGCCAGGTCTTGATAGGTGCACTTCTAATGAAGTGGTCCTTAAACCCCCGGTCGGCTTTCTCCTTATCATAGCAGAGGTAGCCATGGAACCCAAATCGCAGATCGTACCCTTCCAAATTAAGTATCTTATCGTTTTCTAATTTACACCATTCGCTCACCCACGCTAAACAATTTGCTTCATAATATAATCTCAAATTTGGAACTGCTAGCCCCCCCCCCTTTCTTTGGAGTCCTGGAGTATCTTCATTTTCACTCTTGGCTTTCTACCTCCCCAGATAAATCTGGAAATATCTGTCGTCCATTTTTTAAATATGTCTACTCTCTTTATAACCGGCAGGGTAGAAAACAGGTAATTTATCTTTGGGAGCGTCATCATTTTTATGGTCGCTATCCTACCTAACATGGAAAGTTTTAATTTTGACCATTTCTCTAATTCCTTAGAAATTTCTTTCCATTTCTTAACATAATTGTTCTTGAAGAGCTGTGCATTATTGATGATGAGATGCACCCCAAGATATTTCACCATAGTTGTAATCCGTATACCAGATATCAATTGTAAATTCTTTCTTTCGCTATCCTTCATATTCATTGTCGTCATTTGTGTTTTTGCCTTATTTATTTTTAGTCCCGCTATCTCCCCGTATTTTTCGATCTTCTCCGACCACCTTAACCAGTTTTCTTCCGGGTTTTCTATAATGAGGGCCAGGTCGTCTGCAAACGCCTGTATCTTGTAGACTCCACTTTTTATCTTTGGTCCCTCCAGATTAGTATCATTTCTAATCTCCTCGAGTAAGACCTCCAGCAGCCAGATGTATAAAAGAGGTGACAGGGGACACCCCTGTCTAACTCCTTTCTGGATCTGTATCCTGGCAGATTTATTTTGGTTTACAATAATCCTTGCCGTTTGGCTATCATATATTGCCTGCAGTACATTTTTAAATTTAAATCCCACATCTAATTCGCTTGCTAATGTTTTTAGATAATGCCAATTTACGTTATCAAACACCTTTTCAGCGTCTAAAAAGACCAGGGCTACTTTTTTGTTTATATTTTTCTTATAGTATTCAATTAGATTGATCATTGTCCTAATGTTATTTTTTAGGTATCTCTTCGGAAGAAATCCATTTTGGTCTGCTTTTATTCTTGCATTTAAGAAGGGTTTCAATCTTTCTGCTAATATGGAGGCAAAAATTTTGTAATCTACATTTAGCAGCGCTATGGGTCTATAACTTGCCGGATTGAGTAGATCTTTATCTGGTTTCCCTATAAGAATTATGTTTGATTCAGGGATTCTCCCTGTTTCTAGGATACCATTGAAAACTTTTTCTAGGATGTCCCCTATCACCTCATTATGCTCCTTATAGTATTCGGCGGAGTAGCCATCAGGGCCCGCCGCTTTCCCCACTTTGGCTTTTTTTATTGCCAGTTGGATTTCTTCCCTCGTTATTTTTCTATTTAAGGATTCCCTCTCTTCATCTTTAATTTTCTCTAATTTCTTATCGCCTATGTATTTCTGCACTTTTTCGGGATCAATCTTGTCGTTATCCCATTTGACTGCTTTTCAAATGTCCCAGTTTCTCTTTTCTCTCCCACTTTCCTCTTTGTTCGTAGCATGGAAGGTGTCTGATCAATTCTTAAGGTCTTCATGTATACCACTGGTTCCCAACCTGTGGTCCATGGACCACCAGTCATCCACAAGAACAAAAAACGGCCCACGGCTTTACCATTACTACACTGTTACCTCGAAATCCCATGGGAACAAGAGCAACTGGTCTCTCAAAACCCTCCCTGAGGCAACAGGGATGTTGGAAAGGGAGAGGCTGACTATGCACAAAGGATTACTAGGAAGGACTCAGCCCACGCTTTCTACAAGAGTGTTGATGACTAAGAAAGACAATCCGAGATAGGCAAGTCTGGTTGCAGAAAGCACAGCAGAAAGTCTCCTTGGGTGAAGTTGTTTCCAAGTTTCTGCGTTGTCATTTCTCCTCAAGACCCGTTTGGTGTGTCATCTCAAAAGAGGCCACAGCATTATGGATAGTGCGTCTCCATGCTTCCCAATGTGAGGACAGGGTGGACCATTGTTGATGATCAATCTGGCCGAGCCTGAGATGTTGTTTCAGAGAGTCCTTATATCTCTTTTTTTGGGGCACCTCTCTTGCGCTGACCCATGGCAAGTTCACCGTAGGCGGTGGTCCTCCATCCTAGAGATGTGCCCTGCCCAGCGCAGCTGTGTTCTCAATAGCATGGCCTCAATGCTGGTGATCCCAGCTTGCTCAAGGATAGCAATATTCGTCACATAGTCAGTCCAGTGTACATTTAGGATTGAGCAAAGACAGCGCTGATGAAAGCGTTCGAGGAGTCGTAGGTGTTGCCGATCGGTGACCCATGTTTCAGACCCATAAAGGAGAATAGACAGTACGATAGCTCTGTACACACTGATTTTGGTGCTTTGCCCCAGATGTTTGTTACTCCAAACTTTTTTGTGAAGCCTTCCGAATGCACTATATGCCTTTGCTAATCTGTGATCTATCTCTTTATCAATCTTGGCGTCTGAAGAGATGATGCTTCCCAGGTAGGTGAACTGCTGAACGGACTTAAGCCCAGATTTGTCTATACTGACGTGGGGATGATGGTGTTCTTCCTGTGGTGTGGGCTGGTAGAGAACTTCCGTTTCCTTCAGGCTGACTTCCAGCCCAAACAGCTCTGCAGCTGCTGCAAAGCAGGATGTTAGGCGCTGCAGAGCTGCTTCTGAATGGGCGACAAGGGCAACATCGTCAGCAAAAAGCAGCTCACGGACTAGATAGTTTAGAGTCTTAGTGCGAGCCCTCCCCTTTGTCTTTTGCCTTTATCTTTCCCTCATTAGGGCTCTTTGACAACTCCCACTCCAGATACTGAATGCGTTACTAGCCTCCCTTCCTGCTATCCCTTATTCTAAAGTATAATAATCATAATCAATCATCTGAAATCTTTAGAAACCCTCTGATCCAAAGCATTTCAGATTACTGCAACGCACTCTACGTGGGGCTGCCTTTGAAGACAGTTCAGAAATTGCAATTAGTCCAGCGGGCGGCAGCCAGATTGCTAACGGGAGCTACATACAGGGAGCATACCACCCCCCTGTTGTGCCAGCTCCACTGGCTGCCTGTCCAATTCCGGGCTCAATTCAAAGTGCTGGTTTTGACCTTTAAAGCTCTATACGGTTCTGGCCCAGCTTACTTGTCCGAACGCATCACCCGCTATGTCCCACCTCGTAATCTAAGATCATCCGGGGAGGCCCTGCTCTCGCTCCCGCCTACGTCTGAGATGAGGCTGGTGGGGACGAGGGATAGGGCCTTCTCGGTGATGGCTCCCCGCCTGTGGAATGCGCTTCCTATTGATGTATTTTTAATGTATTTTAATTGTTGAAGTGTTTTGGGGTTTATATTGTTATTATGTGGGCATCGAATTGTGCCGTACTGTAAGCCGCTCTGAGTCCCCCCTTGGGGGTTGAGAAGAGCGGGGTAAAATCCCGAAATAAATAAATAAAAATAAGGAAGACTCAACATGTATCACCTTGTTAAAAGTCTGTATGTGTGTGCTGAGCCTCATGACGTTTAGGTTTAGTCATGTAACTTTGCCTCCTAAAACTAGGTTCCAAAAGTCTTTCAATCTCAAACTGAGAAATCAAACTTCTGACCTAGTTACATACAGAAGGTTATTTCAAAGGGTTAGGAGAGGTGAAGTCATAAAGCCTTGCATTACTATTTTAAAAACAATAACATAAGCTTCGTTAAATTCATAATAATAGTAATAATAATAATACACTTTATTTGTACCCTGCACCCATCTCCCCAGTGGGGACTCGGGGCGACTCACATGAAGCCAAGCCCAAACAGCAAATTACAACAAAATAAAATCAAGAACATCAATAAGAAATACAATAAGAAATACATACATATAAATAAAAAACAATATATAACTAGCTATCTAAAATCACAAGGACAGGGCGGGCCACAGGCACAAATATAAAGTGTTAAAAACTCCGGGTGAGATAAGCAAAATAATATCGTTTACATGGGGGAGAAGGATAAACTCCAAAAACGGGGCATTGAAGAGAGCAATGGTAGAAATTTAATAATTACTCTCCAAAAGGCACAGCGGAAAAGCCAAGTTTTCAGGTGTTTTTTAAAGGTCTCCAAGGTGGGGGCTTTCCTAATCTCTCCGGGCAAGGAATTCCAGAGTCGGGGGGCCACAGCGGAAAAAGCCCTTTCCCTTGTGCCCACCAAACGAGTCTGTGAGACTTGCAGGGCGACAGGAGGGCCTCCCCCGAGGAGTGGAGGGTTCGAGCTGGTTCATAGAGAAAAACTTCTGGTGGAAGGACTTTTCAAATACAATTGAGATCTTAAACGTGTTGGCCTGATCTCATTAATTACCTGACTACGGAGGCAGTTAATGTTGTTTTGGAGTGATAAATAGAAGAGGTCAGGGAAGCTTATTATCAGTATCATAAATCTAACATCCAATTACATTTGCCTTCAGATTTTATTTTCCAGCTGAGGAAGATACCCTGACTCATAAAGAAAACACACTGTTTAATGGTGAAGAGTGTTGGATTAGGACAGAGTTCAAATCTCTGTTCAGCTTCCAAGCCCACCGATCCAAGCCTCACAAGGGAAAAAAAGGTGAGGCACGCAGGGAAGAGTATATAGCAAAATGTCACAGGGTAAGTGTACCTTCTGTTATACAGCAATATAATGCTGCGATGCAGGCATGTAGCCAGGGGGGGGGCTAAGGAGGCTTCAGCCCCCCCCCCCAAATTCACAGGGTGGTCTGTGAAAAGGCCTTACTGGTACATTATTTAAACTGTTATGTTTATTCATATCATGATCTGATCACCATGCTCATTATATCCCACATTAATGGGGTTATTGGGATAACAATACAAAAGGTTTGCTAGGGTAGACCCTCTTCCACCCAGTCTCAGCCCCGAACCAAACTCAGCCCTCCCCCCAAATCAAAATCCTGGCTACGGCCCTGCTGTGATGTATTTGATGGGGATTTGGGAGAGATCTAGAGTCTGGTTTCCTCCAAGCCATGAAAACCCATTGAGTAACTTGCGCTCATTTATTCTCTCTTAGCCTTACTTACCTCACAGTGCTAATAAAGATGACAAGAGCAAAAGGAAGATTGCCTGGGCTGCTTTGAGCTCATTGGAAACAAAGCGAAATATAAATGCAGCTAATAAGTACAGCACACCCCTTTATCCATGGAGGATTTGTTGCAAGACTCCCCATGGATACCTGAAACCACAAATAGGCTGTATTTCCAGACCATTATTGACTATTTCAACTCTCTCACACTCTCTGGAAGCAGGCAATGGCAAACCTTGTTGAAAGTATTATGTTGCAAAATTATATTGGTACCTTTAAGTGTTTCACTGATGTTAATTTGATTGTAATAAGGTACAGTTGAGTCACTCACCAATTAGATTCCAAGAGAAAGGTGGAGTCTAATTGTTATGTTCTTAAATACTTCATTCTATTTGTATTCTTCCCCTGTGTGGATGTTTTATGTTATGCTTACAATAAAGTAAGTTAACTTTATACCAAGAGTTTTCTCAATGACCACATTGCTTCTGGGCTGAGCTGAAGCTGCTGCATTTTATACTCTGCTAAATGAGGTTTGTGTTTTTGTACTTGGAAAACTACCAAACCCTGAGAAACCTCTTTAAAAAAACCTTGCCAAAAATGAGGTGGGGGAAGGGCATCAGAGCCCTCCCCCCCACCACCAAAGGCCGCTCTGGGGCCACAGTGAAGAAGGGAGCAGAGAAGACAGCTCCATCTTGTCTCTTGCAACATCAGAGCTCCTCCCCCAGCAACAATATATTATACTAGCTGTACCCGGCACGCGTTGCTGTGCCCTTTTTAGGAGATGCGAGAAAGTCCAATCATCCACGGTGTGCCCTCCTCTAAACTGCAGTTGGATGGAGTGTGGGTCATGGGGGGCATGGTGTGCCAAGTTGGGTCTTGATTGGTCTTGGTTCTGGGCCACAGTGGTCTGTGGGGAATGATGGGTTTTGAAGTACTACAAATCCCATTTTCCATGGTGGTACTTCAAGTCCCATCATGCATGGTTCTGTGTGCCAAGGTAGGTTACTGTAAATTCAGGCCATACACAATGTCCCATGAGCTGAGGCCTAGTTAGGAACAGCAAGTTAATGAAGCATTACTGTCAATTCAGGCCATACACAATGTCCAATGAGCTGAGGCCTAGTCGGGAGAATCAAGTTAATGAAGTCTTACTGTCAATTCAGAGCGTAAACAGCTTCCCAGTAAGTGAGGGCTAGTTAGGGAAATCAAGTTAATGAAGCCTTACTGTCAATTTTGGGCGTGGTCTGTGATTTTTTGGGGTGTAAATTTTCGGTTGGAAGTGATTTGGGTGTTTGTGTTGGGGATGGGCTCAGGCCTTTTCCTTATTCTGTTTTGGCAGTTTATTATGGATCGGAATTTTCATGTTGGCTGGCCAGTGCAGCAGTTATGCAAATCCGCCCTTATTGGCAGCCAATCATGTTGTTCAGAATGTAGAGGCTGGGTGAGTCTTTGGCTGCCCCGGAGGATGCTGGTAAATGTAGTTTTATTTTTACTCGTTGTTTTGGGGGCCTTTTAGGTTTTTGGGGGGGAAGTTTCTTTGCTACAAACGTACCTTGCTTGAGGCCTATTTCTGTTGGCAAGTATTGTGTTTCTGCGTTGTAAGGTTTCTTTGTTTGAGGTATACATCACATGACGTGAACCCATTTATATAATAGATAACACTAATATTATGAATGATATATTATTATTATCCTTATAATATAGTATGTTTTTATGTAGATAAGACATGGAAGCCGCTCAGAAACCTCTTTGGGGTGAAAAGGGCAGCATATAAATATCGTAAATCAATCAATCCCAGGAAAGGTTTGTCCTAAATAAAACATGATTTGAAGATTACAAGAAATGCATACAGAGATATGCCAAGTCATCCATATAATTATACATGTATTTAACATCTATGCCAAATGTATTGGACAATTAACCCAACATAAAACCCATGTAATGCTGTAGCAACCATTAATGTGCATGTTTAAAGAAAACAACTTATCACCCTTTGGCACTGCCTATTGATCTCTCGATCTCTCTCCACACACACACACATCTGTATACATGCATGGGGCAATGCACAATTTATGTATTGTTGTTTATTCGTTCAGTCACTTCTGACTCTTCATGACCTCATGGACCTGCCCACACGAGAACTCCCTGTTGGCCGTTGCTACTCCCAGCTCCTTCAAGGTCAAGCCAGTCACTTCAAGGATACCATCCATCCATCTTGCCCTTGGTCTGCCCCTCTTTCTTTTTCCTTCCATTCTCCCCAGCATCATTGTCTTCTCCAAGCTTTTCTGTCTTCTCATTATGTGGCTGAAGTACTTCAACTTTGCCTCTAATATTCTTCCCTCCAGTGAGCATTCGGGCTTTATTTCCTGGAGTATGGACTGGTTGGATCTTCTTGCAGTCCAAAGCACTCTCAGAATTTTTTCTCCAACACCACAGTTCAAAAGCATCTATCTTCCTTCACTCAGCCTTACTTATGGTCCAGCTCTCACATCCATAGGTTACTAAGGGGAATAAAATAGCTTTAACAAGCCGGAACTTGTTACCAGTGTGGTGTCTCTATTCTTCACTATTTTATTCAGATCGGTCATTGCTCTTTTCTCAAGAAGTAAACATCTTCTGATTTCCTGGCTGCAGTCTGCGTCTGCTGTAATCTTCGCACCTAGAAATACAAAGTCTGTCACTTCCTCCATGTTTTCGCCCTCTATTTGCCAGTTATCAATTATTCTGGCTGCCATAATCCTGGTTTTTCTGATCTTTAGCTGCAACACAGCTTTTTCACTTTCTTCTTTCACCTTGGTTACAAGGCTCCTCAGCTCCTTCTTGCTTTCAGCCATCAAAGTGGTATCATCTGCATATCTAAGGTTGTTAATGTTTCATCCAGCAATTTTAACATCCAGCCCCACAGGTCTCATAATGTGTTCTGCATACAAGTTGAATAGGTCCAGTGAGAGTATACAGCCCTGCCATACTCCTTTCCCAATCTTGAACCAGTCTGTTGTTCCGTGGTCTGTTCTTAGTGTTGCTACTTGGTCATTATACAGATTCCTCAGGAGACAGACCAGGAGACTTGGGATCCCCATACCATCAAGAACTTGTCAGAGTTTATTATGATCCACGCAGTCAAAGGTTTTAGAATAGTCAATAAATTGGCAATTTAGTCTCTCGTTCCTCTGACATTTCTAAACCCAGCTTGTACATCTGTCATCTCTTTCTCCACATATTCCTGGAGTCTCCCTTTTGCAGGATTTATGTATTAGCAGTTGTATTCAGGGTTTGTTTGGTTTTTGTATTTGAGAGTGGTTTTTCCACTACAACTCTTACCTTCCTTTTGTATTGCTTTAAAAACAAACGTCAGAATTTTCTGTCCTGATATATGTTGCGTAACTTCATGCATACTTAGCTAGCTACTGTACATAACAGAGGTACCAAGATATTCTGTTACTGAATTGCAGAAGGCATATACTGATTATAGGAGACTGGCAAGCATTCCCAGACACGTATCAAACCCTACCAATGCGCAGTGGTCACTTTCCTAGCTCCCTTGAGTCCGAGAGAGTGTGACTTGCCAAGTCACCCAGTGAGTTTCCATAGTTGATCAGAGATTTGAATCCTGGTCTCCAGGCTTGTAGTTCAATGCTCAAACCACTGCACCATGCTGGCTCTTTCAAACTGATTTTTTTTCTTCTCAGGAGTGACTTGAGAAACATTGAAACATCCAGGCATCTCTTTGGCATCGTCTTTACAGGTGGCCAGTTCTCTTACACCAGAAGCAACTTGCAGTTTCAAACTGATAAATCAGGGGGAATGCTAATGTGGAGAGTTTCGAGGCTGCTTTGAACTTAGCACCAGAAATGTGGTGCTTTGGTGCCATCTAGTGTGGATAATTCATGTATATCAGAATATTACTATGATTGAGTGTTTCTTATTTATCAATGGAGTTTGGACACAGTAAGGAGTTTGGACCTTAAGTAGTGCAGGTCAAACTGCATGGTACTTTCATCCTATAAACATTGTACTGTTTTTCTGACACATGCCTCACACTCCCTAATTTTCCAACAACCCAGTTAACTGTGCATATAAAAGTGTAGAGCTTGGAAATATGCAGGATTTTAAAACAAAGCAATAGCATAGGAAACTAGTATTCATTTCATACTAATTAGAAGCACTTAACTTGTATTGACTACCTAAGAACCATCTTGGTGGAATGGGAATAAAGAATCATTGAGCATGAACAAGAGCTTCAGCTCCTTGCCCATATCCAAATCCTTTGGGGCCAAATTTTTTTGCATAGCAACCTTTACAATAAATTTAACCATCTTTCTCTGTCAGTTGTTGATTCAAGGCTTTTGCCACATTTGGCACATCAAAAACAGTTTTTGTGCCAAGGCTTTCCAGGTATTACTTTCTCAGCTGCATATACAGTCATCACATCTGGAACACTTCTCTGCTCCACCAAATTTTTGGGCTTGTAGTAGGCCGATGGGATGGTGTGTTGTCATGCTTGATGCCCAGCCTTTCCCCTCTGTCCATGTTGAGTGTGCCTGCTCCCAGGCCATAGCCATATCCATATCCTTTGGAACCATACTTATTTCCGTAGCACGACTTGCAGTACACTTCTTCATCGTGGATAGCTACTGTTGTGCTGTCTAAGTTCTTCCGGCAGACCATACAAAGAAAGCAGCATATGTGAAAGCTTCTGCCATCACACTGAACCTCTTCTGCATGGTACACTGTTCTGCAGGCTCCACACTTGTTTCCACCTCCCCAATTTGGCATTGTGAGCCTGACTTTGCGCACCAAGTCGCAGCAGTGAGATCTCTCCAAGCTCACCACAATTTTGCTCTCCCTAATGCCAGCTCTGTGAGGAAAGACCTTTCTGTACCTGAGTGTGCAAATTTAACAGTGGGAAAGATGAAACATATATTTACAGAACAGCCATTTGCATAGTCGATCAGCCCCTAGAAGTGAATGTGACAGAAATCAACAGGGGAATCATTTTGTGGCTTAGAGATAAATTGAATGGTTGCAATTAAACACAGAGTGGCTGAGTTCAGACAAACAAGCTGGGGATTCTGTCTTCAACTTCCAAACATTTAAAAGCACAAAGGTTTATTGTTGTAGTTATTGTTTTCAAATCAGCTATGAGCTTGTGGAGCTGAGATTTGTATTTTGTAGTTTTAACTGTTAATTTATATGGTTTTATATGACTGTTTTTATCTTATTATGATGTATTGTATATGGGCACTTGCTGCCACTTGTTCACCGCCTCGAGTCGCCTTCGGGCTGAGAGAGGTAGTATACCGTGTTTCCCCGAAAGTAAGACAGCGTCTTACTTTCTTTCCCCCCCGAAAAGTCCCCCTACGGCACTTTCGGGTACGTCTTATATAAACTAAGACGTACCCCGTCGCCACGCCCACGCCGCCGCCGCCGCCACGCCGCCGCCACCGCAACCGGCCCCATCGGCCGTGGCACACCTCCGCAGCACAGCTTTTCCTTGGACGAAAGGGAGGGAAAGGAGCCAGGGGCGTGGCGAAGCAGCGCCGCGTCAGAGTGACGCAGCGGCGCTTCTCCACGCCCCTGGCTCCTTTCCCCCTCCCTTCCTTGGACGAAAGAAGGGAGGGGGAAAGGAGCCAGGGGCGTGGAGAAGCGGCGCTGCGTCACTCTGACGTGGCGCTGCTTCGCCACGCCTCTGGCTCTCTTCCCCCTCCCTTCCTTGGAGGCCTGGCAGAAAGGTGCGCCGCGGAGGTGTGCCGCGGCCGATGGGCCGGTGGCGGCGGCGGCGCAACGAGTACCTTTCGTTGCCGGCTTACTTTCGGGGGTACGGCTTATATTAGCCGACCCCCCCTGACACCCCCGATACGTCTTACAATCGGGGGTGTCTTACTATCGGGGAAACACGGTAGAAGCATAGCAAATAAATAAATAAACTATAGGAAAACTATATGAAAAAGAAAACTGGTCAAGTTTTACAGATACAGGGCCGTGGTTTCCTTTATTGAGTCAACCATCTTTCTCTTTTCCTACTGCCTTCTACTTTGCTGAATATTGTCTTTTCCAGTGATATTGCCTTTTCCATAGAATGTCCATATTATGACGGCCTCAGTTTGATCACCATAGTTTTGAGTAAGAGTTCGGGTTTGGTTTCGCTATTGCACTTATTTGTCTTTTTACAGTGGTATATACAGAACTCTTATCCAGGCAGATTGACCTTTTAACTCCTGTAAGCTTTTGTCCCTCTCCAGCTTTCATAACCATACCTTCTTCTTGGCTTTCCTTCGCGAATGAAGATTCAAGAAGGATTCATCCCACGCTTTCTACAAGCGCATTGATGACTGGGAGGTTGGATGTGTCCTTTGAGCCTGTGCAATTGACCTTTCTGGTGGAGCGCAGCATGCACAGAACTGGCCTCACTCTTTAAACCAAAGGTTCATCTGCTGGGGCCTAGCAAGCTTGGACGATGACAGCGAGGTCCTCAGGTCATAGGTTTGATTTGAGTTTCCTTCTCTAGATGGTTGACCTTACAGGGTTAGACGAGCACCAACTGCCCAGGTTTGAAATCAGAGTTTTCCTTTTCCTAGAATGGTTTATTTATTTGCCATGCTTCTATACTGCCTCTCTCAGCCTGAAGGCGACTCGAGGCGGTGAACAAGCGGCAACAAGTGCCCATATACAATAAATCATAAGATAAAAACAGTCATGAAAACATATAAAATTAACAGTTAAAAACTATAAAATACTTATCTCAGCTCCACAATCTTAAAAATCTCCACAATGGGCAGGATGGCTAGAGAGCCCATCCTGCCCATTGACGCTCTTTGTCAGACCCTTCGGTTGTGACCTGTGTGGCATGGGAAGCCTTACCGGTGGCTATTATTCCACCGCCAGCATAGCTCACAACTTCATTAGGGTAGGCAAGCCTCTCCTCCACAACAAGGGGGCGCCAACGGAGAGGATAACCATATATAGAAATAGGAAACCACAGCTTATTACAGCAGGGCTTATGTGTTTACCTTCAACAGTTCACTCACTTCTGGGTACAGTTGTATACAGGTTGACCATCCCTTATCTGAAATGCTTTGGATCACTCCTAGTTTAAAATTCTTGGACATTGGTTTTTCCCCCCTCTTGGTTTTGAAATAACTATTATATATTTGCTAATTTCATTTATATGCTAATTTCATGTTGGGACTTGAACTCAAGTCCCAACATGAAATTCATTTATGGTTCATATTCAACTTATACCTTTAGCCTGAAGGTAATTTTCTAAAAAAGTTCAAAACAATTTTGTGCATGAGTCAAAGTTTGTGTACATTAAACCAGGGCTGTCCAACTTCTACCGGACCTGTGGCCGGAATTCCAGCTACTGATGACCTGGGGGGCCAAAGGGTCTGCCTCCGCCCCCGGCTCCGCCCCCTCCCCGGCTCCACCCCAGCTCCGCCCCCTCCCTGGCTCCACCCAGGCTCCGCCCCCTCCCTGGCTCCACCCCTGCCCCGCCCCCTCCCCGGCTCCACCCCCATGGAGGGGTCTGTGGAGGACACCAGGGCGTTGACTTGGAGATAGAGATGAACACCAAAATCCCAGTCTCAAGTCCCAGTCCCTGCTTTGAACTGGATTATATTGCAGTGTGGACTCAGGGCCCTTCACACAGCCATAGAACGCAGAATATCCAGGCAGGAAACCCCACAAAACCTGCTTTGAACTGGATTATATTGCAATGTGGACTCAGGGCCCTTCACACAGCCATATAACACAGAATATCCAGGCAGGAAACCCCACAAAACCTGCTTTGAACTGGATTATATTGCAATGTGGACTCAGGGCCCTTCACACAGCCATAGAACGCAGAATATCCAGGCAGGAAACCCCACAAAACCTGCTTTGAACTCGATTATATTGCAGTGTGGACTCAGGGCCCTTCACACAGCCATATAACGCAGAATATCCAGGCAGGAAACCCCACAAAACCTGCTTTGAACTGGATTATATTGCAGTGTGGACTCAGGGCCCTTCACACAGCCATAGAACGCAGAATATCCAGGCAGGAAACCCCACAAAACCTGCTTTGAACTGGATTATATTGCAGTGTGGACTCAGGGCCCTTCACACAGCCATATAACGCAGAATATCCAGGAAGGAAACCCCACAAAACCTGCTTTGAACTGGATTATATTGCAATGTGGACTCAGGGCCCTTCACACAGCCATATAACACAGAATATCCAGGCAGGAAACCCCACAAAACCTGCTTTGAACTGGATTATATTGCAGTGTGGACTCAGGGCCCTTCACACAGCCATAGAACGCAGAATATCCAGGCAGGAAACCCCACAAAACCTGCTTTGAACTGGATTATATTGCAATGTGGACTCAGGGCCCTTCACACAGCCATATAACTCAGAATATCCAGGAAGGAAACCCCACAAAACCTGCTTTGAACTGGATTATATTGCAGTGTGGACTCAGGGCCCTTCACACAGCCATATAACGCAGAATATCCAGGCAGGAAACCCCACAAAACCTGCTTTGAACTGGATTATATTGCAATGTGGACTCAGGGCCCTTCACACAGCCATATAACACAGAATATCCAGGCAGGAAACCCCACAAAACCTGCTTTGAACTGGATTATATTGCAATGTGGACTCAGGGCCCTTCACACAGCCATATAACTCAGAATATCCAGGCAGGAAACCCCACAAAACCTGTTTTGAACTGGATTATATTGTAGTGTGGACTCAGGGCCCTTCACACAGCCATATAACACAGAATATCCAGGCAGGAAACCCCACAAAACCTGCTTTGAACTGGATTATATTGCAGTGTGGACTCAGGGCCCTTCACACAGCCATATAACCCAGAATACCTGCTTTGAACTGGATTATCGGAGTCCACACTCATATAATCTGGTTTAAAGCAAAAAACATGGGATTTTATTCAGATGTGTGGAAAGGAAGGCAAATAAGAAGCCAGGGCCCTTCCACACAGGCCTATAACCCTGAATGATAAGGCATAATATTCATTCTGCCTCTGCTAATAATAATAATAATAATAACAACAACAACAACAACAACAGGTTCCTGGAGTAGGAGACCTCCAAGGGCCATCCAGGGCCATCCAGTCCAATCTCCTTCTGCCATAAGGGGAAAACACAATCAAAGCATTCCTCACAGATGGCCATTCAGCCTCTGATGATGATGATAATAATAATAATAATAATAATTACAATGGGTTCCTAGAATAGGAGACCTCCAAGGGCCATCCAGTCCAAACTCCTTCTGCCATAAGGGGAAAACACAATCAAAGCATTCCTCAGCCATGTTGAATCAAACCTAAACTCTCATGAGAGCAACAGAAAGTACTGAACCTTGAGTTTGGGAGTTGTAGTTCTCCTCCATCCAGAGAGCACTGTGGACTCAAATAATGATGGATCAGGACCAAACTTGGCACGAAGCCTCAGGAGAGGAGGAAGCCGGAAAGGGAATGAATGAGCACCCCCCCTGCTCCGAACTCGGCCCCGCCCCTTTTCGCTCTGGCCACGCCCCCTCTCACTCGTGCACTCTCTCTCCTTCCCTCTTTCCTTCAGGTGGTGGAAGGGAGAAGGAATGAAAGGGGGAAAGAGAGAAAGAAGGAGGGAGAGGGAGAGGGGGGAGGGAGGGAGGGAAGTAGTAGTAGGAGGAGAGCCTGCTCCTACTCCCTGCCCCGCCCCTCACCCCCCGCCGCGAAAAAAATAAATAAAAAATATTCCGAAAAATATTCCAAAAAAATATTCCAAAAAAATATTTAAAAAATTTTTTTTTAAATCTTAAAAGGCAGATATCTTGCAGGAGGGTAGGGGGCCGTGGGGAAGGGGTTGGGGGGCCGTATACGGCCCGGGGGCCGCCAGTTGGACAGCCCTGCATTAAACCATCAGAAAGCAAGGGTGCCACAATCTCAGTCGCCCATGTGGGCAGCAGGATCTGAATATTTTGGATTTTAGAATTCCAGAAAAGGGATGTACTAGTAGCCTGTTAATAATACTAACTGCATATAGAGGTGAACTGGAAAATGAAATGTTTGCAGTTCTGAGAACGCCCACTGCTTTTCATAAAGTTGTTGTAGTGTAAACTTGCCAAGGAGATACTTGGAAGTGTCAAGCAAAACTAAATATTCATAGAAGCAATATGATGTGCCAGCTGTCGTGTTACTAGAAAGGTTTTTTTGTGTATGTGTGCGTGCCTTTAACAACAAAACAATCACCAGAAATCCATCAAGTACGGGTTGCAGCCTTTTATGGGCTGGAAACTTTGCAGTAAATTTGAGTTAAAAGGCACAGGAGCCCCGAGAAAACAGTTAACAGTCCTAAGTATTTCAGAGAGCAACAAGTTGATTTTGGCATTCACTTATCTCTCCAAAAACAAAATGCATTTAAGGGAAAGTGGTGCTTAAGAGTCTCTTAGTATTGTGAGAGGGAAGAAACTGGAGTAAAGCTATGGAGATAAAAGGACTCCCTGAAACAGCATCTCAGGCTTGGCCAGATTGATCACCAACAATGGTCCACCCTGGCCTCACATCGGGAGGCATGGAGACGCACTATCCACAATGCTGTGGCTCTTTCGAGAAAACATGCAAAACGAGTTTTGAAGAGAAACGACAACGCAGAAAGAATCACAACTTGGAAATAGCATCACCCAAAGAGACTTTCTGCTGTGCTTTCTGCAACCGGACTTGCCTATCTCAGATTGGCCTTTTTAGTCATCAACGCGCTTGTAGAACGCGTGGGATGAGTCCTTCCTGAATCTTCGTTCGCGAAGAGAGAAAAAAAGCCATACTGTTACATCATTTAAAAAGTAAATGCTTAAAAGGTCTGAAAAATATTTTAATTAAAATGGGAAAAATATACATTATGTATTTTCTTAGAGTAAATCTTTGTATTTATTTTTTCTTGTGGTATCCAACTTTCTCCTCTATCACAAAGTAAAGAGTCCTATTACTTCTGCAACCTTCTGAACTGAAGGCAAAAAATATAAGCCTCAAATGCTGACATAAAATTAAAGGACTACAAACAAGTGTTTTCTCTAAAATACTCTCCAAAACTAAGAGTCTTAAATGTATTCTGTATATATAGCTGCAATTAGTCCAGAATGGGGTGTGTGGGCCGAAGCCTGTAATGGCTGGATGGAGACAAGAGGTACTTCTCTTACAATACTTGGATCCCAGTAAGTTATTTCACTTGGTTACATTTTGTTGTTTCTTCTTCTTCTTCTTGGCTTGCATCCTTGACATAGTGCCCAAAGCTGTCTGGGAAAGCTCCCCCATTGCCTCAGAGAGGAGTAGCTTTCCCGACTGAGTTGGGTATTTGGTCCTCATGAGGCTCTTAAATACTGGCTGAGAGAGCACGTGCTTCAGGTGTTTCTTCATTCCCTTGAGCACCTTCTGCTTCTCGCTCTCCTCTTGCTCACTGGGTTTACCCCCTGTTGGCACACACAGACAAATGGCAGAGAATATCAAAGCTGAATGCAAAGTAAAATAAAATATGAAAACTGAATAATACCCATATTGTTATATCGATGAAGAAAATTTAAAGGATTATTTATGATTATTAAATATGAGGTTTGCAAGGTAAGCACAATTGCCTCTTAATCCAGATACCTTGTGCAAAATAAGATAACTTTGCCTAGTCACCCATTCTCAGCTTAAGAGGAAGGCAATGGACAAACCCTTTGGAATAAATCTTGCCAAGAAACTCTAGGACTGGAGCCAGCTGAAAGCAGGTTTATTTGGCTGCCCACTTTGGGCCCTTCCAGACAGGCCCTATATCCCAGGATCTGATCCCATGTCCTGTTTATCTCAGATTATCTGGCAGTGCGGACTCATATAACTTAGTTTAAAACAGAAAACCTGGGATCAGATCCTGGGATATAGGGCCTGTCTGGAAGGGCCCTTAAGAGGCTCAGGAACATATCAATGATGCACAGAGATACAATACACCGGGAATGTGGCGCAGCTGATTGGGTGTCAGCTGCATAAGATCTCTACTGACCAGAAGGTCATGAGTTCAAGGCCTGCCCAGGTCGAGGTGGGCTCTCGACCTATTGTGTAGCCTGTTGTCGACCTTTGCAACCCGAAAGACAGTTACATCTGTCAAGTAGGAAATTAAGGTACCACTTAGTGGGGAGGCTAAATTTAATTGATTTACGAGGCCATAAAAAAGATCTCCAGAAAACACGCTGAGATATTAAGGAGTGCAACAGCTCCCCCTGGTGGCCAGAAGTTAAATTGCCTCTGTCTGTCTTGTGTGTTTGTGTGTCTAAATGTAATGTGTAAATTGTAATCCGCCCTGAGTCCCCATAGGGGTGAGAAGGGCGGAATATAAATGAAGTAAATAAATAAATAAATACAAAATATTAGATATAGTAAGATGTGTGTAAACTGAATAACAGTAGTGGTAAGAACCGATTGGGCTATACCAAAGTAGAAATATATCCCCATTATGAGTGTAATGGATGCCCATTAAGATGCTTATGGCTTTTGTGGCCGCTGTGATGATTTAACAGTGCTCAAGGAGGTTAGTCTTTGGATGCCTGTGTGTTCACAGACTCCTTAGAGATTAATGGATCCTAAACAGATGAAAATGTATATCTAGGGATAGGTATGAAAATGTATACCTGTAGGAGAGGGTAATGTTCGTCTACAAGTCAGACTTCATGACCATACCTCGTGAAGTCGGACTTGACCATGGTGGTCCATGTCTTGGCTACCTCTAGACTAGAATACTGCAATGCACTGTACTTGGGGCTACCCTTGAAGATGGCCCGGAAACTTCAACTTGTCCAACATTCAGCAGCCAGATTAATAACTGGGGCAAGTTACAGAGAGCATTCACCCCCCCCCTGTTTAAAGAGCTTCACTGGTTGCCATTTATTTTCCGGGCCCAATTCAGGTGCAGGTGATCACCTATAAAGCCCTAAACGGTTCAGGACCCGCCTACCTTCGTGACCGGATCTCCCTACATGAACCAGCCCGAACTCTTCATTTCTCGAAGTGGCAGGTTATAAATAAAGATTATTATTATTGACCATATGATGCAATATAATGAATGTATACTACCCTTCATACAATGCAATGTAATAAAATGACAGTTCAGCATCCAGACATTAAAATGTTTGTATTTTTCCATGTGATGAATGTATATGTTTGTATATCTAGGAAAACGTGTAATAAATGACCTAAAACAGGGTGGGGTGCATCTCAGAGGGGGCGGAGCCAGGCCGCACCAAGCTCCGCCCCCTACCCGGCCTCAGCACTCCCAGCAGCTGCTCCAGGTTTGTGGAGGGCAGGGCCAAGCCAGCCTTGTGCTAGCTATGCCACCACTGGCTTGGCGTTGCCATTCTCAAGCCTGGAGAAGCTGCTGGGAGCTCCAAAGCCAGAGGGGAGGGCGCGGGGCTTGACATGTCCTGGCCCCGCCCCCCTGTGGCTTCTGCTCTACCAGCAGCTTCTCCATGCTTGATGATGGCAGTGCCAAGCCAGCCTCATGCTAGCTATGTCACCACTGGCTTGGCATTGCCATCCTCAAGCCTGGAAAAGCTGCTGGGAGTGCCGAAGCCAGAGGGGAGGAGGCGGGGCTTGGCACGGCCTGGCCCCACCCCTCCCTTCTCCAGCCTTGAGGAGGTAGGTAGATCTTTCTGACTTGGTTTTAATATAAGTAGCTCGCATGCTGAAAAAGTGTGGGCACCCCTGACCTAAAAGATTACCAAATTGTTTGTTAATTATTTTCTGTACATATCTTGAGATTACAATATTAAATAATGCTTCAGTGGACTTCTGATGTTAATTCCGTCTGACTGGTTCTAAACACCATCACCAATGGGACACCCTGATGGCAGGAGTATAATAGAAAAATTCCAGACAGAAATCAGATCAACTGATAAGTGGCAATAGCCTTCGATCACTAAAGTCTAAAGCAGTGTTTCCCAACGTTTTTTGAGCCGCGGCACACTTTTAACATTAAAAAAAATCCGGGGGCACACCACCAACTAAAATGACACAAAATGACACTCTTAACACAGTAAAGAACGGCTGGGGTTGGTGGCCTGCTGGGAACAGCTGCTGGGAGTGCCGAAGCCGGGGAGGTGGCAGAGCCATGCCCCGTCCCCTACCCCCGGCTTCACCTCTCCCAGCAGCTGCTCCAGCCTTGAGTGGGCAGTGCCATGCCAGCGGTGCCAGAGCCAGCACAATGCTGGCTTGGCACTGTCCCCTCAAGGCTGGAGCAGCTGCTGGGAGTGCCGAAGCCGGGGGAGGGGGCAGAGCCAGGCCGCGCCATGCCCCGCCCCCTCCCCCAGCTTCAGCTCTCCTACAGAGGAGGAGCATGAGCGGTGGACGGGCTTCAGTGGGCGGGGCTCCTCCACATGGCTTCAGCGAGCGAGGGGCGAGAGTCATGGCGGATTGGAGGTTGGCTGGGGAAACGGCCGAAGGAGGCGGCGCCCCGGTCCCTTCTTCTTTTTCTTCACCACTGCCCGGCCCTTCCTCCTCCCCCAAGCAGCAGGAGGGGGGGAGGAAGGGGGGCAGAGAGCTTTTCTCGCGGCACAGCAGGAGGTCCGTCACGGCAAACTAGTGTGCCACGGCACACTGATTGAGAAAGACTGGTCGAAAGCAGTGATTCTCAACCTGTGGGTCCCCAGATGTTTTGGCCTTCAACTCCCAGAAAGCCTAATAGCTGGTAAACTGGCTGAGAATTCTGGGAGCTGTGGGCCAAAACACCTGGGGACCCACAGGTTGAGAATCACTGGTCTAAAGAGACAGGGATGAGGAACCACCTTGAAACAAGTTATAACCCATTCTTTGAATACATTCCTCAATGCACACAAACCCAAACAAGCATATCCACATTTTTTTTGTGCTCAAGATGAAGGTATTTCAGGCCATGGCAGAACTCTGAGGTCGGCTGGGTTCACCTAAGTTGTTGCACTTTTCAGTCAGATTTGACCTCTCTGAATTATTCCTCTCCCTTATGTTCAAATATAAATGCCTACTTGCCTATTAGCTCGTCGTCATCCAGATCACGTTCGAGTGCTTCTGCAGCTTGTTGGAGCCAAGAGTTGTGCTGTTTTGCGCGGCTGTTAAAATACTCCACCTTCTCGATCTGTCTTGCTAGGTTCACCCGCTCCTGCAACAAAACACAATGATTACGGACTTGATTTTCAAATCTATCTATACACATAATAAAAGTGAAAATATGTATGCATGTCTGTGGAAGAGGTGCCCACTTTCACAGACAGACCCCCACTTCCACAAACACCTATAACTCCCACCACTCAGGAGACACCAATGGCCCTCTCTCCAATGACATTGCAGGTTACAGCGAGCGCCATGAACATGTACAAGAGCCCTGCCAATGTCCTCCACAACACCCTACTGCCTACTACCCACGTCAAGGCTTTCATAGGGGACAATTTCCTTCTAGATTTTATGTTTTTATTTACATAATTTATATTCTGTCCTTCTCACCCCGCATGGGACTCAGGGCGGATCACAATGCACATATACAGGCAAACATTCAATGCTGTAATGTCTCGCTCCCCAATGAAGATAGGATCCACACTCAGGTTGCTGCTGGTAATGGTCAATCCTTTATTGAGAAGGACAACACGACTTTTGATGCCAAAGATGGCATCACAAGGAACAAACCCACCTTATATACCAAACACACTCCCATAACCTGTCCATCAACCCAAAGCACCACCCCCCTTGGCCCAGTATGATGCAACCTGCTGCAAGCTTGCACCAAGCCTAGTTGGTGTGGTGTGGCCTCACACAATGCCATAGACATACAACATATATAGACAGACAACGAGCTACACAATTGGTCGAGAGCTCACCTTGACCCGGGCAGGCCTCGAACTCATGACCTTCTGGTCAGTAGAGATCTTATGCAGCTGACTCCCAGCCAGCTGTGCCACATTCCCGGTGCTCTACTATAGACATCTTAGTGTTTCTGACTCTCTCCATTGGTATGGAATTTGCATGACCCCGCCCACTGTCTCTCCCATAACCCTCTCCTACTCTTCTCTATGGCACACAGCAAACAGAGAGAAACTAATTGGCAACTGAACATACCGGAGGGGTTTGGGGGAGTGACTCAACATGATGGAAGTTGTAGTTTACCCTGCACAGACAATGGATCTGGACCACATTTGACACACAGAACCCCCATGACCAACAAAAAATACAGGGGAGGATGGGGGGGGGGGGAGTTGGCCTTGATGTATAAGAGTTTATAGTTCACCTGCAATCAAAGAGCACTCTGAACCCCACCAGCAATTGGCTTGGAACTAACTCCGCACACAGATCCCTCATGACCAACAAAATACTGTAGGCCTTTGGGGGGGATATATAGGAGTTGTAATTCACCTACATCCAGAGGGCACTATTTATTTATTTATTTATTGTTCAATCTTATATTCCGCTCCTCCCTGCAGGCTCGGGGCGGATAACAACAATAAAATGGGCAGACATGTCACAGACACGTAGCCCTACAGTAAAAACATAAAGCACATTAAAACACATTACATCGCATCATAGTGTAAAGGACGACCAGGCACTTTCCTAGACCAGTGCGTCTAGTTGAAGGCTAATCCAAAGAGGGCAGTTTTGCAGGCCCTTCGGAAAGGGGCAAGCTCCGAGATGGCTCGGGTGCTATCCGGAAGAGAGTTCCATAG
This sequence comes from Anolis apletophallus, assembly GCA_030556195.1. NCBI lineage: Eukaryota > Metazoa > Chordata > Lepidosauria > Squamata > Anolidae > Anolis > Anolis apletophallus. Next base: position 9,104,667 of record JARBWK010000002.1, on the reverse strand, counting down.
CACTGGAGCTGCCACGGAAAATGCTCGTTGTCTAGTTGCGGACAGATGGCAGGAGCGGATTGATGGTACTGACAACAGATTCTGTTCATCTGAGCGCAGTGATCTCAGGGGAATGTACGGGGTAAGGCGGTCCCTCAGGTACACAGGCCCTAGGCCGTGTAAAGCCTTGAAGGTTAAAACCAACACCTTGAAGGCAATTCGGTACTCAATAGGGAGCCAGTGCAGTTGCCGAAGGATGGGCGTAATGTGCTCCCTCACTGGCGATCCCGCCAGCAAGCGAGCAGCGGCATTCTGCACTAGCTTGAGTTTCCGGATTGTCGACAAGGGAAGGCCGATGTAGAGGGCGTTACAGTAGTCCAGTCTCGAGATGACCGTCGCTTGGGATTACCGTGGCCAGGTCGTTCCTGGACAGGTAGGGGGCCAGTCGCCTAGTCTGTCGTAGGTGGAAGAAAGACGTCCTGCTGACCACGGAGACCTGCGCCTCCATGGTCAGCGAGGAGTCCAGCTGCACACCCAAGCTCTTAAACAAAGGGTGACGGGCTAAGCTGTCCGCCATCCAGGGTAGGCAACCGGCACCCACCCAGCCCAGGCCGACCGGGCCACAGGATCTCCGTATGAATTGAATCTGGACCAAACTTAACACACAGACCCAAGATGATCAAGTTTGAATTTTGGGAGTTGCAGTTCACTCACACCCTTAGCAAAGACTGAGTTTTTTCTAATAAATAATGTTACAAATAACCGAACTGATATTACCTAACACAGTGCTTCCCAACCGCTGTGCCCACAGTAGTGTGCCATGACGGACCTTCTGCTGTGCTGCGAGAAAAGCTCTCTGTCCCCCTAGGTTCCCCCCTCCTCCTGCCGAACTCCTGCTGCTTGGGGGAGAAGGAGGAAGGGCCAGGCGGCAGCGAAGAAAAAGAAGGGGCCGGGGCGCTGCCTCCTTTGGCGTTTCCCCAGCCAGCCTCCAATCCCGCCATGACTCTCGCCCCTCGCTTGCTGAATCTGCGCGGAAGAGCCCCGCCCACTGAAGCCCGTCTACGCTCATGCTCCTCCTCCTCTGCGCGGCTTCAGCGAGAGAGGGGCGGGAGTCATTGCGGAGAGCAGCGCCGGGGACGGGGGCCATGACTCCCGCCCCTCGCTCACACTGCCCCATCAAGGCTGGAGAAGCTGTGGGAGAGCTGAAGCCGGGGGGAGGGGGCGGGATATGGTGCGGCCTGGCTCCACCCCCTCCCCCCAGCTTCAGCTCTCCCACAGCTTCTCCAGCCTTGAGGGCACTGTGCCAAGCTAGCATTGTGCTGGCTCACTGCCCCCTCAAGGCTGGAGAAGCTGTGGGAGAGCTGAAGCCAGGGGGCGGGGCATGGTGCAGCCTGGCTCCTCCCCCTCCCCCGGCTTCGGCACTCCCAGCAGCTGCTCCCAGCAGGCCACCATCCCCCAGCCGTTCTTTACTGTGTTAGCATGTCATTTTGGTTGGTGGTGTGCCCCCGGATTTTTTTTAATGTTAAAAGTGCACCGCGGCTCAAAAAAGGTTGGGAAACACTGACCTAACATCCAGAAACAAACAATGCCTTTTTCAAATAACCCGGGCATTGCTGGGTCCCCATGCTAGTATGTCATAAAAGGCAGACTATGGACCCTCAAAACATAAGATGCTGAAATGCATCCTGGAACAAAGAGAGAAAAATAACTACATAGTTTATGAACAACTTTTGCTACAACTCATGCACAAGTTCTATGACCAAGTTCCCAAATGCGATATCAAACATGCTAAAGAAGTCTTAAGGGACAAAAATGAACTTGACATTAAAACATACACAAAACCAAAAGATATATATTTTACCTTGATAGCAGTCATACATTTTGTCTCAACTGGGAAAAAAGGAAGATCTTCACTCTTCTCCAAGGTCTTATAAATCCTTTTGAAATGCATCATGTCGCTTGGACCAATCAGAAGCAAGCTCAGCCCCTCATTAGCAGCTCGGGCAGTCCGGCCACTTCTGTGCACGTAAAGCTCAGAAGTACGAGGAACCTGAAACACATCCATAGAGATCAGTATGTAGTATGCAGAGAGAAAAACAGAATATGACCACGCTGTGATAAGTAGTTTCATAGTTTTCACTACATTGTTTTAGTATGAAAGTTTGCTTTTGCTCACTTTGATGCCTCTCTTCCTGTGGGAAATGCTACTTTTCATATCAGGATCAATTCTATGCAATTCTTACAAATGATCATTCTTCTGAAGGCAATCTTTATTTATTTATTTAAAACTTTTCTATCCTGATCTTCTCACCTCGAAAGAGGGACTCAGGCCGGCCTTACAGCCAAAATTCAATGCAAGTCATACACGTTAAAATACATAAATTACATAAAAACATTAAAATACAATTAAAACCAAATCGCCAGATAAAATCAACTTCAACTCAATCCAATGTATATGGCAGGTGTAGGCAATTGCCGGCCCTCCAGGGGTTTTGGACTTCAACTCCCAGAAATCCTAGCCAGTTTACCAAATGTTAGGATTTCTGGGATTTGACATCCAAAACACCTGGAGGGCCGGCAATTGCCCACGCCTGGTATATGGTCATTAACTCAATCTCGGTCTTTATTCTGGAAATGCTTCCTTCCAAAGCCAGGATTTCACTAGCCTCCTGAAGGACAGGAGGGAGGGGGCAGATCTGATCTCGGGAGGGAGGGAGTTCCACAGCCGAGGGGCCACCACAGAGAAGGCCCTGTCTCTCGTTCCCACCAAACACGCTTGCGATGGGGACGGGACTGAGAGCAGGGCCTCTCCAGAAGATCTTACCGTCCTTGATGGTTCGTAGGGGAGAACACGTTCGGACAGGTAAACTGAGTAAGCTTGTGTTCTGCTGCTCCAGAGATGAGGACATGGAGCAATGGATTCAAGTTACAGGAAAAGAGAATCTACATGAACATTTGGAAGAACTTCCTGAAGGCAAGAGCGGTTCAACAGTGGAATATGCTGCCTCGGAGCATGGGGGACTCTCCTTCTCTGGGTTTTTAAAATAGAGACTGAATAGCCATCTGCCAGGAGTGTTTTGATTGTGTGTTCCTGCATGGCAGGGGGTTGGATTGGATGGCCACTGAGGTCTCTTCCAGTTTTAGGAGTCTATGACATCCTAAAGGTAATTTTTCATTTCTTTCTCCTGTAGTTGTCACCCAGACATGTCGTCCCTTCCACTTCCCAGGAACAAGCCACACTTTAATATAAAATCCAACTTTCTTTTGGGACCATTCATGTATGGCCGGGGTGTCCACACTTTTTCAGCATGTGAGCTACTTATAATAAAACCAAATCAGAAAGATCTCCCTACCTCCTCTAGGCTGGAGAGGGGAGGGGGCGGGGCTTGGTGCGGCCTGGCTCCGCCCCCTCTGGATTCCGCTCTACCAGCAGCTTCTCCAGGCTTGAGGATGGCAGTGCCAAGCCAGCCTTGTGCTAGCTATGCCATCACTGGCTTGGCATTGCCATCAAGCCTGGAGAAGCTGCTGGGAGTGCCGAAGCCGGGGCGGGGCTTGGCCGCACCAAGCCCCCCCCCCCTCTGGCTTTGGAGCTCCCAGCAGTTTCTCCAGGCTTGAGGATGGCAATGCCAAGCCAGCCTTGTGCTAGCTATGCCACAACTGGCTTGGCATTGCCATCCTCAAGCCTGGAGAAGCTGCTGGGAGTGCCGAAGCCGGGGCGGGGCTTGGCCGCACCAAGCCCCCTCCCCCTCCCTCTGGCTTTGGAGCTCCCAGCAGTTTCTCCAGGCTTGAGGATGGCAATGCCAAGCCAGCCTTGTGCTAGCTATGCCACAACTGGCTTGGCATTGCCATCCTCAAGCCTGGAGAAGCTGCTGAGAGTGCCAAAGCCGTGGAGGGGGCGAGGCTTGGCGCAGCATGGCTCCGCCCCCCTCTGAGAAGCGTCCCATCCGGCTGGGATTGACCTCCTTTGGTCCCGGGATCGACTGGTCACTCACGATCGACTTCCTGGGCAGCCCTGATGTACGGTGTAATCTTTTCACATTGGAAATGGAAGTGTATTTTCTCTCAGTACCTGGTAGTGGATGACATGTTGCACATGTGGAATATCCAGACCACGAGCTGCAACATCTGTTGTCAGGAGGGTCGCACTACAACGAGAGAAAGGGAGAGAACAGCTGTTTATACAATAAAGAAATGCATTAGCACTAAATCCGATATTCTCACATGGCCACGAAGATATAAAAATAAGATTCACGAATACCTCAGAAGCTTAGTGAAGACAAAACCTGAGGAAAGAGCAACACAATGGGGTAGAAACCACATACGACACTTTCCTGCGATACCGCTAAACCCGTCAATTCATTTCAAGTTGTAACTGAGACACAGGCCATTTATTTTCAAAAGACTTCTGAAAACTAAATGCTGTGTGTGCAAAATGGAATATGCGCAATGAAATTCATAGCTGTTTTTCTCTGAGGGTGAGAGAATGTGATTTGTCCAAAGCAGCACAGTGGATTCCATGGCTGAATGGGGACTTCAAACTTAGTTTAGTTGAACACTCAATCCACACTGTAATTTATTCTAATGCAACGGTACTCTAAAACCATTGAACACTCAATCCGCTATAACACGCTGTAATTCTAATTCTAACACAACTGTACTCTAAAACAGTGTTTTTTAACCTTTTTTGAGCCGTGGCACATTCTTTACATTTACAAAATCCTGGGGCACACCACCAACCAAAATGACACTGTAACACAGTAATACATATATGTTTTTAAATGTATTTATACACTCAGTGTGAAACCTGGGCCTGTTTCGATGAACACAACATATATGACTTCCTCTCACATACTTATACATGGCTATCATGTCTTCTCTCAGCCTTCTCTTCTTCAGGCTAAACATGCCCAGCTCTTCAAGCCGCTCCTCATAGGGCTTGTTCTCCAGACCCTTGTGAAATTTCACCCTGAGTGAAACTTGCTTCCCGATAACTATGGATGTCATGAAGCTGTTATAAACAGTTCTGGGGGCACTCTCGAAAAATCCAGTAAAATAATAAAAAATTAAACATTTCCAAGCGGAGAGGCTCAATTTGTTTCTTGAAAACCTGTGCATGCTTCAGCCTCCCGATGCTCCCAGGTTCGCTCACTGCCCAATTCACCGACGTGGAGCTTCCAGCATTTGGCGGAGCCCTTCCTTTGCCTCAGGGAGGATCTTTGAGGAGGGAAAGAGGGAGAAAGAGCTGCTAGGAGGGGGAAGAGTGCCAATTTCCCATGGCACACCTGCTGATCGCTCACAGCACACTAGTGTGCTATGGCACACTGGTTGGGAAACACTGCTCTAAAACACTTGGAATGTGGCGCAGCTGGCTGGGTGTCAGCTGCATGAGATCACTACTGACCAGAAGGTCATGAGTTTGAAGCCTTCCTGCATCGGGGTGAGCTCTCGACCAATTGTGTAGCTCGTTGTCGACCTTTGCAACCCGAAAGACAGTTGCATCTGTCAAGTAGGAAATTTAGGTGCCACTTGTGTGGGGAGGCTAAATTTAACTGATTTACGAGGCCATAAAATCTCTCCAGGAAGTACACAAAAAGAATGAAGGAATGCAACAGCTCCCCCTGATGGCCAGAAGCTGGAATGTTAAATTGCCTCTGTCTGTATATATATGTTGTATGTCAAATGGCATTGAATGTTTGCCTGTATATGTGCATTGTGATCAGCCCTGAGTCCCCTGCGGGGTGAGAAGGCCAGAATATAAATAATGTAAATAAAATAAATAAAACCACTGAACAAAAAATGGACTGAGGTCAAGTGTGCAATGGTCACTGACTAGTGTGATGAGCCAAATTTTAACTTGGTGCTGAAATAAAATTACAATGACAAATGAGGATGAGGCATCCAAGGGGAGGGCACTCCACAACCAAGGTGCTACAGCAAAGGACTTCTCAAATGTATTTTACACAGGGTTGTTGTAGGTTTCTTGGGCTCTACTGTATGGCCATGTTCTAGAAGCATTACCTTATGACGTTTCACCTGCATCAATGGCAGGCATCCTCAGAGGTTGTCTTTACACATATTGCCTGCTGTAACGACTCTCCAACACTCGGTAAGGATCACGCGTAGATTGAAAGCACGGTCCAACACGATTTTATTGCAGGTACGACACATGTGAAGCAAAAGCACCTGCCCGCCACCAAAACACAACTTATATACCCCAACCCCCCCTCCCATCGCCCATGCAATGTCCAGGCAGGGTTGCACCATATCCGGTGATTCAGCATATCCCATAGTCCGAAGGGATGTGACCTCATGGCCCCATGAGTCAGCATTAGGAGTCCAATTGTCCAATGTCCAGGCTCAGAGGAGTTACATCACTTCCCTCTGCAGCCTTGCACACATGTGGAAGTTACCTCACTTCCACATGACTCAGCACCATTCAATCCGGAGGATGAAAGGGTCCCACATACTTTTTCAGAAGACCACAATGAAACGTGGGATGAACTTTCCCTAAACTCTTGGGCAACAGAAGGGTATAGGAGACCTTATTCACTGCTTTCTCAATTCTAAAAGGCCCAATATACTTCGGACCCAATTTCTTAGATGGATAACCCAATTTCAAATTCTGTGTAGACAGCCACACTAAATCCCCTTCACTATACTCCTCCCCTTCTCGCCTCTTCCGGTCACCAAACATCTTATAAGAATGCTGTGCCTTCCCTAAAGCTTCCGCTACTTCCTTCCAT